>CAUYUJ010013113.1:112500-160000 GCA_963575745.1 Prorocentrum cordatum | reverse complement strand
GTAGTAGCAGTAGTAGTAGTAGTAGTAGTAGTGGTAGTAGTCGTAGTAGTGGTCGTAGTAGTCGTCGTTGTACTAGAATGTGTAGTATCAAGTGTATTATTATTGCGACGACTACACATACTACTAGTGGTGTAGTAGCTGTCGTAGGAGTAGCCGTAGTATTAGTAGCAGTATTACTAGTTGAAGCAGTAGCAGTCGTAGTAGTAGTTGCACTAGTCGTTGTCGTAGTTGTTGTCGTAGTGGCAATTGTAGTAGTAGTGGTAGTAGTCGTCGCCGCCGTAGTAGTAGTAGTGGTAGGAGCAGCAGCACTAGCAACGGTGACCATAGTAGTCCTAGCAGTGGTAGCAGTCGTCTTAGTCGCAAGTAGTCGCAGTAATAGTAGTAGTAGTAGTAGTAGTAGTAGTAGTAGTAGTAGTAGTAGTAGTAGTAGTCGTAGTCGTAGTAGTAGTAGTAGTAGTAGTAGTAGTAGTAGTAGTAGTAGCAGTAGTGGTAGTAGCAGTAGTGGTAGTAGCATTCGCAGTCGCAGTCGCAGTCGCAGTCGTAGTCGCAGTCGTAGTCGTAGTCGTAGTCGTAGCAGTAGTCGTAGTTGCTGTAGTCGTGGTCGTAGCTTCAGTAGTAGTAGTCTTACTTGTAGTCGTAGTAGTAGTAGTAGAAACAGAAAGGAACTTATTAGTAGTTGTATCATTATTATTTGCAGTAGTAGTAGTAGCAGTAGTGTAGTAGTAGTAGTAGTAGTAGTCATCGTAGTCGTAGTCGTCCCATTGTTCGTACTCGCGTTAATATTCTGAGTAGTAGTATCAGTAGTTGTAGACGTGGTAGTAGTAGTGGTAGTAGTAGTAGTAGTAGTAGTAGTAGTGGTAGAAATAGTCGTAGTAGTAGTAGTAGTAGTAGTAGTAGTAGTAGTAGTAATAGGAGTAGGAGTAGTAGTAGTAGTAGTAGTAGTAGTAGTAGTAGTAGTAGTAGTTGTAGTCGTCATAGTTTTTGTGGTGGTCGTAGTCGTAATGATACACATGGTCTCGCATGATACAACAATTGTATGTTGGGCTTGTCGCTAGCATCATCCAACCTTCCCCTCATGCTGTGTATCGGAGGCCCCGTCGGGCGAACTCGCGCGGCTTCGACGGTCTTCGGGTTCCCTGGCGTATTTTGCAAGGGGCCGTGGCTTCGGGGACGCGAGTCCGGCGCAATGTACTAGGAATCCTTGTCTCGGGGGCGCGAGCACGGCGTAATTCATTAGATGTAGTGGTCTCGGCGCGCACGTTGCCGAAGTTACTATGGATCGTGGTTTCTGGGACGCGACTACAGTGTAATTTGCGAAGGGGTCGTCGTCTCGGGGACGCGAAAATGGTATACATTTCAAAAGATCGTGGCCCCGGAGAAGCGAGCATTCCATAATTTACGGGGGGCGTGCACATTTAGTAATGTGCGAGTGATCGTGGCCTCGGGGACGTGGGTCCGGTGTACTTTACGAAAGGGTCGTGGCTTCGAGGACGCGAATGTTTCATTTACGGAGGTGCGTGGCTTGGGGGACGCGCATTCGGCGTGATTTGTGATGGATTTCGGGTAATTTATGATGGGTCTTGACGTCGTGGACGCGAACACCGCGCAATTTACGATGGATCGTGGCCTCGAGAACGCGGACATTGCAACATGTAAGAGGGATGGTAATTTAGGGGACGCAACTATTATGTGATTTTTTAGGGATCGTGGCCTCGGGGGCGCGAGTATTGAGTGATGTACCAGGATCGTGGGTTCAGATATGTGAATATCTTATTTGCAAAGGGTGGTGGCCTCGGGAACGCGAGCATGATGCAATTCATTCGGGATCGTGGCCGTAAGGGCCCGAAGATTGCGTAATGTGTAAAGGACCTTGGCCTCGGACGCGCACAAAGAATTGAAACATTCAGAGGAAGCGTCGGGGACGCGAATCGTGCGCAATTCAGAGAAAGGATCGTGGCCTCGGGGAACAAGTTTGATATAATGTTCAAAGGATCGTGGCCTCGGAAGCGCTGGCACCCCATGATTTACAAGGGATCGTGGCTTCGGGACTTTAAGGGTAGCTCTTTGGGATATGTTATAGTATCGGGAGCATAGCTCGCGCGCCGTTGCCTTTGGCTCAAGGCACGCGCGCCCTATTTGCCCGGACACTTACCTTAGTGTTCGCTATGTGCTGGAAAGACCGATACATCGATCTTATCCTATCATACCCGTCCATTCCCCATACTGAACCACCCCAGCAGGGTAATGGACGCTATCTGCCATTCGAGTCCCATGGGAGCGGATGCTATTTGAGTTACCAGGCTCACTTTCGACTTGGTAGCGGAGCTGGCCGCACCCTCGTGTGGTCAGCTCTTGCTCTTCTCATCCGCATACCCTTCGGCACGATCCTCGTGACCACCTACCACCCTGCGCTACCACTCCCAGTACGTTTACGAGGATTTATCCAAGAGCGAGAAGCAACACGAGAGGTACGACGTCTAGACAACAACATTGGTACCATATATGCTTCATCATTGCGCTACTACCAACCGCTCGGCAACGAGCCAAAAACGCAGTACCTGAAGCATGGACGGGGAGACCCGCCAGATAGAGCGCCTCGAAGACTCGACAAGGCGCTACCCCAGCGCGGCAACGCGCCTAATAACCACCCCTATCTACACAGCTTTGGGCTGGTTATCTTCGCTATCATATGGTTCGCGCTGGGGGCAGCAATCGGACACATGCGTCGTGGAGACAACAGCACCGATGGGCAAACACATGGCCCATATTGGGACCTTCAAGGCAACGTACCTTTTCCGCGAGTACGTTTATGAGGTCAACGCGTGGCTCAACGTCACAAGCGGACGTATGACGCCACAGGCCCAAGCGGCCGCTATACAACGCGGCCTGGGTGGCCTAGCGAGGACACTCGCCATGAGGGTACCGCCTGACATTATAAATTACGGTGCTGACATCGATGGGGTCCATACCGACCCAGTGACCTACATCATGTTCCTCCTAAGCATGAAGTTCGAACGCCTGGAAGATGAGCGCCAGCTCACTTCCGGCACACAACTCATCGACTTCCACGTGCCTCACGGAGAACGAATCGATGTCACCCTTACCCGATTCGAAATGGCCCGGCTTGAGGCACAGTCGGTGGGATTTGACCTTCCCAACTTCCAACTACTAACCACGATCCTAATCCGCGCCTTAGGCGTCGGCAACCAGCGAGCCATGCAACTCCTACAGCCACTTAATCACCAAATGCCCCGAACACAACAACAGTATGATGAGTTGCTGGAGAGGATGCGTTCGATAGGTCACCTATCAGAACGGTCTCCTGGTAACATAGGATCTGTATTTGGAAGGGGAAGGGGATCTGGTAGTGGGAACTTCTACACTACCTTAACCACTGAAGCCCAGCCTGGAAACGGGCCCCCAAGCATATGGGCCGACGATCCTGGAGAATCCACTGCTCTGCTAGCAGGAGATCGATCACAACCAAGCTGGGCAACCAGCCCTCCTTCTAGAGAACCTCAACCACACCGTTCTATATGGGGTGAATCAAACCCCCTTACTGGCGGCGTATCCACCTACTTGGGCGACGAGGATTTCGACTCCGGCACCGACACATATACTATATCATCAGACGGTGTTGAAGCTTTAGATTGGTCAGATATTATGAATATGGATAGTGACAATCCGCGCGCTGAACATTTATTCTGGTTATTACAACAGGCTAAGCGGAGGTGGAGGAGGTTCACACGAAAACCAGTGCGTCGTGTTAGGAGGAGGATACGGAGGAGTTTCAAGGGAAAGGGTAAAGGTAAACGAGGCCGTCGTAGGTTGAACGGACGAGGCATTACGGCATTCCTCCAGAGGCTCTCAGATGAACAATATGATGAGATATTCTTCGGGGGGAAGGGCCGTGGCAAAGGCCGTAGAGAGACCTCAGGAAAAGGCAAGGGTAGGCGGGGAAACCCGCGAGGTAGAGACGGCCAGGTTCTTAAGTGCCATGAGTGCGACAGTACCGACCATCTTGTGAGAGATTGTCCAGCGAAGGGAAATGGAAAGGGCAGATCGACCGAAGTCCATTTTGGCTCAAGTGAACCATTCATCGAATATCTGAGCCTCCAAGACTTTGAGGCCATGCAACAGATATTTTACACTTGGGCCACTTGCGTGGACAACGTCGACGAGCTCGAGGCGCATGGTCATGGATTGTACGCGTACTATCTCGAGTACGTCCGCAGGTTCGTTGTTGGCAACAACGAGCTCACTCCCGTGGAACACGGAACGCTGGGAAACCAGCCTTTATCTTTCTTCGACTGGATGTTCGGGAACCCCGGCAACATCATGGCCTACGAAAGCAGTGACGAGGACGTCACTGTAGAGGCCGCGCCCTCAGAGGTTGACCGCAACCTCCAACCTCCTCCTGAACTCCCGCCTGGAAACAGGCCTATCTATCCTCGAAATAATGATTATCTTATAGAAATGGAGTCTCAAGCGTTCGTTCAAGCTTTCGTTGCAGGCGCACCAGAGGTCCCATTTGTACCCCCTGGTTCGCTTGCTCCAGGCGAGTACGGACCACGCACGCTACTGCAAACCCTCATGGGGATGCACGAGGTATTGACCATCGCATACCCCGAGAGTCAAGAAAGCATCGAAGCTGGCATCATGATGCTGCAGGACACTGATGCCTGTGACGACTCGGAGTTAGTGTTGGCAGCTTTGACCCTTATCGACAGCGTGCACCCCGAGGACGTGCAGAGGCATGTGTTGCACTCCCGAGGGAGATGGCGCGATGCCCTTGAAAGGGCCATCGCCATGCGCGGCCAGGCTCTTCCTCCGCCAGGATGGGGTCTTCAGGCGGCGGGACTATGGCCACACAACACGGCCATGCGCAACATTGCTGGGCAGCCTGTGCTCGGCAACGAGCCTGAGCCGACAACCGTGCCGCCTACCCCGGGACAGCCGAGCGACGCACATACGCCGGCTACGCAGGGAAACCTGCCTGTCCCGGCTGCGCCAATGGCCATCATCATTGGTAGTTCTACATCAGAAGAAGAAGAGGGCGATGGTTGCGGGCTAGGCGAGGACGATGCCACAATCCTCATGATGGAAGTCAACGGGGAGGTAGAGGTGGACTTTGATCCTGACGAGCCTGAAGCACCATCACCATCGGCACAAGCGCCATTTGAGCCGAGCTCCAGCCAGCAGGGGAACCCGCCTCCATGGGCCGATCCACCTGGGATCGCACAGGAGCCTCCGCAGGCGCCTCCGCCGGCTACCACTCAGGCTGCTTCGGCGGCTTCTTCTGATGAGAACGCTGGTAGGTCTCGTTCCCATACGCGCGTCAGAGGAGAGCCACACCCACAGGCTCGGCTTCCTCGTGAGTGGAGGCAAGCTGGCCCGAAAGAACACGCTCTCAGGCGAGGGGGCCAGCTGCTTCCGCATAATGACCCAAGACGCCGAAAAGGGGAACACTCGGCCTTCGGCAAGGGCAACCCTGCCTATAGGGGCGCCGAGGGTAAAGCCATCCGCGGAGGCTATCAGCTTGCAACAAACATCCGCCGCCCTGAAATTGAAGAAGCGCGGGCGCAGCTGCGAAACATCATCGCGGCTCGTAAGCTGTGTAGGCCTCAAGCAGTTTGCGGACCTTGTTCCCAGCCGTTCCAGAACCACAGGCCGGGATGCCCTGTTGGAAACAATGAAGGTCTGAGCCCAAACAGGGGCAAAACCCCTCATAAAGAGGGCCATCCGCCACTGATCCCGATGACACAGGACGAGATCGCAGAAGTGAATCGTCGTCTCGGGGTCCTGGGCCACTTGGATCCGAAAAAGGAAGAGGAGAAGTCTACCCCGGTTCCAAGGGGGGGACTGGTGCCCATGACCCAGGAAGAGAAAGACGCGCTCTTTAGTCTTCCTGGTCTGCGAGGAAACTCGCCCGGCGTTTCTAGCCAGTCCCAACAACCAGAACTGACATCTAAGGATGAACAGAAGGCCCAACGTGTTGCGGAGGACGAGGAGCGCATGCGGATAGCAGACGAACGCACACGCGAGGCAACTCGCAAAATGCTGGAGGATTCCAACATGATTTACATGAAGGGGGCCAGGAAACCCCCGCTCCCACTACTTTCGAAGGCTAAGAGTGAAACCCCGGCACCGAAGTCGTCTTCGGAGGTGAAACCGAAAGCACGCTCTCAGGATCCTGGGCCAGATGTGCAGATGGAGGCGCCTCGCTCTGCAACTCCGAGACCGCCGATTGGCGCAACTCCTGCACGAGCGTCCGAGCCCAAGCAGCAACCTCAGGACCCTGCGGAGGAACGGAGACGCCCGCCTAGTCGCAGCAGCTCCATTGCTAAAAGGGCGGCAGCTTTCGAGCGCGCCGGGTATGCCCCTGCGCCAGCTTCGCCTGTGGTGGCCCGCTCCAAAAGGTCCGACGAAGGTGCTCTGTCTAGGGGTACCTGGGCGCCGACGATTAGGGGCAGCGCCAGTCGCGGATCACCGCGGGGAAACCCGCCAGGCGCTGCCGCTGCAGCTTCCTCCTCTTCAGGAGCCGCAGCCTCTTCAGCGACAGAGGCTCTTATGCGGGGAAGCCCGCCCGTGGATCAGCTGCACCGCCCAGGAGACGTCCTTCACCAGTGGGACTCCGCCGAGTGTGATCAGGGATAGACTTGCTCTGCGGAAGCTCCCACCGATACGCTCGGTGGATGAGGCATTCATGAAGAAATGCAGGCAAGCAAACATCGTCCCTAGATCCAATCACACTCTCAAGCAGCTGAGTAAAGCTCTCAGCAGGATATGCAGACATGCGCCAGACAAACCACACAACCCTGTGTGGGACCTGGCTTCCTTCGATGATCATGATGGTTGGGTTAACCTCGTGGAGCTCGTGAATGATTATCCGTGGAGCACAGGAAAAACGAGACGCGACGGGTATAATCCCAGACATGACGAGGCCAAAGTCATCAATGCGAACCTATATGCTCGCACGGTTGACCAACTGGCAGCCATCATGATGGAAGTGGTTCATGTCCGTGAACCAGACGGAGAAGAAAAACAGCGCCTTCAGTTCAAGGTGTTAATGCGGGACTCCGGTGAGCCCGAGATCTTCATCCGCGCCTCTCAGGGGCATTCATGGACATTGAAAGCTCCATGGTCGCTGTACAACTATATTGTACTGTGCGACCAACCTGCCGGGAGACCGGCCCCGTACCCCGAAGTCGCCATGCATGGCACTCGGTGGGGTGCCTTCGAAGGCATTATGTGGCACGGTTTGTCCTGTAGACCCGAGCACAACACGAAGAAACGGGGAACAGGCCGGTCACACATCCACTTCGTGCCGACGGTCCGCCGTCGTGCCGTAAACAGTGGGTGGGACCCAGACTCCGACATCATCATCTTCGTAGATTGGCATAAGGCCATGCATGATGGTATAAAGTTCTGTTGGTCTGATAACGGAGTCCTTTTGTCCGAGGGAAACAACGGTATCATCGAACCGTACTACATTTCCCATGTAGAGGACCTGGCCACGGGGAAGCACTGGCACAATCCCGAGTGCATGGGGGATCGCCGGGCGCGAGTCCCCCCCGCCGTGCTGTCGGCCCCTGGCAGGTGGGCTGACGTTGGCAGTGCCAGCGTCAAATACCAGTGGTCCCTCAACCAAGAGGGCGTCGACCCTCCTATGGCCTACCTCCATAGGGAGGTTGGGGACCACTACAGTCCCGCCATGCTGGGAAACCAGCCTGAGGTCCACCAGATCTTCATGATCACCGAGAGTGAGGCCGGGAGCGCGGCACCAAGCCGTGCCCCAAGCCAAGGGCCTAGCGCCGTATCTTGGCAGGCCATCAGCACCTCGGACCTGGACCAGATAGCGGCCGCTCTGAACCCTGAACAGGTGGAGCAATTGGCGGACAGGTTATACCAACAAGACCCCTGGGCCGCTGGCCAGGGAGCAATGTCCGCCATGGCTACGCGAAATCGTCAGGCCATGCAGGGAAACCTGCCCATAAATGGACTCAGAGCTGAGATGCCTGAGCCGCAGGGAGACCCACAGACGTTCGGCCGCATCTTTGGAGAGCCTGCTCGATCTGAGCAGATGCATTGGAGCCCCTCGCAGAGCATGCACACACCGAGGGGCATGACCCCAATGGCTACGCCACCTGCACAGTCTCCGTTCGGGACTCCTGGCCGCCCTGCCCCGAACGGCACCCTCATGGAGAGGATCGCAGCGGCCAGGGCCGAGCATGGCACAGCTCTCCTGAACATGATGCCGCCCGGCACTCCAACGAGTCAGCAGGGAAACCTGCCCGGCACCCCAAGCCATCATCGACCGTTTGCTGGGCAAACCACAGTCGCTGGTGTGCCTGATGACTACCGTGCAAGAGTGGCGGCCGCTGTGCAGCAGGTGCAGAGCCATAATCTGCCTCACCCAAGTGGTCAGAGGTGGAGGCCGGCCTGGTCCTGGGAGCCTGAGGGTCCCAACCCAAGGGATCCTGCTCGGCAGCGAGCCTTCGTCCCAGCGTTCAATGCTCACCCGAGTATGGCCCAGGGCCAGAGGCCACCGCCAGCGCACATGAATCCGCCACTGTGCCCTGATGGGTCTAGAGTCCCGAACAAGTTTGTTCGCGAATTGGCGGATCAGTTCCACAGCCTCACTAACGTGCGCTGTAGTGATCAGTCTATGTATCCACACATGGCCTTCATGCCTGCGCCGACGACGCCAGATGTGGCTGTCCAGCCCACTGCCCATTCGATATCGTCTGGCAGTAGAGGCGTGCCTGATTATATCAGGCAGACATACCACACTCAACAGGCATGCTTTAGGCGCAGACAGGCCGTGCAGAACGTACGAGATCATTCACGTGCAGCTGCACTTGAGGTTGTGAGAAACAGAGGCTCACCTTTGCGAGGAAACTCGCCCGCTGTGACCCCTACCGCCTCCGTGCCAAATGCCGGAGTGCCGGAGGTGCTGGATCCATCAGGAGCTCCCCCAGCTGCCTTCATGCCCTCCGAGACGGTATTGGAGAGACAGCGGCGGGTAGATCCCAGAGCAGCAGATGTGGAAGTCTTCGCTGGGATGGAAGATACCTGTGCGGTATGCCTCGAAGAATTTCAGCCCAGGGAAAGTGTTTACCGTTTGAGGTGTAATCACTTGTTCCGTGAGGGGTGCTGGAGTTCAAATGTGGTGGGCCATGTCGCAAATCAGCGCGAGGGAGACCCTCAGCAGCCACCGTGTGCTATCTGCCGAGCACCTGGCATCATAGCGTCATCATTCCCGTGGACCGGCTCCTTCATTCAGACTCCTGAGCAAGCAGCGAGGGAGCTGCGGGAGTTGAGGGGCATGGTGGAGGAGATGATGGCCAGGATGCTAGATAGGCAGACAGCTCAGCCCCAACAGCAGGGAAACCTGCCAGAGGAGGTGAGGCCGCCGATGGAGACGGGATACTTCGATCAGCTTATCCCGACGACGGCACCTCAGCAGGGAAACCTGCCTAACACTCCTCAGATGTCTCCCCAGAGTGGGGGCGGGGCTGAGATGGCACTGGACCCTGACCAGCTGCGTGAGCTGCGTGTTCGGCATTTCCAGAATCAAGTGGATAATGCGCACACAACCTTTATGCTGGATGCCGACAATCCTGAGACTGAGGGCGCGTCGTTTGACCTCTCAGATTCCTCAGTGGCAACAGCAGCAACAGCAGCCAGGGCCGTCGACATCACAGCGACGAACGAGGAGTTCGAGGAGTGGCTGCAATACAGGGATCACCTCACGAATGAGGGGTTGCAGGACATTGCCCTTCACTCGTACCTGACGCTGACGAGACGCACGACCCGCGAGCAGTATAAGAGCATACGTGATGAGTATGCCAACTGGCGGGAGGAGCGTGGCGATCATGTCCAGCACGTGTCGTACTTCCAGTACATCGACCTGGAACGCATGGCCGAAAGCAGGCCTCATGCCAGTGTCATGCGGGGTAACCCGCCAGGGAGTACAACTGAGCTGCGGGGAAACCCGCCTAACAGCACAGCCGACACTTCAGAAACGGTGCACATCAAACAGCCGAGTAAGACGTTCTTGGAAGATGGCGGAAACTCCATCCTCATCGATGTTGGCTCGAAGATCAACATCATGGGTGAAAACGCGAGCCGCAAGTTCGTCCAGGCTGCTGAGGCACACGGCCGTACTTGTACGTTCGAGCCCCGCTCTCGCTTGAACATCAACGGAGTGGGGGAAGGGTCGGCCCCTGCGGATACCGTAGGCACATTCAGCATTGCCTGCGAGTACCAGGGGTCGACCCAGCTCGATTCATATAAGACGAACATTGTGTGAGGCTGTGGCAAAGACCTGCCAGCCATCCTAGGCCTCGAAAGTATGCAGGACAAACGCACGATCATCGTGCTTGAACGAGGCCAGGAGAAGCTGATATTCCCTGGAAAGGGGCAGGTCAAGATGGAGCTCCCCGAGGGCTCCAAGATCATGCCGACGACGAAGTTGCCGTCAGGGCATCTGTCGATCAGGTGTGATCGTTTTGGAGCTGCGGGGCAACCCGCCTCGAGCTCAAGCAGCACGTCATTCCAGACGGTGCTGACGGGCGAGCCGACCCCGGCGCAGGAGCGCGAGCAATTGCAGGGAAACCTGCCTCAGGGGTTGATGGAGACGCTCGCCAAGGCCACTATGCGAGGCGACAGCATCGACGATCTCGAAACGTTCGATTGCTTCGTTGCCAGGACACTGGCCCAGCATGGTGGAAGTGTACCCATGGACGCTGTACGGTCCCGCCGGAAGATAGTGATGGGGTACACTAACCGTGAGCTGCAGACGGTCAGCGACGCTAGGTCCAAAGGCGCGCTGAAACAGCTGATGGATAATCCATCCATGCTGACAGCATTTGCGGAGCAATCCGCCTCTGAGGCCACGGCGCGCTGCAGTGCTGAGCTCCAGCATCTGAGGGAAGCCCAGATGCTGGCAGACATTGCAGGCACATCTTCTTTATCTTGAAGATGGCAGGGCGACGTCGCCCCCTCGTCGTCTTGCCTGTTGGCCGAAAAGCCGGGGGGTAACAAGGACAGCGGGGTAACCTGCCTTAGTAAGAGGGCTTTTGTCATTGAAGATGCGAGAGAGGCTTGCGCCGACCTCCGCACCCGAGGTTATATCTGTGATCGTATTTCCCACAATGAGCTTATGACAAGCGTGGGCACAGATTACCTGGGTGCGGTGATCAGTGGAGATTACACTCTCATATGGATTAGTACCCCGGGTGACTGGTATGTACGAACTACAGGAAAGAGAGTGGCCCCACATTGGTCACGTATCCAGAACCTGTTGATAAAAGCCAAGAAACTCCGTATGAAAATTATAATTTTTGGTCCCCCAGGATATGTTTGGAAGTTATCTCCAGTACGTGATACCCTGGAAGATCTTAAATTGTCAGTAGTACGGATGCGTTTGTGTCATTTCGGTATTCGGTTCAATATGCAAGACAGTACACCGAGTGGTACTTATATGCAGGTAGCGTCATCAATACCGATTAGCTCGAAGCTGTGGGCATGTACATGCAAACAGGCAATACCACAACATGTGTTGGAGTGGCACGGCCATGCGGTACGGCATGCTGAATGGCGAGCTCAGACACGTACTACACTCATCCGTCATCTGAACGACAACATCCTGGGGAGCACCACCACGCACGGAAACGTGCCTGTATATCTGAACACCTATACACGTACGGACCATAACATCCATCATTACGTGACGACCAACAAGGGAGGACCGAAATGGTCTGATGTTATCCGACGTGTAACGATTAACCTGGATACCAATGCGGTTATTCAGGATATCTCAGTTGCCGATCAACCAACAGGGTATGATTGGCATGCACCACTACCTGCAGGGGTTGCCAACATCAGCACTCGGTTGTATTCGCAACCCGAGGAACCGGTCTTGCTCGGAAACGAGCCTACTCAATCACCACAGAAACCTCGACGCGTCATCATAGATGTTCTCTCCCCCTCCCGACTCTGGCGATTGACGCATGTACCCACTCAACCACGACAATGGGCACACAGACCGGCGAACAAAACGAGCAAGTTTTACCTACAGAATCGCGTATCAAGCAGAAGGAAAGGCTCAAAGCCGAAAAGGAAGCAGGCATCAAGCCTCGCCGCATTAAAAAGCACGTTGAAGACGGAAACGATGATTGCGGCGACGACTTGTCAGGACTCGGACAGGATTTTATGGCGACCTGGAGCACTGACGTCCCTGTTGAGCTGATAAGCTCCGATGAGGACGATGACCTGTTCCTTACCCTCCTCGCATCTATGCCCGACACACGCGCTAACATATACAGCGTAGTCGCTACACTATGCTATGGTCATAACAACTGCGTGGATATGTTGGAGCTTTGTGGCGGCGAGGGTGGCATCTCAGAGCTTGCCTTCTCAAGGGGGCCCTCCTCAGGAGGCAACCTAGACAAGACTACATATGCCGACCTGGGAGACCCCTCGGTGCAGCGGGTTGTAGATCATTACTTCGCTATATGCTACGTACGAGTTGCCATGCTACAACCCAGTTGCCGCACCACAGGACCACCATCCTACTACAACTACAAAGTCAATCACAACACTTGGGAACAGCACCACAAAGAAGATTTACCACACATAACTTACTGTGGTAAAATTGCTGTGACCCAAGATGACGCTCGGAGATGGTTTATACGCGAACAACCTACAGGAACATGGGTGGATGATATTTCCCCATGGAAGAAACTTGCCAACCGACCACACATTACAACCGCACGCGTTGATCAGTGTGCTACGGGGCTCAAAGATACGGCTGGTGACTACATTAAGAAGCCGACAAATATCACCAGCAATGACAAGACAATTCTTAAACCCTTTGAGCGACTCAAATGCAACGGTCAGCATGTGCACGCACAACCGTGCAACAAAGAGCTTTCACTGGCACAAAAATACACTCGACGACTGCAGTCTGCCTTTGTGGAAGCCGTCTATCTGGCGAAAGCCATTGACACTACGCGCGGAAACGCGCCTACAAGTACTGCACATGCTTACCCTGCCGACCTTCTTGATCAAGCTGAATCAGGCGAAGGTATGAGACGCATCGGTGATCGTATCATCCCAAAGGTGGCCACCTGCCCGGCATGCATCGACAACGTCCGAAAGGACAGTCCTAGCCATAACAGAGACCCTACGCAGTGTAAGTATCATGATTCCATCTCTGTATATTGGCCATGTCCCGCATGCCAGAGGGATCTTCGAGAAGCAAAGGTGTTAAGAACCACCTTGAAACCGAACCTGGTAAATGTCGCTTTGCTGAACCATTTAAACTTCCAGACGACCACGACCCCGAAGGCAAAACCGTGCCAGCTTGGTGGAAACCCTTACCTAAACCTGGTGAGGGCCAAGCTTCAGCTTCAGGTGGCCGCCAAGGCGCACGCGCCAGGCCACCGCGACCACGATCCTTCGGTAACGTTGATCCGACATCTGGTGCCAGCAGTTACGACATGCTACGAGACGCCCCCGAGCGTGGAAACACGCCTTCTGCGTCCTCTAGCGAAGCGCCACAGGTAGCGGCCCGTCGTGGCCGCCTACAAGGCGTACCACCACCTCCAGATGCAGTCGACGAAGGAGACCGACTGCGGAGAGCCACAAGGAACCCTCTTGCCTCTACCGGCTCTGGGGCTCCACGACTACCCGACTGGACGAGATTCGACATCCAACGCAGTCTGCAAAATCTCCGTAGTCACGAACCTCATGTCGTTAAAAAGGAACTCCGTAAACTGCACCTGCGATGGCATCATGCGAAGGAACCCAAGATGAGGCTAATCCTAGACAAAGTGGGGCTGGATAGCGTTCGACTGAACATGATCAAAGAAGTTTGCGATACCTCTCGGGAATGCAGAGCATGGGAACGTCCAGGAAACTCAACACTACCTTCGGTGAGCCTTCCTGGTAACTGGCTCGATGAAGGCGAAATGGACCTCATGTTCTGCAAGGAACGGACCATATTTCACATTATGGATCGTTGTATTCGCCTGGCAGCAGGCCAAGAAATTTCCGACAGAGAACGTGACGCTATCCTTGGCGCCTACCACTACTGCTGGATTGCCTATCACGGACCCTTCAAAGTCTTATACTCAGACGGAGAAGGCGCCCTGAACAATGATGCCGATAAGGCCATGATGGCCAATAAGGGCACGGAACTTCGTATCCGAGCGCCTGGCCAACACGCGACTTCAATTGAGTCACGAAGCGGCATTCCCAGAGGTGTCCTCCACATGATTGGGGAAGAGCTGAATAGACACAACATCCCTGTTGTATTCACTAGAGTATTGGCGGAAGGCATCTTCGTTACCAATGCCTTCACGTTTTACAACGGAGTATCGCCATACCAAGCACACACAGGACGTCAGCCCTCCTTTCTTCCTGACCTCGACACCCTTGACTTTCCCAAGGGACCCGAGACATCAGGACACGAACGAGGACGTCGAGTGAGGGAAGTTAGCCTAGAAGCCATAACTCAAGCCACTGCTGTGGCCAAGACAAATCGTGCTCTTAGGGCTAAAACGGCTCCTGATGGTGCTCGTTTTTATTTTGCAGGGGATTTGGTCGACTACCATCGACCCACTGCCACTAAGGACGATCATGGAGGCTGGAATGGCCCATTCCCGGTGATCCGCAATGTGCCTGAAAGAGGACATATTGTTGTCAAGGCAGGATCTCGTGAGGTAATTGTGATGTACCCTGATGCTCGTCACACACTATACATTGAATGTCTCCTCGCACGGGAACTTGGCATGGATAGTATGGCCACGCAAACCGCCCTTACATATGTGGCACACCTCGGCGCAGGGAAACCTGCCAAAGTTTTCGGCTATATCCCAGATTACAAGGGAAACCTCAATCTTTCAGACGACAGCAAGTTTCACCCGCGCGTACATCTAGCACTACAGTATCTCGTGCGAAACTACTTCCGAGTAGAACATGTAGTAGCAGTTAGATTGGCCAAAAGTGTGTCAAGCCTACCTGCAGTAAAGTACGCCACCGGGTCTACGCTGATCCACTATGACAACGATATCAGCCCAGCTTTCCACTACTACGAGTGTGTGGGCACCGGCCTAAACATTTCTCAGATCACTGGTAGCACTCATTCCAGACTTATTCAATGCTTGACTTCACGTGTCCCTTCCTTAGGATTTCACGACGACCTGGCTAAATATCAGCACTCAAGCAACACGTCTGGAGAACACGATTCGCCTGGAAACAGGCCTCCTCCAGATACCCCAGGTGCTTCATCGCCGAGTGAAGGCCGTCTGTCGACAATCTATGAGGAAAATGAGGAACATAATATCGAAGCTATGATGCTGGAAGAGTGGTACGACGAGCTACGTATGGACCTTCATCCTACGACGACTACCGACGATTATCTCTACTGCGTCCCAACAACCATGCTGCCCGACCAATGTGTTTTGGTTTCAGCATCTGTGGACGAAGAAGATATCATATCATCGGACACGCTCGGAGACGAGCCTGAACCACGAGAGCCCTGTCTAGTCTCTCTCTGCTCAACCACACCTGACGAGAGCTACTCTCTTGACAGTGATGAATATGGTCCTTACGTTGAGTTATGTTTTACACCAGAAATGTCGAAATGAAGTGTTGGATCAGACTCAACTTGCACAGCTCGACACCGATATGGTCGCAACGATGAGAGTATATGTATCCTCTGCTGCTAAACGTGCTGTGGTCGTTCAAGAAGATGACCTACTCACCAAAGCCGACATAGCAGCACATCCAAAGGAGGTTAGTGAAGCTTTGTATACTGAACTTAAAATCTGGATTGACAACCGATGCTTTGAGATGTATGATTTATCCAAAGCTTCCAACATCATGACATCCAGGTGTGTATACAAGTGGAAGTTTGTAAGGGTGGGTACCGAGAACGTTAAAACCAAGCGTCTCAGACTTGTCCTTCGTGGATTTATGGATACTGAGGCTTTCGACGTGGAAACATTCTCGGGAACCGCCCGAAGGCAGTCCCAACGACTCCTGGCAAGTGAGGCGGCATGCCATCCAGAGTGGATCTTAGCATCCATGGATATCGACAAGGCGTTCCTCAAGGGTTTGACCTATGAGGAACTTGCCCATGACACCGGCGAGGAAACTCGCATGGTCTGCTTCACTCTTCCACCGGGAAGTGCCCAGGTACTTCGTACACTACCCGGCTTCTCATCCTATGACGAAAGCCGACACTGCCTCAGGTGCCTCAAACCAGGAACGGGTACAAAGGACGCTCCAAGAGCGTTCCCTCTCAAACTTCGTACGACCACACGAGCTATAGGCCTTGCACCGACCAGTTATGATCCTGAATTTGAATTTAGCCAAGATCTGCCAACGGCAAACCATGTCGATGATATTAACATGACAGGCCTAGAGAAAAATATAGACGACAATGTACAGCGCGTCGAAAATGTGTTTGGCAATTGCAAGCTCAACAAACACACATATACGAACTGCGCCGTTCGCTACACTAAGAATGATCAAGGGGATGTGCTCATGGATCAGGACGAGTATATCAAACAACTACGTCCTATCACACACCCAGAACTTACAGGAGCGGCGGCCGATGCCAAAGCCACGAAACTCATTACCGACATGTTCGTCAGCTTGCGAGGAGCCCTCGCCTATACCCTTCGTACTCAAATCTGGCTCATGGTATGCGTGGCCTCTCTCCAGAAAATCCAAGAGCCCACCAATCTGCAAGTCAGACGTCTGAATGCTGCGACGCGAAAGCTGATCAGCAGCCCGAAACGCATCACCTCCCCTCGGATGAAGCCGACGAATGAAGTTGACATCCACAGCGATTCGGGGTATCGGAAGCTCACCGGGGAGGAGGAGGATGAGACCAAGGGCTACGGCATACGCGGGGCTAATGTACTACGGCGAGGAAACTCGCCCCAAGGCAAGTCCGTCGTTCACCTCTGTGACGGACTATGCAAATCACACCGACTGCAGGTGAGGTCCAGCTATGCTGCGGAGGCACTCGCAGCTGCGCATAACCTCGATGAGTGTTACCCTACGCTCATCACTCTCCACAAGCTCAAGGCAGGAGCTCTGATTCCACGACAACTACGAGATATGCGTGAAGTTGGAGGCCGAGCCATCAAAGTATCTCTTACCATAGACGCTGAGTCCGTTTATAAATCATTATCAAGCAAGGATCTTAAGATACCGACAGAGCGGACTCTGCTTGGACATATCAGTTGGATACGTGAGCTCATGGATATAGGTATAGTACATAACGTGCAGTGGTGTGATACTAGGGATATGACCGCAGACGGGCATACAAAGGGAAGCATCGATCGGGAGCTGCTTCTGGAAGTGATGTCAGGCACTCAGTCATTCAAGTATGACGTGAAGCAGTTTGTTCCCTTCCGGGGACCCGAGGACAGAAACAAACCCAAGTCTAATCAATTTTAGTCTGTCCTTGTTGCCCCCCGCGGTCCAATTTGCCAGCATGGGCGCTAACTACAGAGGCGCCCTTCTAGTTGCTCGGAAACGAGCCTTACATTTCACGCCTGGCAACGAGCCGGCTTTATATGACTCAGGCTCTTTGCCTTGATACATTTTTGTTCGGTGAGGTATGGCCCGTTTGGCTTACCTCTAACTGAGCCGATAGCCCTTCATCGTTCGAAGGGGCTATCTTGTATTTGCGTGAAATGCCTTGCGAGGAAACTCGCCTTACAGTCTGGTGTTAGGCCAGACTGTACACACTGTTTTCTTTCTTGCAAACAGTTGTGCGCGCGGCCTTTGTGGAGCCTAACGGCTGCGCGGCTATGCTCTCCGTCTCCTCCCCTCCCGACTTTAAGGGTAGCTCTTTGGGAGATGTTATAGTATCGGGAGCATAGCTCGCGCGCCGTTGCCTTTGGCTCAAGGCACGCGCGCCCTATTTGCCCGGACACTTACCTTCGTGTTCGCTATGTGCTGGAAAGACCGATACATCGATCTTATCCTATCATACCCGTCCATTCCCCATACTGAACCACCCCAGCAGGGTAATGGACGCTATCTGCCATTCGATTCCCATGGGAGCGGATGCTATTTGAGTTAACAGGCTCACTTTCGACTTCGGGAATGCGATCCGTGTGCAATGTGCAAGGATCGGGGATGCGAGCATTGTACATGTTACCAGGGATCGTGGCATGGCGGGCGCGAAGCATGTATGTGTTTTTGCAAGTCCCACGGCCCAGCAGGAATTTAGGCAACGCGATCTGGGGGTCCTGAAAAGCTGGTTTGGGACTCCTCCCCTCACGCGGTCAGTAACAGTTTACAGTAGGAACTAGAAGTTACATCAAAATTGGTGCAAGGAACAGCAAGCCTCATCCACGCAGCCTGATGGCCCCGCCCGGCGGATTGGAAGCCAACAGGAGAGCAGGACCGCGGAGGGAGAAGCAGGGCGGTATGATACCGAGAAGGAGAAGGAATAGGGAGAGACGAGGAGGGGGAAGAGCATCAGGCGGATACGGAGCGACAGAGGTCGGGAAGCGAGTGGTCCTTCGCGGCTGCGTTGCCAACGGGGACAGCAGTCAGGACGAGCATCTCCCAGCAACGGCTCCTCCTCGGTCGTGTGAGTGTCCGCGTAGTTTACGGCATCGTCGGACGCATGCCTCCACATGGGGATACAAACTTGGGGTCCCATTGGGGATACAAGCGTAGTCGTGTATCGCGCCGACAGCCAGCACTATGGATTCGAGCACACCCGCATCGCTCACCTTGGCGGAGTTGAGGACCACGCCGCCATCCAGTTTGACGGCACTGAGCGCTACCATGTTGTCACGAAATTGAACACAGCGTCGGTGTCCAGCACTACGGAGTCGTCCACCACCACGGTGTCCGCCATGACGAGCGCGGGTACAAGGTCCGCATGCAACGATGGAGCAGCGCTTGCTCAGCAAGCCGCTGCTGGGCCGCTGCCGCCACTGCAGCCTCAGGCCAGTCGCCAGCACCATCAAGCCCTTCCAGTGGCGCCGTGCAGCCCAAGGAACTTTCGTGGTTTCCGTGGCTACTTTAAAAACTATGGGTGTTTGCTGCGCGACTTCGGGTTTCACGACGGGCGCCAGCAGGTTGATTTTCACCAGTACGGGTTCGGGCCGTAGTTCTGAGGTTGTTAGGTTTCTTCTCTTCTCTCCGACCCCCTGCTCCTGCGAATTGGTGTCGCATGCGGGCACCGCGTGCGTGGGCAACGCGTGTGGCCCCTCCGTGCTCGCTTCTGGGCGACCCTGGATGTGCCCCAGGCTTGCCCTGCTTGCCAGCCGTCGCGGCTGTCGCGCGTTCCGATTGGGGATCGCATTCATGTTCCCTCCCTTTCAGATTTATATAATGTCGCTGGCGAGTGTTTACACCCAGTAGGTACTGCTTCGCCACGCTTTAGCTTTTCATATCGTTGTTGCTCTCCTGCTCGTCTTCCACTCCTCCTCCCAGTCTCACCAGTTCTTGCGTTGGATTTGTCAGTGTGGCCGTTTGGGCCGCGCTGTAGGGGTAAAGCGCAGCTTCTATGCAACCGCGGGGCCGATACGTTTCTAGGGAATTCGTATCATGGACTTACTCTGCTCCTGCCTGAGTCCAGGGCCATTGCCGATTTTCGGGGACATTGCTCAGCTCGGCGGTTCTTGCCTTCCGCCCTCCTCCGGGACCGCTCGCCCAGGCAATAATTATAATTTGTGGCTCCTTTTGTTCGCGTCTATCCCCAGGTAGCGCGTACAGTAGGCAGTAACGTAAACGTGGCGTGGCCCGTATCTCTGGCCAGAGTTTTGGCCATGTTCGCAGGTGAGCCTCGTGACGAACGCGGTAGGTGCCGGCACGCTTGGCGTGGCGAGTTGTGTATTTCCAAAAACGCACTAATGTTTGAAACGGATGGTCGCGCTTCAACATTTCGCTTATTGCATACCGGGCCGGGCCCGCCGCCAAACAGATGTTGGAGTCTTCTGGAACAGTTCAGTGGACGTCTTGGGGCTTTCATGGTTTCGCCCCTGCCCCAGCCCACTCGCAGGCTTTCCTGGGGGGGCAGTTTCCAGAGATTTTCTGAGTTGCTGCCGTCTCGGACGAAATCTGCTCGGGATGCTCTTGGGGCCGGCTTGGCCGTCTCGGGGCCAATTCGGACTTTGTTGGGTTGTTCTTTGGTTTTTCCGGAATGCCCAGGGGCCTGGACAAATTTGAGACAGTTTTTCGAGTTGTGCACGCACAACCCAAGGAGCTTACGCACGAGCGCCATTTTCGGAAGCGAGCGATTGTCATTCGATGACTTCGGCCTCTAGGGGGGTTTCCTGGTGACACTGCGGGGCCATCATGAATCCATTCACGGTTTTGCCGCGGCAGAGTGCGGACTGCTCGACCAAGGAGTGTCGACCGCCTTGCGCAGGGACTCCATGAAGCCTTGAGAGCCCCCCCCGACTGCGCAGCGCCCCCGGCAGCCAGTTGCCGGTTCGTCCGAGGCTGGTCTGCCCGGGGGCGCACGCGCTCGCCGGCCGTTGCTTGAGCTCTTCTGCGCCGCCCCCCTTAGCAGCCAGTTGCCGGTTCGTCCGAGGCTGGTCTGCGTGGGGGGAGCGCGCGCGCGCCGGCACCGTTTTCTGATTTCTTCTGCGCATGGCCGTGGCGCAAAAAAAAATGAATCCATTCACGGTTGAAAACGAAGACAGCGGTAGCCATTTCTCCGAGCACAGTATATGATTACCACCACCACGATCGAGAATAATCTACGATGCGATTTGGTGCAGTTTTGTTCTGGTGAAAGGCCCGCAGTCCCCCTCCCGCCGCCAACGGCAACCGGGCTGCCCCCTCTCTCTTAAGGACCGAAGCAGAGTTCATCAAAGCACGCGCGGTTGTGGTGTATATAATTTTGGTTACCAAGGGGGGCGATCTTTATACGCCACCACCAAGAAGTGATGTTTCTGCTTCAGGAACTCCCCATGCCACGGCGCCTGCGAGCTGCGCCGCGCTCCTTTTCGCCGTGGCGTCGCAGCGTCGTCCGGCATGACCCTGCCCCTAACCCTTCTTGCGGTAAATTACTGTTGCGGGCGGTGGTGGCGCACCTCGCAATTTCGGATTATGTTGGGCAGTCTAGGAGTCCATCCTTGCGCATTCTGGTCAAAATCTCAAACCAGAGTGATCCACAACAGTTTTGCAGGCCGAGACGGTCATTAAGGGGCCGCTGAGGGCCCGCGACATGCATTGAGGAGTTCGAGAGGATCCAGGCCAATCACGCGAGGCCAGGGTAGATGGGGTCGGAAGATCGCGCCGCATCGCCGACGCATCGGCGATGCCGCTCGATGTAGAGTCCGATGTTCTACACGCCGGCAGGCAACAGGCTGAAGAGGACGGACAGAGATTGTTGTTGTTTCTTCTGGCGCGTAACGGTCGTCACCCGGCCCCCCCCGCCCAGGTAATGGTAACGATCGTACGTGGGGGGGGGGCTTGGTTTCCTAGCCACCCATGTTGGCGCCCACCCGTATACTATGGCGGTCGCAGCTCACCCCAGTCCCGACGTGCCGCACCCCGCCCAAGCGTTACCGCTACTCGGTGCCCAGCCCCACCTCCGGGGTAAAGAACGCTACCCGATGTGATAAACAATTAACATCCCACATGTCAGGCTCGTCGCGTCACCCCGAGCAGTTGAGAGCTGCGCGCCGTGCCGCGTCAGGGCTGCTGCCGGTCCCTGGGCTCACCGCGGAGCAGCTGCAGGCGCTGGAGCAAGACCCCGAGCTGGCGGCGGTCTTCCAGGAGTGCCTGGCAGGGCCGCATACGATCTGATTCGATGCGATTCGATTCGCCGGCTGGTGCCGCGATTTGGATTCGATTCGACTCGGCTCGATTCACTGGCATCGGCCGGGGCGGGGCCGTCGCAGCTCGATCCAGCTCAGGCCTGCCAGGGCGTGGAGTCCGTGCCGAAGGAGGGGTCCGCGAGGCCCTTTCAGGAGAGCCCTGGCTGACCGCCAGCGCTGGGAGGCCGACAGAGGCAAGATGCACGGAGCGTCCTGGCCAGGTGCGGCCTCGGACGGGCCTGGCTCGCAACAAATTGTTTGCACCACCTACAGAAACAACTAACACTGAATAAATGCGCCCGTTGGGCAACACGTGCAACAGCTGCGCCTTGTGAGCGAAATGTTAAAAACAATAGACGTCGCGGGACAAACAACTACTGACAAACACTGACAGTCAATGCCAACGAAGCAGCAACCCATGAACACATAATCGAAGCACAGAGGAACAGCAGCAGCACATATGAACGCACGTTGAAAGGCAATGGGAACAAGTAATGACATCCTTGCAGCACCGAAGAGAACCGACGGTTCCCCACAGTGGAACGTGTGTATGTACATATATATATATAACTTTATGTGTACATCTGCATGTATGTATATAGATCGTTGTATACATTATACATGTACATATATGTATTACTATGTACATATATATGCATAGATTCCCAGTTCGATTTGGACAGTCTGGAACCCTGCGAATCCCCCTGGATCAGTGGCCCCAGGGGCACCCTGGATGCCCTTGCAGCCTGGTCCCTTGTGCTTTCCGGGGTTCCTGAAGCCCCTGCTGGGCTTATACAACGGGCCCGAATCGGTCAGGAGGTCGGCCGGACAGCCCCGCGAGAGCCCACAGAGGCCCCAGACACCCACCAGACGTCCCGAGACGACCGACAGAAGATCCCCAAGAGGAATTCGAAACGCAAAACACGTTGATTCCCGATGGTTTTTGTATGATGTTGGGAATGTTCAGTTCTTTGGTCTTTGGGCATCCGAGACCGCCCAGGAGGCCAGAGAATCGCCCCACATTTAACCAAGAGGGCTTCCAGGCAGTCCAAGATCGTGAGGCTTACAAGCGGCTCTCCTGCGATGAGCCTCATCAACAAGAGTTGAGGATGGGGAATAATTCGCAGGGTAGGGCGAGACTGATGAAGAGGAGGAGTGAACATGAATTAAGCATAACAAATAACATCATTACAACGACGATGCCAGAAAAGGCAACACCGGGTTATCGTTAACTGTCCCGTTTTACTTGATTGCCTTCTCTCTGCATGTCAAAGTTAAATGACTAGAGTGCATGGCGCGACGCGCCAATGTAGTCTTATGTGTATGCGTGTATGCATGCATGCATGTGTGTATGCATGTACGCGTGTAAGTATGTATGCATGTGTGTAGGTATGTATGAGTATATACAGTTACGTTTGCATGCATGCATGTATGCAGGTAGGTATGTGGGTATGCATGTATGTGTTCATGTATGTATGTGTGTATGTGCATATGTGTGTGTATGCGTGTGTATATATGTATGTGTGTATGTGTATGTTGATGTGTGTATGTATGGATGCAGGTATGCATTTATGTATGCATGCATGCATGCATGTATGTATGTATGTATATATGTATGTATGTATGTATGTATGACTGGATGTATGACTGGATGCATGTTTGTTTGGTTGTTTACATGTATATGTGTATGTATGTATGTATGTACGTATGCATGTATGTATGTATGTATGCATGCATGCATGCATGTATGTATGTAGGTGTTTGTTTATGTGCGCATGCTTGTATGCGTATATTTATATATGTGTATATATATGTATATATGAAAGAGCGTGTTCTACCGCTGCTGGCGGAAAACCGGGGGGGTCACTACCGGTTCGAACCCCTCCCCCCCCCCCCCCCCTCCGGAAAACCGGGGGGGGTCACTACCGGTTCGAACCCCTCCCCCCCCCCCCCCTGCTCATCATGAAAAGGGGGGGGGTCACTACCGGTTCGAACCCCCCCCCCCCCCCCCCTCCGGATCCGGAAAACCGGGGGGGGTCACTACCGGTTCGAACCCCCCCCCCTCGAAAACCGAGTGGGGGTGCGGACAGTGGTGGGGACGGTGTTGGTGGGGACAGTGGTGAGGGGATAGCGGGACAGTGGTGGGGACAGTGGGACAGTGGGACAGTGGTGGGGACGGTAGTGGTGGGGACAGTGGTGGGGACAATGGTGGGAACAGGGGGGGACAGTGGACAGTGGTGGTGACGGTGGTGGTGGGGACAGTGGTGTGGGGACAATGGGAATGAGGTGGAAACAGTGGGACAGTGGAGGGTACAATGGTGGTGGGGACAGTGGTGAAGGCGGTGGCGAGGACGGCGGTGGGACAATGGGACAGAGGTACAGTGGGGACAGTGGTGGGGACAGTGGGGACAGTGGTGGGAACAGTGGGACAGCTCAGTGGGACAGCGGAGGAGTCAGTGGGACAGTGGGGACAGTGGGGATAGTCGGGCAGTGGTTGGGGCCGTGGAGACAGTGGGGAGAGTGGAACCGTGGTGGGAACAGTTCTGGGGACAGCGGGGACAGTGCGACAGTGGTGGGGCCACTGGTGGGGACAGTAGGGGCGGTGGTGGAACCAGTGGGGACAGCGGTGGTGAGGACAGTGGTGCTGGGAACACCAGTGGGGGATGTGATGCGGACGGTGGTGGGGACCGGGAGTCGTTTGCTGGCGGTGAGTAGGGGGGGGGGGGGGGGGGGGGGGGGGGGGGGGGGGGGGGGGGGGGGGGGGTGGGGGGGGGGGGGGGAGGGGGGTTCGAACCGGTAGTGACCCCCCCGGTTTTCCGGATCCGGAGGGGGGGGGGGGGGGAGGGGTTCGAACCGGTAGTGACCCCCCCGGTTTTCGAGCGGGAGGGGGGGGGGGGGGGGGGAGGGGTTTGGGAGGGTTTTGCCGGGAGGGGGGGGGGGGGGGGGGAGGGGTTCCAGCAGGGGGGGGGGGGGGATTTCGGAGGGGGGGGGGGGCGACCCCGGGTTCCGGAGGAAAAGGTTGGCAATTTTCCACAGTAAAGCGGCGGTGGATCACGCTTCTCTCTCATTATATATATAATATATGCATGTCGATTGTTGTCTTCCTATATGTTTGCAAGCCTGGGAGGGACCCCCCCCCCCACCCCCCACTCCACCCAAAACGAAACCCCAGATCCGTGGCCCCAGGGGCCCCTGCCCCTGGGCGCCCCTGCAGGAAGCCTCCCAGGTTTTCTGGAGCTCCTGGAAGCCCCTGCTGGGCCTACGGCTTAAATCGGTTTGGAGGGCGGCCGAACGACCCCCCCAGAACTCAAAGAGACCACAGACACCTAACAGATGTCAGAGTACGACCCAAAGATGACCACCAAGAGGCTTTCGACACAAAGAAAATCATTGATTTACACTTTTTTGTTGCATTAATTTGGGAATGATATGTTCTTCGGTCTTCTGGGCCGAAATCGCCCCAAAACTGTCCAAAAGGCTTCCAGACAGTTCAGGAGAGCTCGACGACGGCACAACAGGGTTCCAAGATGGCCCGAAGAGAGCCCCATGACAGCGATGGCCCAAAGACGCCCGCCGAAGCATTCTAAATCGTGACCCGGTCGTTGAGGGAGACCGCAGTTAAAAGCAGGACGGCCCGAGAAAGCTCCCCGGGGTCCCCAGGAGGCGCCCAGGAGGACTCCAGAAGGCCCCAAGAAGCCTTTAAACATTTCGTGAGGCCCCAGCAAGCTCTCCAAGGAGTAATCTCCGCAAAAAGAGCTGAGGAGGATGGGGAAGAATTCGCAGGGTCGGGCGAGAAGGGGGAAGAGGAACAGGAAGAATGAGGGAAGGACAATGAATACCATTACTACAACTGCGATGTCGGAAAAAGGCAACAATGCGTCATCGGTAAATTGTCTGGTTTACCATCCTGCCCTTCCGCCTGCATGCCAATGGTGCGAAGCGCCAATGCAGTGCAGGCTGCGGGGGTGGGCGGGCCTGTGCCAAAGGTTGGCATGGGTCCCTGGGGGCCCTGGACGGCTCCGAGACGGCCCAAGAGACGTTTAAGAGGGCCCCAACACACCCCATGAGGGCGACAAGACGGCCTAAGAGGCGCCCAAGATGGCCCAAGAAGCCCAAAGTGAGCCCTCTTCAATGAGTCTGGACACGCCAACAGGCTCCCAAAGGGAGCCCAGCAGGTGCCAAGACGACCCAATGACGCCCACAATTGTTTCGAAACGGCACACCAGTCCTCCAAGACGCCCCAAGGAGGTTTCTAAATGCCTTCCGAGAGAGCCCCAAGGCAAAATGAATGGATCTTCTCCCGGCTGTTCCAGCATTTCCCCTGGTCGCCTGTTCCGCTTCCCGACGCTCCGAGACGGCCCAAGCGGCGTCCACGCGGGCCCCAATCATCCCAAGAGGCACACACACACGGACACACACACACAGACACGCACGCACGCACGCACGCACGCGCGCGCGCACGCACGCACGCACGCACGCACGCACGCACGCACGCACGCACGCACGCACACACACACACACACACACACACACACACACACACACACACACACACCACACACACGCACGCGCAGCGCACGCGCACGCGCACGCGCACGCGCACGCGCACGCGCACGCGCACGCGCACGCGCACGCGCACGCGCACGCGCACGCGCACGCGACGCGCACGCGCACACGCACACGCACGCGCCACGCGCACGCGCAACGCGCACGCGCACGCGCACGCGCACGCGCACGCGCACGCGCACGCGCACGCGCACGCGCACGCGCACGCACACGCACACGCACACGCACACGCACACGCACACGCACACGCACACGCACACGCACACGCACGCACGCGCACGCGCACACGCACACGCACACGCTCACGCACACGCACACTCACACGCACACGCACACGCACACGCACACGCACACGCACACGCACACGCACACGCACACGCACACGCACACGCACACGCACACGCACACGCACACGCACACGCACACGCACACGCACACGCACACGCACACGCACACGCACACGCACACGCACACGCACAGGCACAGGCACACGCACAGGCACACGCACACGCACACGCACACGCGCACGCGCACGCGCACGCGCACACGCACACGCACACGCACACGCACACGCACACGCACACGCACACGCACACGCACACGCATACGCACACGCACACGCACACGCACACCCACACGCGCACACACGCACACACACACACACACAAACACAAACACAAGCACAAACACAAGCACAAACACGCACACCAAGTTTGCGCCAAGACGGCCCAAGAGGCGCCCAAGATGGCCCAGGAGGCCCCCAGGCGACCCCCCAAATGAGCCTCGGCCCTGAGGAGGCAAAAAAGAACCAAAGCGCTCCGCTTGCTTCGAGACGGCCCACCTGACCTCCCAAGTGTTTCTTACGGATTCTCCCGTTGCCGCTTGTTCCGCTTGCCGACGCCTCAAGATTGCCCAAGAAACTCACCAGATCATTCCAAGACGGCCCAGAAGGCGTCCAAGAAGGACCCAAAACAACCTCAGAGGGGGCCAGGACGCCCCAGGAGGAGCTCAAGACGGCTCAAGAGGCCCCAAGACGTCCGGCCAAATGAGCCTCGACATCCCACAGGGCCCTGCAGGGGGCCGAGGAGCCCCGAGACGCCCCCCCAAATACGCCTCGACCTCCAAAAGGCCGTACAGAAATCTCCGCGAGTCGACGAAGTCTCCAATACGGCCGAAGTTGTTCCAGGAGAGTTTTCTAGGAACATGATGGTCGCCGCCAAACCAGAGGAGAAGGAGGAGGAGGAGGAGGAGAAGGAGGGCGAACGGAATGAGGAGGC
This sequence comes from Prorocentrum cordatum, assembly GCA_963575745.1. Taxonomy (NCBI): domain Eukaryota; class Dinophyceae; order Prorocentrales; family Prorocentraceae; genus Prorocentrum; species Prorocentrum cordatum. Next base: position 132,336 of record CAUYUJ010013113.1, on the reverse strand, counting down.
CGGGGACGACGAGGGAAATGCAAACCTTACTCAGTAGTTGCCCCATCCTCCTTCCTTCCCAGACTTTTCAAAAACAGGCCACGGGGACACCATGAGGGCCCCAACACGGCCCAACATATCATGTTCTCTCGAGCCTTCCGGAAACATTATTGTCGCAACGAGTCGGAGGAGGAGGAGGAGAAGGAGGAGAAGGAGGAGGAGCGCGGATGCAGGGAATGATGACGATGAGGAGGGTGACAGAGGGAGGATGAGTGCGGACGGAATGAGGAGGCGGATGACGAGAATGGAAGCCCGACCCTTTAGTAAAGGACGAGAATGGAAGCCCGACCCTTTAGTAAAGAGTCAGTGCTCGCGGGGGCGAGGGCCGCCGCGCCGCCTGCAGACCCCGGCGGGGCCCGCGACGGTCGCTCTGGACGCGGGCTGCTGGCTGCTGGACGCGATACGCCTGGAGAGGAGGCGGCGGGCAAGAGCCGGCACCGGCGGCGGCAGCGGCGGCTGCGACGCGGGCGGAGAGGGCATCGGAGGCGGTGACACAGACAAGGAGGACAGCGACGAGTCAGACGGGTCGGACGCCTCCGCGGACATGGACGCGGACGACCTTTTCTCGGAGCTGGAGAGAAAACGGGATAAGGAGAGGGCCGAGCACGGCGCATGCGAGCCTGGGCGCCCTTTTTCGTGGACTGTCATGGGCGGCGAATGGGCATGGAAGAACCTGGGCGTCGTCTACGACGCTTTCCGCAGCCACGCCGTCGGCGAGCACGTGGAGGCCTGGTGCTGGACGTACAGGTTCAACAAGTCTTTCACCGTTGCTCTGACATACGGTGAGGACGACGCCAGGGTCCTCTTCCAGGAGTGAACTGCAAAGATGTGCTACTTCCACGCTGCGCACGCGGCCAGCGGCGAGGCCCGCTACGTCTTATCCCAGGCGCACATCGACGGCTACCACCTGTCCGCTGCATTTGAGCACGCGGAGAGCCGCTTCAGGGGGCGCGCTGCAGGCGCGCTTCGCGCAAGTGCGCCGACTGCGCCCCGCGGGGCCGCGCTAGGCGCCCCCGCCCGCGGGACGGGGGGGCACCGCGCGAGGCGCGCCGTTCCCGCGGTGATCCAGCCTACCATGAGCAGGCGCGGAAACCTCGGACGAAAACGGGAGTGAAAATCTGGACCGACAGCTATCGGTCTAGGAATCCGCTTGAGATGCTCACATCTTGTTTGTCGCTGCTGGGGCGGGTGTTTTTTCACGCCGGCTCCCCGCCGCGGCCCGACGGCGCCCGCGGTGCCGGAGGGGGCCCCTGGGGCCGCCTCGGAGGGTGAACAAAAATAGCATCTGGTTTTTGTTCACCCATTTTTTACGGTTGGCTTGGCGGGGGATGCCGCATGCGTTCGATCGTCGGGTGCAGGTGGTCGCCGAGGCGTCTGTCTCGCTGTCTTGGCGCCCTGTGGGCCGCGGGCGCGGTCGTCGTCGCGGCGCGGCGCCTGGTCACCGTCGCACTGACCCGTCGCCGTCGCCGCCGCCGCCCTCTGTCCAGGGCTGGCGTCGCGGGCGCCGTCGCCGTCGCCGTCGCTGCCCGCTGCTCCGCGGCCTCTTCGCCCAAGCTGCCTGCAGCGACTGCGCCGACTCTGGCAGCGGCGGGCGGCGCCAGATCAGGCGCGCCCAGGTCACCAGGGCCGTCGCCCACCGCCCGCCATGGCCCCGAAGCGCAAGGCGAGCGCTCAGGCGGCCAAGCAGGAGAAGAAACCCAGGACGGCGCTCCCCGAGGACGCCCCAGACATCGTGCGCGACGCGGTGGCGGAGCCCTCGAGGCGCCCAGCCTCGGACAGGAAGACAGAAGAGCTCAAGGCGGCAGTCGCAAAGGCCTGGGAAGACAATTTCAAGGGTTGGCCCAGAGAGCGTTTCGACGATGTCACCAAGAACGGGATGACGTTCAGGGGGCGCATCACGAAGGCCAAGGAGGAGCAAACCCAGGGCCTTCGCCAAGTCGGGAAGCTTTTCTACAGCGAGATGCGCACGCTCTTCGAGGACGAGGAGGCCCTCGCCAACAAGCTGGTTGCGAGAAACCCCGGTGCGCCGCGCGACACCAGGGTGGATACGGCCGTCGACGCGTTCTCCGACCACGTCGTTGGCAAGGAGCAGATGCTCGGGATCTTCTACGACACCTATGTGCCCAACCCGAGCATCAAGGCAATGTCCGTGGTCTCCTCCGAGCTGCCCCCGAACTCGTGTTCAGAGAATGCTGACTACTATGCTGCGTTGTGCAGGTGGGCCCACGATAATGAGATTCCCAGGGAGCACCCGAAGTTGTGAGGTCCCTTCCAGGACTACGTGGGCCTCGCCATGGAGAAGACTAACCTCGTTGCCAAGGCGTCGGGCGTGCACCCAGACACCTGGTTCGAGGCCCACGAGGACTACCTTGGCGCCATCGCTAACGTGGAGGCGGTCAGGCGGTGCATCAATCATAAGGGCGATTGGTCCGCGCGGCAGGATGACTTGAATGGCGCCTGCAGGTCGCGCGTCGGCCCCAGGCTCTTCGGGCCGAAGCAGGAGAGCCTCAGCGGGCTCGTCTGCACCAAGTTGCTAAAGGCCGAGTGCGCCGAGCTCGCGCCGAGGAGATTGATGACGTTGACGTGCAGGCATCTTCTAGCAAAATATATTCAAAGTGGTTCATGAGCTTAAGTGAGGAAGACCCAACTTTTTTGGCAGTCTTCAGGTCGGGGGCAGTCACCTCCGAGACTCGGCGACGAACGTGATTCGATTGTAAGCACTGTGGGGCATCGACCCCAAGTTTTCGCCCCGCCTTCGCTGAGTGCCCCAGGCATGCCGGCGATCGACGAGTTGTTGAAGACCGCTACGATATTCCCCCGACGTTCTGGACAAGCGTGCCGAGGGTGACGATTAAAAGTGGCTGGATCGTTTTATCACACGATGATTGTCCATATGTGCGCGCGAGAATGCTCGCGGCGACCTGCGCCCTTGGCTCGAGCATTCTCAGGAAAGGAGTTGACGACATGCTCACCGACCCCACGCCGCCACCTCGAGCGCGTGGTCCGGCGAGGCTTGTTCACTAACATGTTACGTATGAGATTATCCCATATGGTCAGGATCTGTCATTCAACTTTTCTCTCGCGGGCTGCAACATCACCGGCGTCTTCGTTGAAGGCTCCTGGGTCAACGCGCGCGCGGGCCCCCGCTCAAAGAGTCGGCCCGCCGGGCCCCCGGGGAGCGGAACCCAGGGTTTCCGAGGCGGGGGCTGGCGCAAGCTCGACAGTTTTTTGGGGCCGCTAGAGTTTCGGCGGGGCCCTGGGGCCCGGCCCAAAGCCGACGGCCCAGATTTGGCGGGAGAGGTTCCCAGGGGCCCCCCGCGGGGGGCTTCGAAGGGCCTCCCAGAAGTCACCGTCGGCTTTTTCGTTGGCCCTGCTCCCCTGAGGCGCGAGGGCCGACTGCGCGAAGGCGATCGCGGCGCAGGGCTACGACTTGCACGAGAAGATGGAGATGGAGAAAAAGGTGTAAGTGGATTTCGGCGGCGAGGTCGTGAAGTGCTCAGCGGCGTCGCTGCGGGCAGAGATGATGCTGTGCATTTTCGGCCACGTCGTGACCGCGGCTCTGGCGGATGGGCACCTCGATTTCCTCTGGTGCGAGAAGGCGCCCCTCTCGAGGCCCCCTGCGGTGGCCGGTCTGGCCGCGGAGGCGGCGCCCTTGAAGGGGTCGAAGCTGGTGAGAAAAGGGCGCGCCCCAAATCCCGCCGGCCGAGGTGGCCGCGAGCGCCGCCGAGATCCGCGAGGTGATCACCAAGAACGGCAAGACGTTCAATGGCAAGAACGGCTGGCATATCATGGAGCAGTTCTGGCTGGGCGCCACGGGCGCAGGCGCCGATGCAAGGTTCAAGGAACTGGCGAAGGAGGCCCTGCCGTCCGCCGAGAAGGAGGTGATGCCGAAGGAGAGTTTGGGCAGGTTTATGGAACCTCCAGAAATCTAAACTGCACGAGTTCATCAGTCCGGGCTTGCAGACCGCCTTCAAGCAGCTCCGCCCCGCGCCCGCGCAGGTGGTGGAGCGCAGGGTGCCCAAGCGGCCCGTGACGAGGTCTGAGTTCGGGGATGAAGTGAAAGCGCTGATGGGGCATTATCTCCGCTTGCCGGCCCCTAGCACTGGCGCTGGCGACCCTGCGCGCGAGGTCTCTGGCACGGCCGCGATGCAGATCGCCTTCCAGGCAGTCCAGGCGAAGAGCGAGGGGGAGGGCGACGTCGGCCCCCCAGATTTGGACCCGCTGACCCGCTACCAGCGGTTGTTGACCCCGCCCCAGCATGAATATTACAAGACGTGGCACTCCAAGGCGGTGGGCGATGTGAAGACGACGCCGGGGGCCAAGCCAGCGGAGAAGAGAGAAGCCAGCGGCGAGAAATTTAAGAAAGAGGAGGAGAAAGCCGCCGCAAAGACGAAGCACAAGGAGCGCTTCTGGAAGTAGGGTCTGCACCCAGAGGCACGGGGATCAAGCGTAGGCAGCGACCGCCCCGTGCGACCTCAGGTAGCAACCGGCGCCGAGTTCATTGGGGCGGTGGGGCTTCCGTTCCAGTTCGAGCTGCGTGGGTGCGAAGTTGCGTTGCAAGTGCGCGGGAGAGGGTAGTCGCATGCTGTCCCTGCTTGAATCGGGTTACGTGGCCTGGTCGATTTCTCGCGCCGGCGGCCTCTGGGCGCTTTGCAGTTGGAGGTGCATCGACGCTAAACCTTCGAACGACCGGCTTGCGGCAGAGCTCCAGTGCGCCCCGCTGCTACGCCGGATATTCCCGGAGTTTCCTCCCGACGGCCGTCAAGCAGGACCTGGCAGGCCTGCGCATCGGGGCTCTTTCGAGCATTGGTGGCGCCCCCATGACCATCTCCGCGGGTTCCCTGGGCCCTCTGTGCGTTTTCGTTAGGGGATGTCCGACGGGGCCCGAGATGGGGGCTTGGGGGTCCGGCTCAAGGCCCAGGGGCATTCGACGCGATAATTGTCATTCTGAGGCTTCTCTGGGGGGTTTTCTTGCGCTGCCCATTTGGCCCGTCCCTCAGGGTGGGTCTTGCATTTTTTCCTTAGCGTGGCGGTGGGCCGAGTGGGGCGCGAGACGGGGGTGATCAGGTCTGCCTTGGCGATCATTTTATTGCCGCGCGCGGGGCCGCGCATGATGCGGTGTCTCAAGAATCAGCTTTCGGCATCCTGAGGTTGTTATTTGATGGGCGCCCCCAACTCGCACTGTCGTTCGTTTTGATTAGGGCGGCGTCCCACGCGGCCTATGCAGGAGGCTTCCGTGGGGGGTGTATAACGGCTTTCTCTGATGGGGCCTGAAGGTCGCATTCGGCGCGCATCGAGGCTATGCGTTGCCCATGCTATTTGTTATGGCCACCCGATGTTCTGGTAGTTTGGGGCTCGCGAGGCCCCTTGGGGCCCAGGGGGATCATGGCCCGCGCGGCCCATGGGGCCCGCGGGGCGCGCGCGCGGGCTCGAAGATCTCGCGTGGATCGCGTGGTCCTCGAGGCTCGCGAGGCCCGTGGCGCCCGAGGGCCGCTGACGCCCTTGGGGGCGACGAAGGTCACTTGGCCTCTGCGGCCCAGTGGGCTGGTGAGGGGCCGAATCCATGGATGTCGCTGCCGTTATCGCAGTTTTGTTTGCCCCCCGTTCTCATTCGGGCGACGCGCGCCCAGCCCCCCCGCCCCCCTGCCCCGAGGTCGGGGCAATTCTGAATTCATTTCGAGGAATTCCCAAACCGTCACTTGCATTGCATGGGGTCCTCGTGGAAGTTGCAAGAATACTCGGAAGTACCCCGCCGATATCGGCGGGCGGCTAGGCCCCTGGGCCCCGGCGACGGCCTAGCGCCCCCGGCCTTTGGAAGCAGGCGCATGCGAAACTGCGGGGTCGCGGGTGCACGGCGGAGGGTAGAGGGTCCGTCGGGCAGAGTGCGCGGCGCAACGCTTAAGGCAGAACGCGCGGCAAGAGGGCCATGGTAGAGAGTAGAGAGCACTGAGGCGCGCGTAGGTAGCGAAGGGCGTCTCTGGGCCGCTATCGGGGCCCTCTCGGGGCATCGTCGGGGTCGCGCTGGATGTCCCCCTTATCCTGGGGGATCGAAAACGCCCCGAAAGTCCGCCGCTGCGGAATCTTCAGAGGGGCCATGCGTGGTAGGTCGTAATTGGCCTCCTATGGACTTCTGCCGCGGCCCCTACTCAAGGCGTCGTCGAGGCATCCCTGCTCTGCGAGATTGCTTCGAGAGTACTGCCGCTGGCGCCCCCGACGGGGCCTCGAAGGCGCCCCCCACTGCAATCTACCACGGGGCCGCTTTATGGCGAGTTCCGCTGGGGCCCCCCACGGTCTTGCCATGGCGCTTTCGTGGGGCCCCCTCAGGGCATCCTCGAGGCCTGGCAAGGATTTCAAAGGGACCCCCCAGAGGCCCCCCGACAGAACGCATTATGTCGTGATCTTCTGGCATGTCTTTTTGGAGGCTTTCTCGCGGCCCTCCTCCGAAGCCTCGAAGATCCTCGGGGGCGGGGGCGTCAATAATGCGCCAGGCAGGAATGCCCCCAGCCGCATATGGCACAGGGTTCCGTAACGTTGCAGGTCGGGCATTCGTGTCGGGCCGTCTTGGAAATCAGCCCTGGCGCACGGCGCCAAGCCCAACCGCCCCCGCGGTGGTTTGCCTTGATCACTCGTGGAGCACGCGCGGAACAATTAATGGCCAGGCCGAACGGCCCGTTCCGCAAACCTTGACGGGGGATCAGCGGAAGGCCCCAGGAGGGCCGCGGATTCATTCTGGCTCGTTTTTGTTTGGATTCTTGGGAGGCCTCCTAGGGGTGCGTTTGAGGGCTCCCGTATTGTTTTTTCAATGTCGGGGGCGTCCGAGGAGGTTGTTTGGAGCATTTGGGGGGGCTTGCTGGCGGTCTCGGGGGCTATCTTCAGCGGAATTGTTCGAAGTTGCATTTCGGGTTCACCACGGGTGCCCTTCTTGAGGCCTCCTAGGAGCCTCTCGGGCGCTCTTCGGGGCTTCTTGGGCCCGCTTCGGGCAATGTTTTAATTTGTTCCGGGGCCCTCTTGTCAACGTCAGGGTTGTTTTGGAACGATATTGGGCGCCTGTTGGAACGTCGTGTGCGGCATCGTTCAGCTATCTCTGTTTGGAGATAGGATCAACGAATGTGCAAGCGGCGGTGGCGCTCTGCTCGGTTTGATTCGCGATGCCGCCTTCCATTTGTGGATCGCGACAGGGCGGCTCAAGTGGACCGCCGTCCGATTGGGGTGGTTGTATTTTTTTCCGTTGGACATTTGATAGACCATGCCGTGAGTACTCTGCCGTTGCTCCCTCTTCCTTCCCTCGTTCACTCCCCTCTTGCCTGTCATCTTTCCCTGCTTCCCTCCCTCTCTAACTCCATCCCTCCGCTCTCCTTCTCTTCCTACCCCCGCTTTCTCTTCTTACGACCACGACGACACCGCCTCGAGACCGTCGAAGGGGCCCCCGAGCCGCCCCAAGAGGGCCCCACGAGGGCCCCCAAGAGTTACCGCCACCTAAGAGGCACCCTAAAAGAGTCCTGCGATTTCGCTACATTGTTGTTCGTTTCTACATGCATGCCACATGCACGCATTGCACGAGGCGTTGATGTCCCGAGGCTGGTCCGCGAAGGCCTTTTCATTTTGGATGCATCACGCACGTGGCATTGTTTGAACACGTCGCGTGCCATTCGGAGCCAGGTCAGATCGATCGGTCTTGCCGTCACAGTTGCCCTCAGGCGATGTGTCTTTCGGGAATTCCGGATAGTAGCCATCATCTCATCGAGCATTGGTTCTTCCGGGTGTGTCGAAGCTGCATCTGTCGAATCACCGCCGCACCTTGTCTTCTGGACACGCCCATGCGGAAAAATTGTTGGCCGAAGGTTGGCTGAACTGTAGGACGATACCTTCCCACAGCCGTCGCGGAACCCATTTTGGGGCGCACTTGGGAAAAGAAGAGGACGACGAGGAGGAAGAGGAGGGGGAAAAAGAGCAGGCCTCTAGAGGCCCTCGTGGGATTCTTGGGGGGTTCTTGGGACCCCCTGGGGGGCCCTGAGGTGTTGTTGGAGGCCTCCTGTGCCTCTTCGGGGGCCTCTCATGTGTGTGGGTGTGTGTGCGCGTGTGTGCAGTGGTGTGTCTGTGTGTATCTGTACACTGCTCGTCTTTGGACGCATTTCTCCAGGCTCCCTTTCATTCCCGAACGCCGTCCTCAACGCAATCGAGCAATTGATATGGTCGTTACCCGCTCATATTGTTGATCACGATTGTGGTGCCACATCGGCGGCGGAGGAGAACCAGTGTATGTGTGTATGTGCGTGTGCCTCTCTGCTGCCCCTCCTCTCTTGCAGCGCCCCTTGGCGAGGACATCAAGCGCAACGGGCCCGTGGCCGCTTTGCGCGCCTTCCAGGAGACTACCCCCCCATTTCTCATTGATTTCCTTTGGCTCGCCCACATTGCGTCCTGTCTTGCCTTCCGAATGATTGGCTCTATGTGTCATCCCCCTACGTTCGTTGTTCCCGACAAGCTTGTGGTGTTGGGCCCTCGTTGTGAAGAGCCAGCGCCCCGCGTTCCTCATTTCTCGCTCTACCTCACCCTCCTCCCTCCTCCCATTCCTGCCGCTACCCATGACGGCACATCCCTCACAAGTTTCGTGGCCACATAAGAAGCTCCTCCGAGTGTTTCCGTGGCGCAGTTCGCAGGCGGGCGTCGCACCCGTTTCAGCATACCCTTCACACGTTTCGTGGCCCCATAGGGAGGTCAACCGAGTGCCTCCGTGGCGCAGTTCGCATGCGGTTCCCCATCCATTTCGGCACACCCCTCAGGAGCTTCGCGGCTCATAGGGAGCTCGACCGAGAGCTTCCGTGGCGCAGTTCGTGGCGCAGTTCGCACGCGGTTCCCCGCCCATTTTGGCACCCTTCACACGGTTCGTGGCCTTTTAGGGAGTTCCACCGAGCGTCTCCGTGGCGCAGTTCGCATGCGGTTCTCCACCCATGTCGGCACAGCCCCACACGTTTCGTGGTTCCAGGTGGAGCTCAACCGAGTGTTTCTGTGGCGCAGTGCGCATGCGGCTCCCCGCCCATTTCGGCACACTCCTTACACGCTTGCTCCATATGGAGCTCGACCGAGTGGCTCCGTGGCGCGGTTCACATGCGGTCCCCACCAGTTTCGGCACGCCCCTCACACGCTTCGTGGCCCTACATGGAGCTCCATCGAGGGCCTCTGCTGCACAGTTCGCAAGCGGTTCCCCACTCATGTCGGCACACCATTCACACGTGTCGTGGCCCCATAGGGGACTCCACCGAGTGTTTCCGTGGCCGAGTTCGCGTGCGGTTCTCCACCAATTTCGGCACACCCCTCACACGCTTCGTGGTCCCATAATGGGCTCCACCGAACAACTTGGCCTCAACGCGGTACTCACGACTGCAATTTGGTTGGGCCTTTTGCCAGGACATTTGTAGTATTATTGGCGATTTGCGTATCCTTGTCAGCCCATCAAGAGACGAGTGCCATTCGAGTTGCCTTGATAAGGAGAATTGACCAGTGGAGGAGCTTCCAGTGGAACGGGCAAGTGAGTCAAGGGCAGGACAAGTAGCCGGCGACCACGACGACGCGATTAACGAGGAGGTGGGGGAGGAGGAGGAGGAGGACGAGGAGTACGACGACGGCGACCACGGCAGGAGTCAATCATCCAGATTTTCATCGATACTTCGTTCTACGAGTATCTTGAGAGCTTGGAGCCATATTGGAGCCTTCTTGGGGCACTTGTGGGAGCGTTCGGTGCCCTCTTTGGGCCCTCTGTGGGCTTTGGGGTGCCCTCTTGGGACATCTTCGAGGGCATCATCAAAGAAGGGGTGGGGAAATCCTATACGCTTCGCGTAGCCCCACCAGCACGCACGGGACGACCGCACGAATTCCTAGACGCTTCGCGTAACCATCCGGGACGACCGCACCCTCAGCCGCACGGCAGGGGACAAGGGACGCCACCGGCCCGCGTCGGAAGACACCAAGGACGGGGAAGGACGTGCCGCCAAATCACCAAGGGGCAACCCCTCGCGGGTGGAGATCCACGAGGCGCCTTTGAGACGTCAGGATCGCACAGCCACGCCGCGAAGACCCGAACGATCCCATGGGAGGCTTTCCCATGCACATGTGTACCGTAGCAACTGCAGACGTCCAAAGGGGCGAGCCAGTGCAGGACAATATTATACGCCTACAAAAGACGCTGGGAGGAGCGTTCAGTGGCGTATGGGCCGCATGGGTCAAGCGGGCTGCCCTGAGACAGGAGCTCAGCGGAAGCCAGAAGAGCAACCCCAAACTGAACACGGTTCAGACGTGCGCTGAATTCCTCGAGGCTTGGACCGACGCAGGGCACGATGCTTACAAGATGGACAGGGAGCTGGGGCTCAACGTCAACTGGACAGCAGTCAGGGACAAGCACATGAAAATCATGCGCCGCGACTCCCGTGCACACGCTCAGCGCGACTACGACAGCAACAGCAGGCCCGCCCCATGGACAGCTGAGGGCAGAGCGGCCGCGGCCGCGGCCACACAGGACCGTTGGGCCGGTGCCATCAGGACAGCCACCCCCAGCCAGTGGCAGGACTGGCAGGAATGGAGCTCGTGGGATCGGCACGAAGCCCCATGGACGGATTCGGAATGGAAGGGAAAGGGCAAGCGGTATTCCCCCAGGGGGGGCGACCGGTGCACGGGCAAGCGCGCCCGCTGGTGGGCAAGGGGCGCCTCCTACATCCCGGGCTGACAGTGCCGGACTGACCCGCTTCAGCACCTCTGGCACTCTTGGCCAACGTATTATGTCCCTCCCTTCCCGCTCTTCGTGCCCCTAAGGGGCCAGTTTCACCTCGCCGCGCCCGGCTCAGGCCGCAATGCATAGGGGCAACCTCCGCTGGGGCGCAGGTTGCCCTACATCTCACCTGCGGCGCAGCATAGCTAGACAGCCCACGTTGGACAAGTGGACCGCCCCCCCCCTTGTCGGGCCCAGCGGGGGGCCCCCCCCCCAGCTCCTGACATCTCACCCCCCTGAGCGACAGGGGAACCGCCCGCAGGACAGACAGGTCTCGGGCGCACCCACTTTGCTGTCCGACGACGACAGCCACCCATCCGCTGGTGGCGGGGGGGCGGCCGCGTGAACCCCCCCCCCCCATGCGCCTGCGGATCGACCTGTGCAGATCACAGTTTTGGCAACATCGTCTCTAGCGGCGATCAGCTGCGACCCCCGAGGACCAACTTTCAAGGACGCACCCATCTTCACGGACCTGAGCGGCGATCAGCTGCGACCCCCTGGACCAACCACTTCTCCCATTCCAAGTGTGAGAGGACCTGTGCAAGCGGAGAGGCGGCTTCCCCCCCCGCCTCCCTCTGCTGCGGCCGGACGGGCGCCCCCCGCTCTGGGCGACTGGGGCCACCGACGTTCTGGCAAGACGTTGTGGGTGGCGCCCCCCTCCCAGGGCCACCCGCGCCCATCGCCGTTTGGGGCTGGTTCCCCCCCCTCTCTGCGGCGGTTCGGCGCGGCCCTGGGGGGCCGCGTGGCTCACGGTGGCGGGCTCGGGGCCCGGGTGGCGCGCGCCCGAGGCAGGCGTGGCCGGACCGGCGTTTGGCGGCCCTCCTGCTTCTCACTATGCAGCCCCCCCAGCACACCGCTTTGCGACTACGCCACATCACCCATGCCAACGCCGCGTGCCCCGCGAGGCATTGCTCAACGCATGCTCCTGGAGACCCTCTGACCGGGTCCGGCTCGCGTCGCGGTACCTCCACCCCAGTGCTTTCCTCGCCGGCGATGCTCACCACGCCAGCGGGCCCCCCTACTCCCAGCGGCAGCACCGTGCTGGCGCGCGCTGGATCGGTCACAGTCGCACGACAACCCTTTCGACGCTGTGATGTGGTCTAACTGGGACTGGCCAGCGTGCTGAGTGGTTCAGCCTTCAGCGTCAGGCACAGCCTCTCAGGCCCACCTTCAACCCCGCAGTGCGCTGCACCACGGTTCACGACTGCTCAGCCAGATTGGCTTACGCAGGTCGTTCGTTTGGAGTCTGGCGCCACATCGGCGACTCACCCCTGTGGCCATCCCATCTTCACCTTGCACAGTGACCTGCCCACTGAGGTCCGCGGGCCCTAAGCGAGTCCTGCGGTGGCCATTTGAATTCTGGTCATTTTGCCCAGCGCACGTGCCCGAGCTTAGTGCGCCAGCCAGTTCAGCGTCACTCAGCCTGCAGCTGCCGTCTGAGGGGGCCAGCCGACGCCGCTGCTTTAGCCAATTTGCCTCGCCCGTGGCCCGGGCGTCGCATTCGCCGCCTGATGCTTGTCTCGCGGCCGCGACCAAAACAGTAGCCCCACCAGCACGCTGGGGAAGGAAAGGAACCCAGGAAGGGCAACAGCGCCGACCACCGGGCGTTCGGAGACCTCAAAGATCCCCTGACCGGCGGCCCCATGTTCAAATGCCCCCCTGCAGTCGCGGATCTGGACAAGATGGAGGAGATCCATGTCAAGAATGCGCGTCTGCAGAAGACGCTCGGCGGCGCCTTCAACGCTGCATGGCGCGCGTGGTCCAGGCGCGCGGCACAGGGTAACGATGTCAAGGGGGACTATAAAAACAACCCCCGGCTCAACACGCCCGAGGCATGCTCGAGCTTCATGGGCGCCTGGAGGCGGGCCGGCCTCGACGCGCACCGGATGAACAACGAGCACGGGCTCGAAGTAGACTGGGACGCCATCCGCCGCAAACACATGAAGGGCGCCGGGCGGCACGGTGGAGCATCGCAGGCCCCCCTGGGCAACGGGCAGTCGGGGCCCGCCGGCTCCCTGGTCAACAAAGACCCGCAGGGGCGGTCGGTCAAAGACCCAGGCCCCCTGGGCAGTGAACAGCCCCACAGGTCGCTCCAACCAATGGCATGGCTGGCAGGGCTGGTCAACATGGGGCAAAGACGACGCCGAATGGAAAGGGGGGGGCAAGCGCTTCCCTCAGCGCGACGACCACCGCGACTCCGAACAGCGAGGTCGCTGGTGGACATGAAGTAACTCGGCAGCGTCTTTGAGAAGGTCAGCCGCCGCCGCGCAGCAGACTCCTGCGGGTGAAGTGGCCTGCAAGACGGCAGGCCCCGAGGCCACCCCGCCGCTACTAGTGCTGACCTCGGAGTTACCTCACAACCGCCCAGCCCCCCATCGCTCCGCGCGCAATGGCTGGCGGCGCAACTGCTCCCCTCGCCGTTGCGCGCCGGAGCGACATTGGGCCCGTTTCACCTCGCTGCGCCGGGCCCGTCGGCCGTGATACCTCGGGGCTGCCTATCGCTGGGGCAGGCGGCCGCCCCCCCCCCCCCTGGCGCAGCATAGCTAGACAGCCGCGGCTGGTTAGACGCGGGCGGGCGACGCGCGGGCGCCGGGCCCGCGCGCTACCACTTTCGGGCGCCCCGACGGGGCCCGCCCCTCGGCGCCCGACACATCTCACCCCTTTGTGCCCCCGACTCGTGACTGTAGGGGCCCTTGGCCGCCCTGGCAGCAGCTAGTTTGAATGGTGCAGGCGGCCGTCAGCCGCGCCCCTGGCAGCTCCTCCCGAGCGGAACCGGCGAGACCGACACTCCCCCCCCCCCCTGCCAGGAAGCAGGCCCGGGTAGGGTCCAGCACTTGTCCAGAGGCTGAACACGCCGTCGGTGCCTGGCTGAACCCCGCCGCGCGGCAGGAGCGGGACAGCTCCCCGGCGCTGCAGGCGGGCCCGTTGGCAAGGCCGAAGCGCGACAGCTTCCGCGGCGCGTCCTTACCTCTCGTAGCAGCCGCAGCTGCTCCCTGGCTTTATTAAACTCTGAGCAGCCGTCAGCTGCACCCTTGGTAACATGGGCATATGTGCAGGTACAGCGACGCCAGCAGGCCGCCGACGCAGGCGCCAGCAGGTCGATAGTAGACAGTGCTACCTGTCGGGAAGCTCTGCTCGCACATTGTCCTGGCACTGTGGGTGCTAGACGGCAGCGCAACCCTGGAAACAATAAGTGACCCCGCGCGTTCCGCTGGACGTGGACTACCATACGAATCAGTGCGGCCGTCAGCCGCTCCCTGGGCCCCGCCCCTCTCCCTTTCTCTCTCCTGGCGCCGGGTGCCCCTGGCGGGCCCCTCCACGTGGCCGGCCAGCGATGTTTGTCCCCGCCGCCTCCGCCGCAGGAGGGCCCCGCGCGGGCAGGGTGGCCTGTCAAGGACCCCGTGGCCCTGCATCGCAGCGTGGGTGATCGCCCCCCGGCGCTGTCGCCCCTGGCGCCTGCTCCCCCGGCCGCGCTGGCGACGTCCATCCACGCCAGTCAGGCTTCCACTCCGCGCAATACGCGGTTCTCTGCGACGTTCACGTCGTGACCGTGCGGCCGTGGGCCGGGCCCGCAGGCGCCATCGCCTGCGGGCCGGTCCGTTGCCACTTGCTCGGGGCTGGCGCGCCCCGCTGGATACGTGCGTGGCGTCTCGGAGTGGTCCAGCCTTCCGTCGGACGCTGTGCTTCCATCCTCGTTCCGTCCCAGCTGACCAGGCAGGTCTACGCCGTCGACACGTCCCAGGCCCTTGGCGCCCCCTGGCGACATGACCAGTGTGTACCTAGCTTTTCCCCACTGCAGTGTCTGTGGGGATTGCGCGTGCAGGTTCATCTCTGCCTGTCCCGACAGGCGCCTTCACCGTGGTGGACTGGCGCCGCGGCGCGTAACACAGAATTCCCTGGCATCTTGCCGCAGGGCTGCACGTTGCCCGAGCTCCCCTGGGCGTCGCAGTTCAGCCAGCCAGCCCCCCGCCGCCGCTGCCGCAGCAGCTGCCTCTGTGAGCTGGCCCGGCCGGCTCGCGCTGCGCCCAGCAGCTAATTAGGTTAGCCCGTCGGCCCGGACACCCTGTTCGCCGCCTGCGTTCTTCGCTCGCGGCCGCGACCAACAAGTAACCCCACCAGCCCATCCAGAAACGATGCCCAGAGGAATTGCCTCGATCAGGGAAGTGGGCAGCACGCGCAAGAAGGGTCCCCCAGTGGAGTCCTATTGGAGCGTCTTGGGTGCCTCGGAGAGCTTCTTGGGGCCTCTTTGGGGTCTCTTGGGAGCATATTGGAGGCCTCTTGGGCGCCTGTTGGGGCCTCCTGGGCGCCTCTTGGGGCCCTCTTGAAGCGTTATTGGGGGCCTTGGGAGCGCTCTTGGGGCCATCCTGGAGGACATCGATCAAACAAGAAGCGAGCATTAGTTAGCGTTGCCCCTCGGGAGCCCAACAAATCGCCTCTTGGGGCCTTGTTGGGGCGCTCTTGGAGCGCTCTTAGGCGCTCTAGGGGCCGTCTTGGGGCTCTCTTGAGCCTCTCTTGGGGCCCTCTTGGGCCATCTTGGAGCCACCTTGAGGCTTCGGATGGCCATCGGCAGCGGAAATGAGAGAAAGCCAAGCACATAGATGTTCCTAAGATTTTGGCCTCTTCGGGGACTCCTGGGGGAGCTCTTTGGCCACTTGGAGCCGTCTTGGAGCGGTCTCGGGGCATCTTGGAGCATCGTGGGAGCCATTATGTGACATTTTGGGATGTATTGAGCCATCTTGGAGGTCATCTTGGGCTCTCCCAGACGCTCTTGGAGTCATCTTAATCAGTGCCCCCCCCCCCCCCAAAGAGGCCAACATGTGGCTAAATCCTTGGGACAATTAGTGATTTGGCATTCTCGCCGAGGCCTCTTGGAGCATCGTGGGTGCCTCTGGGGGGTCTCTTGGGGCCTCTTGGGGGTCTCTTGGGAGCCTTTTGGGGGCATCCTGGGGGCCTCTTGGGGTTTCCTGGCCACCTCTTGGGGCCCTCTTGGGGCACCCTTGGGAGCCTTGGGGGCCATTTTTGGGCCATCTTGGGTGAGATCGATCGCAGGAGGGGGGTCACTAATCATGGCCCCCCCCTCTGGAGGCTAAAATGGGGCCAACACCTTAGTAAAGCCAATGAGCTTGGCTTCTTCGCCGAGGCCGTTTTGGACTTTCCGACACATCGCGGAACCCCTGTCCAGGTCCATGGGGAGGGGGTAGGGGAGGGGTCAAGACCCCCTCCCCGCCCGCAATCCGTCTCGCTCACTCCCACCCGCCCTCCCCACACATACGTAGCACCCGAGTCTGGCCCGAGCCTCAGCATATTCATCAGTTGTCTTTGGATGGGCAGCTACGGGGGGCCAATCCGCCGCCGCCGCCGCCGCCGCCGCCGCCGTCGCTGCCTGCCGCCGCCGCCGCCGCCGCGCCGCCGCCGCCGCCGCCGCCGCAATCGCCGCCGCCGTCGCCGCCGCCCCCCGCTGCCAAACCGCCGCCGCCGCCGCAGTTGCTGCCGCCACCGCCACCACCGCCGCCGCCGCCGCCGTCGCCGCCGCATCCGCCGCCGCCGCCGCCCCCGCCGCCGCCGCCGCCGCCGCCGCAGCCGCCGCAGCCGCCGCCGCCGCCAAGTGTACTCTGTATTGTTTTTTGACAGGGATGGTGGGGGGGTGTCGTCATGGACCCTGGTTGCCCCCCAGTCGCTTGGGCCAATGGGGGAGGGGGTGTTTATTAATAGGGAACAATGATAAACCCCTCCCCGAAGGGGAAGAAGGAGGGGTGGAAGAGGAAACCCCCTAAACCACCGACGCCCAGAGGGCTGGTGGGATTAGTGCCAGCCCATTTGAGCCCGAAGCATTGCCGTTTGGGGCCCTCGTGGGGTGCCTTTTTGGGGCTCTTGGGGGTGCCAGCATTGCATGGTGTCCAGTCTGGCCAGGCTTCTGAGGCCAAGGCCTGGCCCGGACGATGTCCGCAGCGGTGGTCGTATCGTATCGTATCGTACCGTATCGTACCGTATTTTGTGTTTTGGTGTTCTTGGGGGCGTTTGGGAGCCTTCCTTGGCCCCTTCTTGGGATCTTCTTGGTGATCGTGAAGCCACCCCGAGGCCTCCGAGGCCCCTCGGTAGCGAAAGGGCGGGACACCCGCAGCCAGTGATTTGCGAATGTGCTTTAATGAAGTTGGCCCTTCGGGGGGTTCCTTCACACGCTCCGTGGCCACTTGGTGCCTTATTGAGTTGGTCATGTGGCATTGGGCGCTCATGTGGCCACATTGGAACCCACAGCTCGGGGCTCTCGTAGGCGATGTTGTAGCCATGTTAATGCATCAGCGGCCATCGGATGCGAAACGGCGAGACGCCACATACCAGTGTTGATATGATGTTTGCCTCGCGGGGGGGGGGGCTCCTCGTGATATCCGTGGCGTCACTTGCTCCAGCCGTGCCAGATGCGCCAGTGCGCCAGTTGTGCCAGGTGCGCCAGTGCACGTGCCAGCACACATCGGGCATTACGTCGACCCCCCCGACCGTCCGTGCCCAAACCCATTGCAACGTGGGAGCGGGGTTGCTAGCATGGTCTATGGTGTGTGCACCATCAATGAGGTAGATTTCGTTCTGCTTACCCTCGGCATCCCAGTCAAAACCCATGCCACGTGATCGCGGCGGCCGCCCCGCTCACGATCCAGATTTCGCCGCAACGTGCGAGTCGAATTTCCGTTGTGTCATGCATGTCGCAGGGTGATCGTATTCCCTGGTTGGCGAACGGTCGAGTGGAGTAGGGGATGCTTGCCAATACAGGTCAGGCAAGCGGGCAAGCAGGTCAGGACGCGTAGGCAGAATATACGACGGTGCAGTTGTAAACCCCGCCCCCTAGGGGAAGAATAGGTTTGGAGAACCAACTCGTCAAACCACCTCCGCCCAGATTGGTGGTGGGATGTCTTCCTTGATTCGCATTTGTTGGCTATTGTGACTTCTGGCTGTGACGCCCGTGAAGAGGTGCTGAGATATGTGTACCCGCATGGCCGTGCATGCATGCAGGTGCATCCTATACGCAGGCGGGTGCGACCTGAGAGGTCGGTTCCAGCAGCCAGCGGTGTAGTTTCGGACGTGTCCAGACCGAGCTTGGATGGCCGCATCGCGGATGTTTCGTTCCCACCTGAGGAAATGATGATAGAAACGTGCTTCAATCAATCCCGAACACTAGTTTGAAGTCTCGTCCGCGAAGCATCTCCATGTATTGCATGCAACGCTGGGCACACGTAGTTGAAATTGATGCGTGAATGTGCGAATGCTTTCTGGTCGAGGTATGGATCAGGACGCATGGGCGCGCGAACCTGCTCTAGAGCATACAGATCGGCACGGTCCCCATGCACGACGGTGCGCACGTTAGGCGAGTCTGTGATTCCGTGTGCAGTTCAGGATGTGAAGACCCGTGGGTGTATTGATCTTGCATGGGCGCACGGTATTAGGTCCGAGTGAGAGGGCCGAACGGTCATTCACTGTCCTTGGGTGCGTGGCTGAAGCGGGATTCTGAGATGCGGATTCTTGTTGAATCTCTAATACTAAGCATCTATTATTGTTGGATGCCCTGAATGTGCTTTGGCGCTCTCGCCTAGGCTCTGGCTGCATTTCCTCTGACAATTATGCTCACGCTCAAGCGTTTCGGGGGTGCGCCACAACCGGCCCCGAAACAAGAATAACAATAAACATAATAATAATAATAAGAAGAAGAAGAAGAAGAACAACAACATCAACAACACTCATTTTAAGACTGTTCGCCCGTATCTGCTCGAGTGTCCAATAAAGCGTATTTCCCAAACCCTCGATACCCGCCCTCTTC
This sequence comes from Prorocentrum cordatum, assembly GCA_963575745.1. Taxonomy (NCBI): domain Eukaryota; class Dinophyceae; order Prorocentrales; family Prorocentraceae; genus Prorocentrum; species Prorocentrum cordatum. The sequence continues at coordinate 113,731 of CAUYUJ010013113.1, read as the reverse complement.
GTCTTCGATCGAACCCCTTTTGGGGGGTATACCTTTCTTCCCTGCAGGCCGGGCCCCGGCAAGCGGCGGGGCGGCCGCGGACCGTCGGCCTGGCCAGCGGCAGCGCTGATCGGCGGGGCGGCCGCGGACGTCGACCCGACCCCAAGAGGGACGGACAGGGGACCGACCACGACGACGACGACGACGACGACGACGACGACGACGACGACGTCGACGACGACGGCGACGACGACGACGACGACGAGCGAAAGCGAGAGCGAGAGAGAACGACAGCAGGGCCACAAGGACACGAAGTAGGCCACGAAGGGCGACAGCGGGGACACGAAGGGAATGCGTATGGAGCCACGAAGAGCGCGAACGAGCGGGGGCCACGAAGGGCATACGTATACGGGCCACTGAGGGCAGCAACGGGGCCACGAAGGGCAGCGAGGGGGCCACGAACGGCGACAGCGGGGCCACGAAGGGCAGGAAGGGGGCCACGAAGGGCGACAACGGGGCCACGAAGGGCATGCGCATGGGGCCACGACGGGCGCGAACGATCGGGGGCCACGAAGGGCACATCATGCGGGGCCACAGAAGGCAACGACGGGGCCACTGAAGGTAGCAACTGGGCCACGTAGGACAGTGAGGGGGCCACAATGGGCGACAGCGGGGCCACACAGCGTGCACATGGGACCACAACGGGCGCGCACGAACGGGGGCCAAGAAGGGCATGCGTATACTGGGCCGCGGAGGGCAAGGACGGGGCCACTAAGGGCAGCAACGGGGCCACGAAGGGCAGCGAGGGGGCCACGAAAGGCGACAGCGGGGCCACGAAGGGCATGCATATGGGGCCACGACGGGCGCGAACGAGCGGGGGCCACAAAGGGCATACATTTATGGGGCCACGAAAAGCAGCGAGGGGACATTTATGGGGCCACGAAAAGCAGCGAGGGGGCCACGAAAGGCAGCGAGGGGGCCGCGAAGGGTTGCAACGGGGCCACGAAGGGCTGCGACGGGGCCACGAAGGGCAGCGAGGGGGCCACGAAGGGTTACAACGGGGCCACGAAACAAAGCGAGGGGGCCACGAAGGGTTGCAACGGGGCCACGAAGGGCAGCGAGGAGGCCACGGTTGGCTGCAACGGGGCCGCGAAAGGCAGCGAGGGGGCCACGAAATGCTGCAACGAGGCCACGAAACAAAGCGAGGGAGCCACGAAGGTCTGGGGCCACGAAGGGCATCGAGATCCCGATG
>CAUYUJ010013113.1:0-107500 GCA_963575745.1 Prorocentrum cordatum | reverse complement strand
CTGACGGCCTGAGATGGGCCAAAGGGGGGAACTCCCCTTCACATTCCGAGCCCCCCGCCCCAAGTCGACCCCTCAGACCGCCAGCAGGCCTCCAAGAGGCCCCAAGGCCCCACCCACAACCCAAGCACGGTGGCAGTATGAGCCGAAGGCCCGTAGAAGCAAACAAGTAGCCTGGTGAAGGGCGCAACCTTCTGCAGTCACTCGTAGCGCAGGGCGCGGCCCTCTCTTGATATACTGCGCGCCGCGGGGCAATGCGGATAAGGGGCGTGCGCAGGCGCGCTGAACTCTCTGTTGTGGTCACGGTCGGCGTGAAGGGTGTGCCGAATAATTTGGATGCACCCGCGGGAACACGCCCACTGACGCAGCAGGTGCAGCTCCCTGTGAGGCACCACCCGTGTGAGGCATGTGCCGAGATGGGCGGGGGGGCGCCATGCGAAGTTGCCCATGAGCTCCACAGGTGGAGCTCCTTCCGGGGCACGATTCGCGTGAGTGGCGAACCGGATTCCACTAGAGAGGCAAATAAATCTTGGAGGAGATATTTTGGTGGCTTCGAAACGTCGCATCTGAACACGTGCTGATGGACGCGGGGCAGGAGCAGCATGTGCCGCCGAATTATTGGTAGCAGTTCAAGGCTGCGTGGCTGCTACTGCAGCTACCAGGCCTCAGGTAAGAGGCCGGAGCCACGCGATGGAACCAACAGACACAAGCGTGTGATCCGTTGGCTATGAGAAATATGGCCCAAGATGGTGTGAAGACGATCCCAGTACGGCCCAAAGCGATTTCCAAGATGGCCCAGGAGGCCCTCAAGACGGCTCCCAAATGGCCCAATATATTCCGAATACCGCATATCCAGCATGCTTCCGAGAGGCTTCAAGACGGCCCACAGACGGCTGGCAGTGGCCAGTAAGCTCTTTGATAATGCCCTCGGGAAGCCAAAGTCATTGAACTTCATGCCCTGCCGGTGCGACCTGGAGGGGGTTCCCAGCCTTCGCTGCGTAGTGGTTTGGCCCCAGATGCGTGGCGCGGAGGGCGGGGCGGCCTTCGATGCACCCTTGCTCGACCCTGGTGGCGTGTACTACGGGGCCAGACTCGGGCACCCCTCATCTTTGCTCAGTTCCTCCTCCAGTGCCAGGGCGGATAGAGGGAAGCGCAAGATGCGTAGAAGAAGCCCTCACGATTACCGCAGGTCCCATTATCGCCCCCAAAGAAGCTCCAACATCGCCTATTCATGCCTCATTGGCAACTCGCGATGCGAGTTCCTTCGGCGCGGATAGAACCTAAGTGCGCGAGAAGCGCGCGCGCGTGGTTTTAGTTATAACATCAGGGAAAGTCTTGAGACTCAAACTGTGTCGATGGCCCGCGGTTTTCAACAACAACGGCTCCCGCCTGATAATTCTTCACAATTTATTGAAGAATCGCGCTCTCGCTTAGGACTTCCTGGCAATTTACCACCAAATCACGGCTCCCGCTTGATACTTCTTGACCATCTATTGCAGAATCGCGTTCTCGCTTGAGACTCCCTCGTAACTTACCACCGAGACGCTTCGCTCTATATTTCCTCATCATTTATTCAGATGCCGGCCCTACTCAGGAATCGCGCTCCCGATACATATTGCCTGGCGGTTCAAGCAGGACTCACGCTTCAACGACCCGCCCGCTCGACCCGCCCGTCGGGGCCTGCCCGCCCAACCAGCCCGTTAATGACTGCAGTCGCCGCTCGCTGCCCTTCGCCCGCCTTCGATGCCCCTCGCTGCCCGTACTGGTTCCGCGGTCGCCTTCGCTCGGTTCGGTGCCCTTCGTGGCCCCGTTGCTGCCCTCAGTGGCTCCGTCGCTGCCCTTTGTGGCCTCGCGTTATATGCCCTTCGTGGCCCCCGCTCGCACGCGCCCGCCGTGGCCCCATACGCATGCCCTTCGTGGCCCCGCTGTCGCCCTGCGTGGCCCCTCGCTGCCTTTCGTGGCCCCTTTGCTGCCCTCAGTGGCCCCGCTGTCGCCCTCTGTGGCCTCGTATAAGAATGCTCTTCGTGGGCCCGGCTTGTTCGCGCCCGTCGTGGCCCCATATGCATGTCCTTCGTGGCCCCGCTGTCGCCTTTTGTGGCCCCCTCGCTGCCCTTCGTGGCCCCGGTGCTGCCCTCAGCGGCCCCGTCTGCCCTCTGTGGCCTCGGATTTTATGCCCTTCGTGGCCCACGCTGGCTTTCTCACGATGTTCTTAGGAATCGCGCTATCGTTCGAGACTTCCTCGCGATTCACGCAGGGCCCACGCTTCAGCAACCCGCCTGCTCGACCTCGTCGCCTGGGCCCGCCTGCCCGATCTGCCCTCTATGGGTCTGCCCACCCGATCTGCCCGTCTGGTTATACCATTTGTTTTCTGCTCTTTGCCCCCCCTCCTGCTAATTTCTCTCGTGCTCCATTATTCCCCCTCCCCCTTCCACCCGTCCTCTCTTCCCTCGCTTTAGGGGCTGCACTAAATACACGTGGCAGGTAAGGAAGATTTTCCCCCAAGGGGGTACGATCGAAGACGACAAGGGCGGGTACCGAGGATTTGGCACATGCGTATTGGTTAGCACGTGAGCAGGTAGGAGCGAACAGTCTTAAAATTATTGTTGTTGTTGTTGGTGTTGTTGTTGTGGATGTTGTTTGGCGTCGTCCCCCCCGCGATCCACCCCGCGACCCACCCCGCGATCCGCCCGCGACCCACCCGCGACACACCCGCGACCCACCCCGCGACCCACCCCGCGACCCACCCGCGACCCACCCCGCGACCCACCCCGCGACCCGTCCGCGACCCACCCCGCGACCCGTCCGCGACCCGCCCCCCTCGACCTGGCCCGCGACCCACCCCGCGACCCACCCACATTGTTTTGACAAAAAACGGCGCCTGCGGCAGGCTCGCTGTGCAATCTGTAAGAATTAGGCGCCTGTTGCGGGCGGCTCCTGTAGAGCCTCACAGACTGCCGACGTCCCCGCCGCCCCCTCATTATTTGTTCCGCGACTGCGGGGCATGAGCGGCACGGTATTAGGTAGACTGTTGTTATTCCAAACCATCCTGTGGTGTTGGGTCCTCGTTTTGAAGAGACGTCGCCCCGCGTTCCTTCTTCCTTCCTCCTCCTCCCCTTCCTCCCCCCTCCCATCATCATCATCATCATCATCATCATCATCATCATCATCATCATCATCATTATCATCATCGTCATCGTCATCACCATGATCATCATCGACATCATCGACGTCATCATCACCACCATCATCATCGTCATCGTCATCACCCAATTCGGCACACCCCTCACACGTTTCGTGGCCCCATAGGGAGCTCCACCCAAGGCCCCCGTGGCTGCGTTCGCATGCGCCCACCGCACCCATTTCGGCGCACCCCTCACACGTTTCGTGGCCCCACAGGGAGCTCCACCGAAGGCCCCAGTGGCTGCGTTCACATGCGCCCACCGCACCGATTTCGGCACACCCCTCACACGTTTCGTGGCCCCATAGGGAGCCTCACCGAAGGCCCCCGTGGCTGCTTTCGCATGCGCCCACCGCACCCAGTTCGGCACACCCCTCACACGTTTCGTGGCCCCACAGGGAGCTCCACCGAAGGCCCCAGTGGCTGCGTTCACATGCGCCCACCGCACCGATTTCGGCACACCCCTCACACGTTTCGTGGCCCCATAGGGAGCCTCACCGAAGGCCCCCGTGGCTGCGTTCGCATGCGCCCACCGCACCCAGTTCGGCACACCCCTCACACGTTTCGTGGCCCCACAGGGAGCTCCACCGAAGGCCCAGTGGCTGCCGTCCGCATGCGTCCCGCACACCCATGCCGGCACACCCCTCACACGTTCCGTGGCCACTCACAAGTTGAGCGGGTGGGGGGATGTGGGGATGGGGGGTGGGTCGTGGGTGGGGTTGGATGGGGTTGCCGGTGGGGTATGTGGGGTGGGGGTGTTTTGTGTGTATTTTTAAGGGAGAAAGGCCGAGTTGTGTTTTTCGAAACTGTAAGAGTCCCTAATTTCTTTTTTAGAGTGTTTTTTATTTCTATTTATGCTTTACTTTTTGATTTTTTTTTCCTACTTACATTGTCTTGCTTATATTTTTTTTTTTCTTTTTTTAACGTTTTCTTCCACCGAAGGCCCCAGTGGCTGCGTTCGCATGCGCCACCGCACCGATTTCGGCAACACGGCCACAAGCTTCGTGGCCCCCCCAAGGGAGCCTCACGAAGGCCCGGTGGCTGCGTTCTTTTCGCATTGCCCACCGCACCCATTTCGGCACTACCCCTCACACGTTTTTAGTGGCCCATAGGGAGCTCCACGAATGGCCCCAGTTGGCTGCGTTTTCCACATGCGCCCACCGCACCGATTTCGGCACACCCCTCACACGTTTCGTGGCCCCATAGGGAGCCTCACCGAAGGCCCCCGTGGCTGCGTTCGCATGCGCCCACCGCACCCAGTTCGGCACACCCCTCACACGTTTCGTGGCCCCACAGGGAGCTCCACCGAAGGCCTCGGTGGCTGCGCTCGCATGCGGTTCCACCCCCCATTACGGCACACCCCTCACACGTTTCGTGGCTCCATAGGGAGCTCCACCGAAGGCCTCGGTGGCTGCGCTCGCATGCGGTTCCACCCCCAATTGTGGCACACCCCTCACACGCTTCGTGGCCCCATAGGGAGCTCCACCGAAGGCCCCGGTGGCTGCGTTCGCATGCGGTTCCGCCCCTCATTCTGGCACACCCCTCACACGCTTCGTGGCCCCATAGGGAGCTCCACCGAAGGCCCCAGTGGCTGCGCTCGCATGCGGTTCCACCCCCAATTTCGGCACACCCCTCACACGTTTCGAGGCCCCATAGGCGGCGCCGCCCCATTTCGGCACACCCCTCACACGCTTCGTGCCCCCATAGGGAGCTCCAGCTAAGGTCCCCGTGGCGCAGTGCGCATGGCGCCGCCGCCCCATCTTGGCACACCCCTCACACGTTCCGTGGCCCCACAGGGAGTTCCATCTCAGGTCCAAGTGGCGCAACTCGCATGGCGCCGCCGCCCCATTTTGGCACACCCCTCACACGTTTCGTGGTCCCATAGGGAGGGAGGAGGAGGTGGAGGAGGAGGAGGAGGAGGAGGAGAAGGAACCCCCACGATATCCACAATTGCGGTATTCACAACTACGTATGGTTGGGTCTTTCGTCAGGCTAATTTTTTTCTGGGCGACGGGACGTGATGAAGACGTTAGGACCAAAGTCGATTGAGCCGTGCATGGGAACCGACCCAGCCAGATCAGTTATGTTGTCAGGGGCATGCCGTATGCCCCGACCATCGTGTGGTGCTGGGCTTTTTGAAAATCTAGTGCCCAGCGTTCTCTCCTCTCCTCTCCTCTGCCCCCCTTCTCCTCCATCCTCCCACCTCTTCCTTTGCCCCCGCATGTCCAAGTCGGCACAACCCTCCACAAGCTGCGTGTCCCCATAGGGAGCTCCATCGGAGGCCCCAGATGGGAGCTCCACCGAAGGCCCCAGGGGGAATGTTCGCAGGTGGGCGTCACGCCCGTGTCGGCAAACACCTCACGTGTTACGTGGCCCCATAAGGCGCCCCACCGACGACCCCAGAGCGATCGTTCGCATGTGGGCGTCACGCCCGCTTCGGTATACCACTCACGCGATTTGTGCCCCGATATGGGAGCTACACCGAAGTCCCCAGAGGGAGCGTTCGTATGTGGGCGTCACGCCAGCTCCACCCAAGAAGGGAGCGTTCGCATGTGGGCTTCACGCCCGCTTCGGGACGACCCTCACACGTTGCTTGGCATCAGAGGGAGTTCCACCGATGGCTCCAACGGGAGCGTTCGCGTGTGGGCGTTGCACCCGTTCCGGCACACCCCTCACCTGTTTCGTGGTCACATACGGAGCTCCACAGAGGGCCCGAGAAGGATCGTTCGCATGTGGGCGCCACGCCCGTGTCGGGACGCCCCTCACGCGTTTCATGGCACCAGAGGGAGTGCCACCGAAGGTCCCACAGGGAGTCTTCACGTGCAGGCGTCAAACCCGTTCAGGCGCACCCCTCACATGTTTCGAGGCCCCGTAGTGAGCTCTACCGAAGGCCCCAGAGGGAGCGTTCGCAGATGGGCGTCACGCCCAAGTCGGCACATCCATCACGCGTGTTGTGGCCCCACAAGGAGCTCGAACGAAGGCCCCAGCGGGATTGTTCGCATGTGGGCGTCACTAGGGCTTCGGTACACCATTCACGCGCTTCGTGGCCCCACAGGAAGCTCCACCGAAGGCCCCAGATGTAGCGTTCGCATGTGGGCCTCACGCCCGTTTCGGGGCACCCCTCGCGCGCTTCGTGGCCCCATAGGGAGCTCCGCAGAAGGCCCCAACTGCACGGTCCACATACGGCCCACACCTCCCCTACCCCATGTCGGCATAGCTCTAGCCCGCCTCTTCGCCCCATGGGGGAATTCACCGGAGACCATACTCACAGCTGCGCCATTCACAATTGAATAAGTCTGGGTCCTTCGCCAGGATCATCTTTTTTCAAGGCCTGCCCAATTTATGCGGCCATGCTAGGGTCTGGTCATCCCCAGCCTGCGTTTGCACACGCGCGCCGCACCGGGCACCAGAGTCCCCCCGTCCTGTCCGATCCATTTGCGCATCACGCCGACAGGACGAAGAGCTGATGATGAAGATCAGCAAGAAAATTCAGACCACGAACTCCGAAGCCAAACAGCCCGGCAAGCCGTCTGCGTTCCAGCAAGGCTACGAGTGGCGATGTTGTTGCCTCTCTTTGCGAAAGATCGATGTCTATCCTGCGAGCACGTCTGGGCTTGTTTCGGATCTTGATGCGTAGAGATGCCTCGCATTAGTTGATGCATTTTGTGAAGGCTGTCGGCAGGAATGTGTTGTTGGGTGATTCAGCTTCCTTATGGTGTCGACTCTTACTGTCGCCTCCAGGTTGATCAGCAGTGCATGATATGAGCAATGCCCTTATGGTAAGACGACCAAGACGATGAATCAGCGAGCGAGGCGGAAGGTTTCAAGCTGCGGGCGACCTCGAGGGCGCGCCCTGGAGAGCCCCTCACACCCCCCGAGGCGACATGCCGCAGTCCGACGACGCAAAAGCCGGAGGCGGGCCGCCCCATCGCCCTTTGCTGCGGCGCGGAGGGGCCGCACGGGCGGGCCTGCGCCATGCGGAGGACAACGGGTGTCCGCGGCTCGGTCGGCTCGGCTGCGTCGCAGTCGGCTGCGCTCGGTTGGCTCGGTTCGGTCGGCTGCGGCGGCATTGCGCCTTCGCTGCGTCGGCAGGTCTGGTTTCGTTCGGGTGCGGTCTCGGTGTCGCTCTCGATCGGTTTCCGGCTGTGCCCTCGCCGCGGCTGGTCCCGGGAAGAAGCAGGAGGAGTTGTTGTCGTGTGCCATGCTGAAGTGCGGTTTGCGGCCGCAGGGCGGCTGACGCGCGGAAGCCGGGCGGCTTTCTCATCCGAGAGCAGTCTTGGGTTCTCAACGGCCGTAGTGGCGCGGCATAAAGAGTGGGACGAGAGGGGGGGAATAGGAGAGGGGTCGCTTGCGAAGTCTTTGCTGCGTGCTGCTGGTTTCGGCCCGGCCGCCAAGCGGTTTCCTCGACACATGGGCGTCTTCAGCGCCGACGTACGTGAGTTGAGTCGCTCAACTCCCCTTTAGAGCAAAGTCTCCTGCACGGGGCAAACCCGGCGCACCCGGCGCACCCGGCGCACCCGGCACACTCGGCACACCCGGCACACCCGGCACACCCGGCACACCCGGCACATCCGGCGCACCTGGCACACCCGGCGCACCCGGCACATCCGGCGCACCCGGCGCACCCGGCACACCCCGCACACCCGGCGCGCCCGGCGCACTTGGCGCACCCGGCACATCCGGCGCACCCGGCGCACCCGGCGCGCCCGGCGCACCCGGCGCACCTGGCACACCCGGCGCACCCGGCACATCCGGCGCACCCGGCGCACCCGGCACACCCGGCACACCCGGCGCACCCGGCGCACCTGGCGCACCCGGCACATCCGGCGCACCCGGCGCACCTTGCGCACCCGGCGCACCTGGCGCACAGGGCGCACCCGGCACACCTGGCACACCCGGCGCACCCGGCGCAGCACCCGGCGCACCCGGCACACCCGGCACACCCGGCACACCCGGCAAACCCGGCGCACCACCCGGCGCACCACCCGGCACACCCCGCACCTGGCGAACCCGGCGCACCCGGCGCACCCGGCGCACCCGGCGCACCCGGCACACGGCACACCCGGCACACCCGGCGCACCCGGCGCACCCGGCACCCCGCACAAGCGACTCTTATGCCCCTTTACTATCCCACCCGTTCGTCCGATCCGAAAGTGATTTCACCAACGCGCAAAGCAAACGAAGCAACAACTGGATGCTTCCTGCAAGTTCGCACCGCGTTAACACGGCGCAGCGGCGACCCCAGCGCGGGCGTTCCAGTTTGATCGCCGCCAGTGGCCGGGACTCGGCAGGCATCGAATGATACGCGCTATCGGAGAGCCAGTCGGCATTCAACGATCCGCCTGGCAGTGCCAGGAATCAAAACTGATGCATCCAAACGTGAGCCCGCAGTTCTCTCTGTGGTTTGTGTCATCGGGAGCTTGCTGGGGGGCGTCCTGTGGCTGCTCTCGGTGCATGCTGGAGGCCTGCTGGAGGAGCTTGGGACCGTTCTCTTAGAGGTCTGGGGCCGCCTGCAGGAGTCTTTGGCAAGTCTTACCCTTCCGATGGCGTGCCCCCAAAAAGGACCGACAGGGGTTGAGGCGCTTTCCAAGCCTCAGAGCACAAAACCTGCTGGAACAAAGTCTTACATGTGAGGTATTGGGGCGTCTTGGCCGGGTGCCTCTTCGGGCCATCCCTGGAGCTTGCGGGGGGGAAGGGGAGGAGAAGGAAGAGGAGGAGGAAGAGGAGGAGGAGGAGGAGGTGGCAAACCGCCTCTTGGAGCCCTTGTGGGACGCTCTTTGGGCGCTCTCAGGGCCGTCTTGGGGCCGTCTTGGGGCCCTCTTGGGGCTCTCTTGGGGCTCTCTTGAAGGCCCCGACGGCCTCTTCGGGCCATCTTCTACGGCGTTGGTTTGCCTCCGCCCCCTAGGGCCACCACACGTCGCCTCTTGGAGTCTTCTTTGGGCGCTCGTGGGCCCCTCTTGCGGCTCTCGTGGGCCATCTTGAGGCCTCCAAGGCGCATCGGAAGCGAAAGTGAGAAACGGCACACATCATTTATTTGTTTTTCAGGTGTATGAATGAGTTTGGCCTCTGGGGGGGAGTCCTGCGGGGCTCCGACAGCACTTGGAACCGTCTTGTGGCCCTCGTCGGGCCTCCTGGAGGTACGTCGAAAGCCATCTTGAGCCACCTTCGGCTATACTAACCCATCTTGGAGCACCGGAGGCCCTCTCGGAGCCATCCTAGGCGCTCTAACCCTCCGTCCCCCCCGTCCGGACTTGTGATGGAAGACGCCCCAGAGAGGAGGGGTTCAGGTAGGAATCGCCGAATTATGAAAAAAATAAAACAAATACGAAACAAATGTGAACTCATGAAAACATCAAATTGTACAAAAATTGTCTACGCGATTTTCGAAATTGCGAGAGCCAAGATTGCTCTGCTCGCGCGACCACCGCATGAACGCGAGGGGGCAAGACCTTCTTCGGGACGTTCGGCTACAAACCCTTCCGCGAGAAATGGTCAGCCGCGGAAACGAGATGCCGTTTAGTAGGTCCATTTGCAGAAGTGAAATGTTTCGGCAGATTGAATAGGGGCCGCGCGATTCCGACGCGAGGTAGCAACGCGCTCGTCGCTGATGCAATGTACGCCAACTAGTTGCGAGAACTCGCCCTCCTCCTGCCAATAAGCGAATGGTCGACACAGTAGACGGCACTCGCTGCAGCTACTTTCCTATGCGCTCACCCATCGGCGTGCAGGGCCCTGCAGGATCAACGCGCGCGTTGAAGTCGCGCCCGCTGCCATTGCGGCATTATCCGCGCGATGCATTTAACGCCCTCGTCGGTTTAGGGGCAACGCTTGCGGTTCGGCTGCATCGCCTGCAGTCGACCTGGCACCGTCTTGGGTTCGCAGCTTCATGTTTGCCCTGAACCTTGCGGCCAACGCTCTCGCAAGTTGCGATGGGCCTTCGACGTCGCCCCCGTGCCCAGCAGGCGTTCGCCTGGGCACCTTGCGCACGAACAAAGTGCGCGCTTGTGTTGAAAAGTTCAGGACCCTCCATCCAATTTGGAATCGGCAATGCCTCACGTTGCCGTGCGCGGTCGAGGGCCATGGTTCCTCTGTTTGCGGGGCCTGCGCGTTCCCACTAGACATGGGTCCTTCAACCGCGCGTTCTGCGCTCTTGTCCTCAAGCGCCTGGCTCCGCTCGAAGTCGGGATGTGGGGGGCTCGCGGCGTGGTAGGGTCGCGTGGGGTGGTGGTCGGGCGGGGGGGGGGGGGGGCGCGATCGGCGCGCGGGGTTTGTGCGGGATGGCGTGCGTTTGTGGGTGGCGGTGGGATCGGTTTGGCGGTCGTGGGGGGGCTCGCGTTGTGGTGGCGGTGCGTGCAAGTGCTGTTGTTGCACGTGGCGGCTGAGTGCGTGCGCGGGCTTGCGCGCGCGCGCGTTTGGCATCGCGCGTGCGTGTAGGGGGGGGGGGGGGGGGGGGACTCCTTTCAGGGTTTGGTGGTCTGCGGGAGGGGCTGGGGGGTTGGGCTGGGCGAGCGCGTGGCGGGGCCAGCTTTTTTGTGGTGGCGGTGGGCGCGCGGGAGGAGCCACTTGGCTGTGACCATTCTGCGGCGCGCGTGCTCCCTCGGTCAGTATCGAATCATTCGGTCACAGGGGCAAGGGTGCAGACTGTGGGTTGCTGAGGGGGTGCGATGTTGTTTTGCCGTTTGTTGTTATATGTTGCAAGGCGGATGAGGAGGACATGGAGGAAGAGGAACAGGAAGAGGAAGCTAAGGCAACACAATCAGGGTGGTCTTGGTTAGCTAGCACGACAGGGCCTGGCACATGTTCTCATGTGTACAGAAGCAACGTATGGGGGGCTTTTTGATTTTGTCAAAATTTCCCAGAGTAGCGCCCGTCGCCCCCCGCTCCGCCCCGCTAGAGGGCAGTCGGGCTTCCCTGGCGTTTGGCGTCCCTGGTCCAATTGTTTCCGTGGCGATCCTGCTACTGCGTCGGCCCTCAGAAAGGGAACCGCGCCGCCAGGGCTGCCACGGGGGCAAAGGGCGGCTGGGGGCGCCTCGCCACGGTTCGCTCGCCAGCTCGTGTTAGATTGACAGGGAAGTGGTGATATGTTTCCTCTCGCCGTCGTCCGCGGCCCCGAAATCCTCAAGTCCAGGTCTTAAAATCAAGCTCGGACACGCGCGGGCGTGACATGTCACGTTGCGCACCACGTGCCCAAATATAGCTCAAACACGGGCTCCGATGCCGATTTTTGTCACATCGACGGGTTTCGTCGTTCTGCGGCTGTGCGTTCGCGGCCGTTGTGGATCAAGCCAGCTGGCTTCTTCGATAATCTCGATTCCAGTGTTTTCTCCCAGTGTTCGCGCACTGCGCGCATTCCATATTATTTCGCGGTTCGCCGCCTCCATATCATTCTCAGTGGATTGTGTAAGAGTTCTGGTTCTTCTCCCTTTGGCGGCTGTTGCCGCTGCTATCCGTCTAGAGTGCGACACGTCGTATTCTCGGCCGTGCAGACGCGCATGGACGATGAGAAAAGCCTGGGGCCACAAGTCAGGTGCAGCTCGCTCGGAGCAGAATGCGCGGAGACAGTCTTGGGGCGCAGCATCGGCACCGTTGTGCGGTCAGAGGGCTTCGTGGGCTTCCTCGGCTGGAGCCTGTGTTCGACGGTCCTGGTCTGGTCACGCGTCGTTCGGTGATGTTTCTGATCCCAGCCCCGATGCCGACCTGGGTGCGCCGCTCGTTGAGGCACCAAGCGGTGAACAGCACGCCGATGATGGTCTCATCGATTATGGTGGCGGTCTTCTGGGGTTCCCGACGCCAGAGCCAGCAGACGCAGATCTCGATCGCGATGGCGATGTCAGTGTTGGCATCGGTAGTGTTGCTGAAGATGCTGTTGTCAGCCGTCCCGTTTCACATGATGATGTTCTGGCAGATGATCTTGCGATAGTCGTTGCAGCACCAGTTGGCAATCTTTCTCATCAGATCGGTGTTGGTCTTGGTGCGACTTGCAATCCTAACAGACTTGTCGGTGATGTTGTGGCTCAGGGAGATGAAATATTTTATGGTGAACAGTTTCTCATGAGCTCAGTTGCTCTTGCCAACAAGATTGGAGTGGAGCGAAATCAGCCGTCTGTTCGACGTAGCCAGCTGGCTGCCGCTGGCCTCGCTCTGCAGAAGTTTTTGCACACGTCACTTCTTGCAAAGGCGGTAACATCTGTGGTGCGAGATGGTGGTCAGCCCGTTCTGCTGGCGAAGCAGGTTCGTTACGATGAGACTCCGATGAGAATCAACGTCAAGGACTCCAACACGTCATCTAAATCTGGGTCATTTGTCGACACGTCTGCGGCTTTCTCCGATATCCCGAAGTTCTTGGCTGATCTTTTGAGAATGGAATCGTACGATTCGGTGCCTGCGAAGTTGCTTCAATCAGAGTGGCGTGTCTCAACGTTATCCCACCTGCGTTCTGGAGGGTATGTGTTGGTGACGTTCGATGTTTTCGCCCCAGTGCAGGCTTTGGCGTCGACGTCGGCAGAAGATTTTGTGGAAGCACTTTCTCGAACGGAGCCCGACTTAGGCCCATGTCAGAATCTATATCATTGCTTTCGGCAAATCCCGCTACCGTGCCAGCGTGGAAGGAAAGTGAGTTCGGGTGTTCTGTGGCCATGTCGCCTGGCGGTCTCTCGAGGTGCTTCTGAAGCTATGGCGGATGCCTCCTGGAACTGTTTCGGGATCTTTTCGGTTCTTTTAGAGTCTTGAAGGTATATGTGGGCGTCTGGGGGCCTCCTGGGAATCTCGCGTGGCCTCTTGCGGTTTCCCAGCGCTGGAGGGAGTCTCGGGGGGGGGGGGCTCTGGGGCTGGGTGGTTTTGGCGCACTCCCCTCCTTGGGCGAAATGCGTTTTCAAGGTTGGTGGAGGGCTTCTGGGTACCAGAGCATTCATTCAGGGAGCAGCGATGAGATACGGCGTGGGCCTGCTGGGACTCGAAGGGTTGCTGGGGCTGCTGCTGGGCAAATCGTTGGTCTGGGAGGGGAAGTCCGACGACCAGAGAACAAACGATTCCGTGCCGGAGGGCGCGGCTGCGGATTCCAGCGGATCATCCAACTATCTTGCATTGGTGGTGACTCTGCCGATGGAAAAGCTGAGGAGTGCATTTCGATATTGAATGGGTACCCCACGTTGCATACCACGTGTCATACTCACAGGTGGGCTAATAGTAACAAGAACGTTGCTAAACTTCGTGAAGCTGATTTTTCTTCCATCGTAAATTGGAGCCTCGCTCTCAATCAGCCTGGTGCGATGGGGGTATTTCGACAAGTCGTCCGAGATACCATTGATGAGAGTTTACGTATTATTGATGGTGTGCCCCTTTCTTGGCATCGTGTGCACCAGCGTGCCGTACTTGATTGCTTCTGCAGTGGGAAGCACAACCTCGGTCGCAGGGCTTTAATTTCGTTTATTGCGAATGGCAACTGGGAGAATGTTGATGTTTTTGAGCACTGGACCATGGGGGTTCCGAGAGAGGAGAAGGAAGTGCGACACTTGGTTTCTGTCATATTTCGTGAAGGCTTTATGTGGATCTGCTCCCAACGTATTTCCAATATCTAGGTGGACTGGTGCTGATTTGACTCTCGGTGCTCTTGGTATCCTAGATGGAGTTCATGGCATCGGCATGCCTGCGTTTCTCAGATCTGCTATCATCATGAATAGGGGTGTCGTTCCAAAATCTGTGCTGCCTGCAGCTGGTGGAGCTGCGGTCGGGGCCCCAGCCATCCCAGACGCACAGCCCGTCGTCGGCGTCGCGGGCGAGCCTGAGGATCAGAAAGACGTGGTGGAGGATCAACGGCACGCCGCCAATGCTGAGCACAAATTCGAGAAGGAGAATAACCACCAGAGGGAGTTTGCTGCGAGATGGTTGTTGCACGACTCGCTTCATGCTACTGTAGTCGCACTGCGGGTCACAATGGAACCTTTCCGCGTGCTACTCAAGGATATTTTAACGTTGTCGGGCAAGGGCTAGGAGTTCGTGGAACGGGAGAAGCACCTTGGCAGATCCAAGTCAGAGGGCTTCAGTGACATTCGCCAGCGAGACTACCGAATGCTCCTTGCAGCGCAGAACGTGCACGAGGAACGCTGCATCATTTCACTTTCGAATTTGTTGTTCCCCCAGGAAGCATGGGGGGCAGTGCCGAACGGTTACCGCCGAGAAGATGTTCAACAGACTTGCATCAGTCTTGTGTCTCGTGCCGCTGCTGAGGCGCAGCGCTACCTGGTTGACCACCACCAGGGGTGCCCCTGCAAGATGGCCAGGCGATTCGATGGCCTGGTTTTGGCGGAAGAGGTTCGAGGGACTTAACAATCACGTGAAACACTGGCTTGAACCATAGGAGAGCGGGAGGAGATAGGAACGACGGAGGAGGCATGAGAGGAGAGGTTGAGGAGATCCGAGAGGACGACGACGAGGGGATGGAGAATGGATGAGGGCTTCTGGGGGAGGAGAGGAAGGAGGAGGGTTGGGGCCTACTTATACTCCCCCCCCACACACACACACACACACACACCGCTCTCTTAAGACGTTCTCACCTCCTGCGCTCCACATCATCACATTTTTGTGTGCACGCTAGCTTCATCAGCCCCAGGTCAAGTCCGATTGCCGCGGCATGAAGGGCTCCTGGAGTACTGACTTCCTTGGTCGCCGTGGGGGTGACTTGGCGCCGACTGGCAGGGCAGTCGGGTTGTTAACTGTTATTCTCTTGACGTTGTGAGATCAAGCACCTGTTGAGGCAACCCGCGCATCGCTGCGCCGATGGCTCCATGGCCTTCCTGTGCAGACACACGTCCCACGACGTGAGCTCATCAGCGCTTGCCGCCTCACCCAAGGCTTTCGGAAGCGGTTGAAGGCATCTCGGCCATGCGGTTCACGCGGGCTTCTTCCTCAGAGGGTTCGTGGATCTGGCGCGGCAGCGCCGCCGCGAAGGGTGCGCAAGACTGGTGGCGTCCAGAGGGCATTCTTCAGCGAGCAGCTCAAGCTCCCTGGCCCTGCAAAGTCGATGGGTGAACTGCGCGCTGAGCTCAAGCGCATTCGAGCCGAGGAGCCTGATCGGCACGCAGATCTCCTGGAGAAAGGGAATGGCGCAACCGCTCGGCATCGCCTCCACGGCGTCGACAACCCCTTTGGGCCCACTAAGAGGCAGCGGCGCCGCGCTGAACTCAAGGAAGCCGCGCAAGCTGCATCGCTCCCCGGTGGCGGCGTTGGCGCAGGAGCCCCTGGGCAACTCGTGAGGTTTGTGCCAGGGGCGGAGCTGGAGTTATCTTCTTGGACAGCCGTCACACAGGTGATGGCGACGGCCAGGGCTGCTAGGAAGTCTGAGACGGCAGCGAGAGCTGCCCGCACCGAGCGGCTCGAGGAGTATATGAAAAAGCCAACTGGACGTCATCAGCTCGCGGTTTCCTGGCTTTGCAGACTTCGGCATGCTTGCCTCAGACGTTATACCAACGCCTGCCTTGTCGGAACTGTTCACGCATTGGGAGTTCAGCCCCATTGCCTCGCTTGAAAAGGCGAAGGAGATTACTGCCCTCAGCAACTTCACGCCTCTTGGCAATAGCGTTCACGAGGCCATCTTGCGCGAATGGTCACGCATGCACGAAGTGGTGAGCCGCGGTGATGGAAGGGAGCCTCTTCCAGATCGCGACAAGACGCCCGTGTGTTCAATATATGGCATGTGCTTGTGCAGTGGTGACGGCTCGGGGTGGTGGAACATGCGGGAAAATTGTCGCAAAAAGGGTTGGGGCAAAGAGTTCAGTCCTTCGCTTCGCCCTGTAGCTCGCCAGATGGTTGTCGACGCCAAAGTATTCGCCGTGTTCGTTGCCACGTCCCGCGTCTCAGACTCTGCCGAGGGGCAGCCGAGAGTGGTCAGCCATTGGCGGTGCCACATTGCCAAGCAACAGATCTCGCCTCACAAAGCCATGTTTCATATCATGGACGGTTCATGCGTGGCTTTTGATGCAGGCTGCGTTGTTGCTCCTGGGCATGAAATCACGCTGCGCCCTCGCGCAGAGTTCCAGAACGATGTCCAGGCCATGAATCGGGTGGATCGCCCTTTCAAATGGATGGTGGCTTATTTCGTCATGACGCCCGACATGCGCGCAATGGCGCGCTGCTGCGCGCGATCTGGCCGCCGCGGTCGGGTGGCGCTTCGAATCGGGCATCCTGGGGGCAGCGCCCGCCCGACGACAGCTCCGACGCTTCCGATGGCGACCTGCGCGGCGCCGAACCAGATGGCGAATCCGACCGCGAGCCCGACCTGGCGTCCGACCGCGACAGCGAGGCATCGCCGCAGCAGGAGGAGTCCGACGACAGCCCGACCAGCGACGACGGCGACCCTGCTGACATGGTCGATGGCAGTGGCAACGGCGGGGGAAATCATAATGACGGGGGCGGAGGCGATCCGCCTCCGCCCCCGCAGCCGCCGCTGCCGCCGCCCCCCGCGCCGCCGCCGGAGGATCCCCCGCCTGGTGGCGGCGGCGGCGGCGGAGAAGGCCCTCGCGGGCCTGTTGGGCCGCGGCACATGGCGAATCCAACGGCGCATGCGCCTGGCGGTTTCATCGTTTTTTATGCATCGTCTCAAGCTTTCTACGGTTACTGCGACCACCGCGAGGAGCACGGCAGATGCCAGATCACGCGCACTGCGCGCCCTGGGCGTAGAGCGGCCCAGGGCAGGCCATTGGGTCTCATTGCCGCTTGGCTCGCCCAGCGCAGGTGCCCAGCTTTCCCTGCGAAGGCGCTGCGCCTGCGCGCCTGCCAGCCCGCGTTTGCGGAGCGCGCGGCGGCGCGCCAGCCATTAGAGCAGTTGCCTGACGCGGAGGCCCTGCTCAGAGAGGAGCGGCCGCTGCGCGACTGAGAGGGCCCGGGGCCCGTTTGAGCATTGGAAATGGGCATGGTTACCATCGGCCTCATCATCATCATGATTCAGCATCATGCGCCTACGGGTTTATCCATCATCCGCTGCTTCTTCCTCCCCCTGGTTTTCCCTCCTGCCCCCCCGCTATTTGTCTCCCGCTCTAGACTTCCTCATTTTGGCGCAGGGCGTGCTTAAATAATGCCCGCGGCAATTTCCGCCACCCGTTCGGGCAGTGCTCAAAGGATGTCTGCGGCACGTTCCGCCACCCTTTCTAGGTTTTCTCTGCGGGCAATGAGGTGCCGCGGTTATGTCTTGATGTGGGCACTACAGCCCCGTTCCTGATATTCACGGTAGTTTGTTTTTGTATCAATCGGTGTTTTTGTTTCTCTTTCCCTCCCCCCATTGCCCGTTTCTTTCCTTCGATCCTCATTCGGCGTTTCCTACCCGATTTCATCGTTGTCGTCCTTCTCGGCCTGTAGATCCTCATCCAGCCTCCGTGTTCCGCCCAACTCCGTCGCTTGTTCTGCCCCCAGCGGCAACAATTGGAGCCGCGGTAGTCCTGCAAGGCCCCCGCGAGGGCCCAACAGCGCAGTTTCTGATCGCATCTGGATCACAGACGTGGTTCTGCGTGTCGAAGGGCAAATGTTAGGGCTTCCGTTGTGTTTCTTGCTGTGTCGTTTCAAACATAACCCCCTTTGCGGGGCCATCGGTCTCTGGAGGACCACGTTGGGGTTGTGAGCAAAGCAAAGGCTGTCGCATCGCGGGCCACGCCGTTAACGCAACGGCCCTTGGGCGCCGAAAGGGCATGTTGTCTGGCGACGTGGTCGCCTCAGAAACGTGAGTTTTTTTTTTGTTTTGACAATTGGGGGGCTGTGCGCGCGGCGACAGCGCGACGCTGTCGTTATAGCGTCATGTCCTTTCCTACACGCGCCACGCGCGTAAGTGAAAGCAGCGCGCGGCAACGATCATGTTTATAATCGTGCTTGCCACGTTGTATGCAGAGAGCACGACAACTGTTGGAGCGTCGTTTCGGAGGGCACCAGCGGCACGAAGAACACTGCGCATGCTCGTGGAAGGAGGGGTGCGATCACAATCGCACAAGCGACGTGCCCATCCGAAGCAAAATATGTCAGCGTTACCCGGGCAGTTACTCCTACGGTGTTGCAACCACAGTAGGCTTTTCGAGTGGCCCGCCTCGCGTCGCTCGTTGAACGCTAAGACAGCGCTGACGCAGTGGTACAGCACGGCTACATTGCACCATTAGTAGCAATAGTGGCAGCAGTAGTCGTAGTAGCAGTCTTGGTAGTAGACGTAGTAGTAGCAGTAGGAGTAAAACATATAATTAATATCGTCGCAATTGTAATGTTATGGGTCGTCGTAGTAATCGCAGTTGCCGCAGTGGTGCTATTGATGCTGCTACTGGTAACAACCGAGGTTCCTGACATCAGTAGCTGCAGTGGCCGTGGTATTACAGAACTACTTGTTACTATTGTTATACATTGCAGTAGTGATGGTAATCATAATTCTAGTTGTCGTCGTAGCAGCAGTAATCGCAAACGCCGCAGTAGTAGTCGTTGTCGTAGTGGTAGCCGCCAACACACTCGACTTTACTCAATATGGGGTAACGCATGTTGGTAAACATGAAGGCGATTATAGCGAACCTGGCACTGAGAGACGTTGTGTGACCGCGCTGACGCTTGCGGGCGACGCGTCAGCGCGATCCTATCCACGCGCGCGACGCGTGTTATCGGAATCCGATCTCCTGGGCGGCGTGATTCACATTGCGGGCCTCGCGCGAAGACTCTAATCGTCGGGCTTTTCCTCTGCGGTGGCACAACTGGCGCTGCGCTGCGTGCCCCGCTGCGCCCGCTGGCATCGCTGGCCACGCGCTGGCGTCGCTGTTCCCCCCGCCGTTGTCGTGGCAACATCAGCCATTAGTTCCGCGACGAACGGCGCGTGTTTCTTGTAGGCCCGATAGGTAACAGTGTCATTTTGGGTAGCGTTGTCGTCGGCATTAGTAAAGAGCCATTTGCAGTGTGCTCGCGCGCGCCGCGGCTGCTGTTTTTGACATGGCTTCCAGGTTGCCACCCCCCCGCCCGCAGCGGGCGCCGCAATGCGCGCAGATGCTCGCCTCGTTGGCGCCCGTGGGGCTGCGAGTTCCGTCGCGCGGAAAATGTTGTTTCGCCGTTGCGAACGATAATTGAATCGCAGAGACTTCGGTTGATGTCGTCATCGAACAAGACGAACGCATTCTGTTGTGACCTTTGCATTCTGCGATCGCTAA
This sequence comes from Prorocentrum cordatum, assembly GCA_963575745.1. Classification (NCBI taxonomy): domain Eukaryota; class Dinophyceae; order Prorocentrales; family Prorocentraceae; genus Prorocentrum; species Prorocentrum cordatum. Next base: position 88,171 of record CAUYUJ010013113.1, on the reverse strand, counting down.
GCGCGGCGGCTGCTATTTCAGTGGCAACGGCGCAAGTCCCGACTGCAGCGGCAATACCGCCAGCGTTGCGTTCGTGATTGTGTCATGCGCAAGGCGTTTCGGTAGCATCGGGCGGCTTGTTGAACATGATTTTACGGCGCCAGCAGGCGCGAACTTGGGCTGCGACTCGGGCTGCGAATCCGTCTTGTAACGTCTGCTTGTTTCCTGGGTCAATTATATCCTCGCGTTCCGCGCGGGCGTCGGTTCATCGCGCGCTGCCAATGCAGGGGCGACCAGCTTCGTGATTGTCGTTGCATGCCTCCGTGCTTCTGCCTTGAAACGCGAGTCTCACATTTGGTATTAGGCATGCGCGCCACAACGGACGCTGCCACCCGCGCGCGTTGCGCGCGCGCGGCGGGATCAGATGCGAACGCCGATTCGTGTCGTATGTCCACTTTTTGGCATTGGAGACCAAATGCAGCCGCGACGGTCGTCGGCGCGGCGACATCGCGATGCCCGCGGGAAACATTGCCCGCCGCGCCTCCCTTTGCATTGCTGTTTTCATTTCCAGGGCTGCGCGGCGTTATCAGGCACGCCGCCGCCATTCGACGAACCGTCGCCAGCGCCCGCCTGAACCAGCGCTCCGCATGGCGCGCGCCATCGCGCGCGTGGATTCTAGTTCTTCAGCGGCAGCGCGCTCACGTGGATGGCGCCGCGACGCGCGCGAATAATTATCACTCGTCTGTTTCCGCGCCCCATGCCATTTTGGCAGCTTTTGCTTTTTCTACCAAGATCGTTTGTTGCAGCGCCCTAGTGGGGCGGACATGCCGTTGTCATTTACAGCGCGCGTTGGCGTGTCTTGCGCATGGCGCAAGCCCGCTAACCATGGCATGCGCGAGCATTGTTGCGTCATGAAGGCGGCGTTTGATCCGAACTGCAATGCGCGACGCAATCATGTTTCGACCATTCTTGCGAAGTAGGTCCACAGTGCGCGGGGCATTCCTGGGCCGCCCCTCTGCGCGGCGAGATGCCCGTTGGATTCTATCGGAACGATTCGGGTGCGTTGCGCGCCGCAGAGCGGACGCGCCGCCGTTGAAGATGTTCTCCGCGCGCCCGCCCCGCGCCGCCCATTTCGCGCTGCCGCGCCGCGACGTGGAACGCAGAAGCTTTTGGCGCGCTGCGCCCTCCCGCCTCCGACCCAGCTTTGGTCGCGGCGGCCGCGGCGGCCCGCCCGTCTCGATGCGCCGTCTACGCGTAACGGTCGCAGCCGCGTCTTTGCATCTGCCTTCCTGTCAGGTCACGATCGCGCGGGCGGGCGCCCGCGGCAGCGCGCGGCTGCGCCGCGGTTTCGCTTTCGATCGCTGGCGGGCGTGCCGCCATTCTGCGCCCCCGGGCGCGCGGTGATTCATCTAGCCGATGGGCTTCCGCGCCAACATTGCATTGCCACCAATGCGGCGCGATGTTGCGGATCGCGCCGACGGCCCACTATGGGCGCGCCAGCGCGCCCAAGTCGAAGCGATGCGCTGACGCGAGGGCCCGACGCAACGCATTCACATTGCGAACCGACGCGCGAGGTCAATTCACCTCCGTAATCCGAACCGCATCGACATTCGGAGGCTGCTTCAAGGAGGTAATTAAAACGTATTTGAAACGTAATTTAAACGTAATTCAAACGTAGAGTGTACAATAATTGCTTTAAGATTGTACGACCAATTGCACGGGTGAAACTAAGATAGAAAGCCGCCGACATCGAATTGCACAACAATTGTACAGCGAAGGTGGGTAAGCACGTTTGGTGGCAATCTGCTGCGTGTGATGACACCAGTAACAGGTAGGAAACTCGTCCTGAGTTTTTACAAGCTACCCCAGGGTGTCAAATTTCCTTCCTCCGCCACAGTCTGTTTTTTGATGCATATACAGACCGTGCGCCCCGTGATTTCTGCGGGGGGCGCCCGTCCACTGCTGCGTTGCCGCTCCGTAAACCTCCTGTCCTCGAGGGTTCGTCTCCGCCAAGGCCCTCGCCCGTGCGCGCCCTCCCCCCAGTGCGCTGTGCGCCGCTTCTACGGCTGCGGTAAGTGCCCTTGTATTTGGCGCATGTGCCGCAGTTGTTGCCGCTGGGGTCCGCGCGCAAACTTTCTACGACGGAAGTCGGGCGGCATGCGGTTTCTTCGGAAGTGCCTTTGCGCTGAGCGCCCCGCTCGACTTCGTCGCGCTCACTTGCCTTACTGCGCTCGCTCGCAGGATGAAGTCGCACCATCGGGCTGGCTTTAGGGCGCTGGCTGCCCTTGGCTCAGAGGGCGCGAAACCAGCGCGCTCCAAATCTGCGCAACGCGCGCGCTGGCGCCATCGGCGGCAAGCGCCATCGTTGCCCTTGGACTCGGATGCGCAAAGCCCGTGGGGGGGCCTTTGTCTAGGGCGCCTTCGTTTCTGAATGTCGTTCGCTTCGGTTGCGCAGCGCAATCAACTCATGTCGCTGGTGATGCGCGGCGCTGCTCCCAGGCCACATTCCGCGCCATCTGTCTTCCGTTCTACTCACCTCCTTGCGGACGGCTTCGCGCCATCGCCGCTGTCTCTGCGGCGTTCGGCCCTTGGTCAGCGCCGCCGTTCGGAATGCCTTCTGCGCGCAACCCAACCTCTGCATCTGGCCTCCCGCGCCCGCCTCTCCGCCGCTTGCGCGACCGTCCGCCCGTGCTGGCCGTCGCTGCCGCGGCTGCCTGCGATCAGGCGCGCGCGCTTGGCGTGCAGGGACAATTGTCGGGCGTGTCTGGGGCTGCTGATGGCTCGGGCGTGAGGAAAGGGCGCCCGTTGGATCACTGTTGCGAAGTAGTGCGCGCGCTAGCGCGCGCGTGCGTCGCGGCTGTCGTTGGCTGGGTGGGGCTTTGGGCATGCGGACAGGCGGCGGCGGCTGCCGATGGCATCGGAATGGAATGGAATGGGCTGCGGCGCGCGCCATCGAAGTGGGGGGGGGGGGGGCGCGCGCGGCGGTGGCGGTGGCGGCGGTGGTTGCGCGAGCATGGTCGCGCGGGCGGTCTCATGGGCTGCGCGGTTGAAGAGGTTCGGTTTGGGCAGGGTGGCGGGGTGGCGGAGGGTCCGCGGAGGCCCGCGGTACATGCGTAATGCCGGTGGTGGTATCGGGCGGCACGTGGCAAGGATTGCGTCGCGCGGGTGCGCGGTGGCTGCGACCAGGTCGGGCTGAGCAAGTTGTCACGGGGGGCTGTCGGGCGGGCGGCGCGGCGGAGGCTGCGGGGCTGCGAGGTGAGTTTGCGCGGGCTGCGGTTGGCGGGAAAGGAGTTGCCAAGGGTGATGGCGGCGGTCGGCGGCGCATTGCGGCAGCGGTGGTGTGGAGAATCGAGGAAGTCATGCCGTCCAGGATACGTCGCGCCTTGAACCGCGGGCGAATCGCTTGGGACTCGGGCCCATTGTCGCGAGCGGCGACCCTTCGGAATTTGAAACGTGCGTTCCTGCGCTGGCCCTCCTAGGATATGCTTTTGGACGCCGCGCCCAAGCGGCTTCCCTGTTCTTCGACATCGCATCCTTTCAGCCCTGCGCCGCTGGAGCCCTCTCCACCTAGCATTGCTCGTTGCCCGCCGCAGCCGCAGTCATTGCATGGTTCGCTCCAATGCATTGGCGCTGTCGCGTGGTTCTAAATCACGTTGGGCAGCCGGCTCGTTGGGCACGCGCAGGGAACGCTCGTCTTTCCAATTGGCGCCACGTTCGCACCCCGCGCAAGCCGAATATGCTGCGCGGCGCACCCATACGCGCGAGAGGCAACGGATGATGTCTCGGTTGAGGCGCATGGTTTGCCCACGTGATGAGCCAAGACGCAGGGGTCTGCGCCGCGTGACAACTGGTTTGCAGGGGTGGAACGCGGGCGCCTGGTGCGAGGATGGGCGCGTCGCTAGTTTTGCGCGCGCGTGCGAGCTTGATGATTGCGCGATTGGGCCCGACCCGACCGAAGCGGGAGGAATGGTCGGGCTGGTTGGTGCCGCGGTCGGCGTGGAACAGCGGGCGGCGTCTGGGGCGCCCGCGGGGCGTGCAGGGGTTGGCGCGGGCGCCGCGGGCTCGGGCATGGGCGGGCACAGTGGAGTGATGAGGGGTGCGTAGGAAGGGGACAGGGCTGGCTGAGGCAAGGTCGGCGCGGGGGTGGGTCGGTTAGGGCATGGCGGTTAGACGTTGGCAGGAAATGGGGTGGCATGGTCTGTAGTCATGGTTTATCAGGTAGGGGCTGTGTGCATGTGGCCCTGACGTCCGCACCTAGGGCAAGTCGCTTGGCGCACGGTCAAGCGATTTGCTCGAGGCCCTTTGAATAAGGGGTGGTCAGTGGCGTGAAAGAGTTGCATGGCAGTTAATTTCAACGCGGCGAGGGCGTGACATCATACATCGGTGTAGCATAGTCAGGGTACGCCGAACTCCAGGGATGCAGCTAACGGCTGCTCAGGGTTAGGTAGACGAGATCCAGGGGTGCGCTAACGGCTGCTCAGGGCTGGGAGAGAGGGCGGAGCTTTCCAGGGAAGGCTAAGCCTGCAATGGGTATAATGCGAACGGCACCCTCGGCCCGCCAGCAATGCAGCGCAGCCCCTGCCGGCGCGTCGGGGATACCAGGTGTGCAGCTAACGGCTGCTCAGTGATGAGATGGTACAGGGGCCCGCCCCTGTCGCAGCGCGAGTGGCCCGCCCCTGACCGGCGGCCCCGTCTCTCCGCGACAGAGTGCACGACTGCAGCGGCACGGGCCAGATTCCCCAAGCTACGCAGCCGCCCTGTCCCAGCGGCGGGCTGATCCAACTCTGCGCCTGCGGCGCGCCAAAACTGAGACCCAAGCTGGGCCTCGCCCGTGCCTGCGTCCAGACTGGAGGGGGGGGGGGGCAGCTGTGACGGCTCAGCTCCAGTCCAGGGTGCCGCGGGGACCGTCTGCCATCTTCGGGCAGCCGCTTCCAGGGTGGCCGAGGCCTCTACAGACGTGGGCCAGCCGTGGCCCAGGGGTGCAAGTGGAGGCGAGATGGGTCGGGCGCCCACGTGGAGATAGCCCCGACGACGCGCCCGAAAGGCGCGGGTGGGCGACGGTGGGCGCGCTGCCCACGCGCCTCTAGCCAACGACGGCCATCTAGCTAAGCTGCGCCAGGGAGAGGGGGGGGGGGGGGGGGGGGAGCGCCCCTGCGGAGGGCGGCCCCGGGCATTGCGGCTTGGGCTGGGCGCAGCGAGGTGAAACGGGCCCAGTTGGGGCCAGGGATGGCGGGATGTGGTGGGGAAAACCCGGAGACGTCGCTGAGGTGGCGCGTGTACCTGGGCGGTGGGGATTGCCACGGTCTGTAGCCCGATGGCGGAGACGAGTCCTCCTTAGGCTGAGGAGTCGCTCTTGGCCCACCAGCGGCTTCGTTTTTCCGCGTCGCGGTGGTCTTCACGCGGGGAGTATCGCTTGCTTCCCCCTTTCCATTCGGAGCCCGTCCATGGGGTGTTGTGACATCCCCATGAGGACCATCCCTGCCAGCCTCGCCATTGATCGGAGGAACCCGATGGATCGGCGGCTGCCCAGGCGGCCCGTGCCGCCGCTCGCCCAGCACTGCGGGCCTCTGCTGTCCAGGGTGCCGGCGCGTCGCGGCTGCCGTGTGCGCGGGGGGCCTGTGCGGGGGCGTCGTGCCACACGGAGAACTTCATGTGCTTGCGGCGAATCTCGACCCAGTCGATTCCGAATTCGAGTTCGCGGTCCATCAGGCATGCGTCGAAGCCGGCGCGGCCCCAGGACCCGCCTGAACCAGCGCTCCGCATGGCGCGCGCCATCGCGCGCGTGGGTTCTAGTTCTTCAGCGGCAGCGACAATGTTTTTTTTGGTAGCGGTTGCACGGATTAGCGCGGTTTCGTAGCGGCGATTGCAAGAGCCACGGGGCGCTCTAGGGCGCGCTCACGTGGATGGCGCCGCGACGCGCACGAATAATTCTCACTCGTCCTCTTCCGCGCCCCATGCCATTTTGGCAGCTTTTGCTTTTTCTACCAAGATCGTTTGTTGCAGCGCCCTAGTGGGGCAAACATGCCGTTGTCATTTACAGCGCGCGTTGGCGTGTCCTTCTCTCTCGTGCGCATGAACATGTCGGCATGCGACGCGCTGCCGCGGTGAGTTGCGTATGGCGCAAGCCCGCTAACCATGGCATGCGCGAGCATTGTTGCGTCATGAAGGCGGCGTTTGATCCGAACTGCAATGCGCGAAGCAAATTATGTTTCGACCATTCTTGCGAAGTAGGTCCACAGTGCGCGGGGCATTCCTGGGCCGCCCCTCTGCGCGGCGAGATGCCCGTCGGACTCCATCGGAACGATTTGGGTGCGTTGCGCGCCGCAGAGCGGGCGCGCCGCCGTTGAAGATGTTCTCCGCGCGCCCGCCCCGCGCCGCCCATTTCGCGCTGCCACGCCGCGACGTGAAACGCAGAAGCGTTTGGCGCGCTGCGCCCTCCCGCCTCCGACCCAACTTTGGTCGCGGCGGCCGTGGCGGCCCGCCCGTCTCGATGCGCCGTCTACGCGCGACGGTTGCAGCCGCGTCTTTGCACCTGCCTTCCTGTCAGGTCACGATCGCGCGGGCGGGCGCCCGCGGCAGCGCGCGGCTGCGCGCGGTTTCGCTTTCGATCGCTGGCGGGCGCGCCGCCATTCTGCGCCCCCGAGCGCGCGGTGATTCATTTAGCCTATGGGCTTCCGCGCCAACATTGCATTGCCACCACGGCGGCGCGATGTTGCGGATCGCGCCGACGGCCCACTATGGGGGCGCCAGCGCGCCCAAGTCGAAGCGATGCGCTGACGCGAGGGCCCGGCGCAACGCATTCACATTGCGAACCGACGCGCGAGGTCAACTCACCTCCGTAATCCGAACCGTATCGACATTCGGAGGCTTATTCAAGGAGGTAGTTAAAACGTATTTGAAACGTAATTTAAGCGTAATTCAAAGGTAAAGTGTACAATAATTGCGTTAAAATTGCACGACCAATTGTACTGGTGAAACTAAGGTAGAACGCCCCCGCCATCGAATTGCACAAACATTGCACAGCCAAGGTGGGTAAGCACGTTTGGTGGCAATCTGCTGCGTGTGATGACATCAGTAACAGGTAGGAAACTCGTCTTGAATTTTTGCAATCTACCCCAGGGTGTCAAATTTCCTTCCTCCGCCACAGTCTGTTTTTTTGATGCATATACAGACCGTGCGCCCCGTGTTTTCTGCGGGGGCCGCCCGTCCACTGCTGCGTTGCCGCTCCGTGAACCTCCTGTCCTCGAGGGTTCGTCTCCGCCAGGGCCCTCGCCCGTGCGCGCCCTCCCCCCAGTGCGCTGCGCGCCGCTTCTACGGCTGCGGCAAGTGCCCTTGTATTTGGCGCACGTGTCGCAGCTGTTGCCGCTGGGGTCCGCGCGCAAACTTTCCACGACGGAAGTCGGGCGGTGCGCGGCTTCTTCGGGAGGGCCTTTTGCGCTGAGCGCCCCGCTCGACTTCGTCGCGCTCACTTGCCTTACTGCGCTCGCTCGCAGGATGAAGTCGCACCATCGGGCTGGCTTTAGGGCGCTAGCTGCCCTTGGATCAGAGGGCGCGTAACCAGCGCGCTCCAAATCTGCGCAACGCGCGCGCTGGCGCCATCGGCGGCAAGCGCCGTCGTTGCCCTTGGACCCGGATGCGCAAATCCCGTGGGGGGCCTTTGTCTAGGGCGCCTTCGTTTCTGAATGTCGTTCGCTTCGGTTGCGCAGCGCAATCAACTCATGTGGCTGGTGATGCGCGGCGCTGCTCCCAGGCGACATTCCGTGCCATCTGTCTTCCGTTCTACTCGCCTCCTTGCGGATGGCTTCGCGCCATCGCCGCTGTCTCTGCGGCGTTCGGCCTTTGGTCAGCGCCGCCGGTCGGAATGCCTTCTGCGCGCAGCCCAACCTCTGCATCTGGCCTCCCGCGCCCGCCTCACCGCCGCTTGCGCGACCGTCCGCCCATGCTGGCCGTCGTTGCCGCGGCTGCCTGCGATGAGGCGCGCGCGCTTGGCGTGCAGGGGCAATTGTCGGGCGTGTCTGGGGCTGCCCTGGGCTCGGGCGCGAGGAAAGGGCACCCGTTGGATCACTGTTGCGAAGTAGCGCGCGCTAGCGCGCGCGTGCGTGGCGGCTGACGTTGGCTGGGTGGGGCTTTGGGCATGCGGACAGGCGGCGGCGGCTGCCGATGGCATCGGAATTGAATGGGCTGCGGCGCGCGCCATCGAAGCGGGGGGGAGGGCGCGCGCGGCGGTGGCGGTGGCGGCGGCGGTTGCGCGAGCATGGTCGCGCGGGCGGTCTCATGGGCTACGCGGTTGAAGAGGTTCGGCGTGGGCGGGGTGGCGGGGCGGCGGAGGGTCCGCGGAGGCCCGCGGTACATGCGTAATGTCGGTGGTGGTATCGGGCGGCACGCGGCAAGGATTGCGTCGCGCGGGTGCGCGGTGGCTGCGACCAGGTCGGGCTGAGCAAGTTGTCACGGGGGGCTGTCGGGCGGGCGGCACGGCGGAGGCTGCGGGGCTGCGAGGTGAGTTTGCGCGGGCTGCGGTTGGCGGGAAAGGAGTTGCCAAGGGTGATGGCGGCGGTCGGCGGCGCATTGCGGCAGCGGTGGTGTGGAGAATCGAGGAAGTCATGCCGTCCAGGATACGTCGCGCCTTGAACCGCGGGCGAATCGCTTGGGATTCGGGCCCATTGTCGCGAGCGGCGACCCTTCGGAATTTGAAACGTGCGTTCCTGCGCTGGCCCTCCTAGGATATGCTTTTGGACGCCGCGCCCAAGCGGCTTCCCTGTTCTTCGACACTGCATCCTTTCAGCCCTGTACCGCTGGTGCCCTCTCCACCTAGCATTGCTCGTTGCCCGCCGCAGCCGCAGTCATTGCGTGGTTCGCTCCAATGCATTGGCGCTGTCGCGTGGTTCTAAATCGCGTTGGGCAGCCGGCTCGTTGGGCACGCGCAGGGAACGCTCGTCTTTCCAATTGGCGCCACGTTCGCACCCCGCGCAAGCCGAATACGCTGCGCGGCGCGCCCACGCGCGCGAGGGGCAAAGGATGATGTCTCGGTTGAGGCGCATGGTTTGCCCACGTGATGCGCCAAGACGCAGGGGTCTGCGCCGCGTGACAACTGGTTTGCAGGGGTGGAACGCGGGCGCCTGGTGCGAGGATGGGCGCGTCGCTAGTTTTGCGCGCGCGTGCGAGCTTGATGATTGCGCGATTGGGCCCGACCCGACCGAAGCGGGAGGAATGGTCGGGCTGGTTGGTGCCGCGGTCGGCGTAGAACAGCGGGCGGCGTCTGGGGCGCCCGCGGGGCGCGCAGGGGTTGGCGCGGGCGCCGCGGGCTCGGGCATGGGCGGGCGCAGCGAAGCGATGAGGGGTGCGTAGGAAGGGGACAGGGTTGGCTGAGGCAAGGTCGGCGCGGGGGTGGGTCGGTTAGAGCATGGCGGTTAGACGTTGGCAGGAAATGGGATGGCATGGTCTGTGGTCATGGTTTATCAGGTAGGGGCTGTGTGCACGTGGCCCTGACGTCCGTACCTAGGGCAAGTCGCTTGGCGCACGGTCAAGCGACTTGCTCGAGGTCCTTTGAATAAGGGGTGGTCAGTGGCGTGAAAGAGTTGCATGGCAGTTAATTTCAACGCAGCGAGGGCGTGACATCATACATCGGTGTAGCATAGTCAGGGCATCGCCCTTGGTGTCACAATCGGTTGTCAATGCGCATCATGCCCCCCGCGCGGGGCAGGACGATTTGGTTCATGCGCAGTAAGTTCACGCGCGCATGTTGCGGTGTCTCAGGCGTCAGTTGGTGCCTGTGGGCTTTAGGCGTCATTGGATGTCTAGGGGCCTTAGGCGTCTCTGGTTGTTCTCGGGCAATGCAAGCAAGCGGTTGTGCTCTAGGAGGCTGTAGAATGCCGTGGGTAGTATGAGTGCTTTGGCGTGTTTGGGGGCGTTTGGGGCTTTAGGCGTCTTTGGGTGAGCGTCTAGGGACCTTCGGCCTCTTTGCGTGTTTGGGGGTCTTCGGGGTCTTGGCTTGGTCTAGGGGCCTTAGAAGTCTTTGGGTGTTTGTGTCTTATGGTTTTGTAGTCGTTGGCGGTTTGGGCTCCTTGGTGCTCTAGGCATCTGGGGGTGTCTTAAGGATATATGGGTTCGGCCCTTGCGTCTTTGAGTTTGCCCATTCAGACATGTGCCGTGAGAGTCCAGATGCACATCTTCATATGTTCCGTGATGTTGCTGCTTTTTCTCTGGGGGGCGCAAGACATCTTCTGGCTCCGTATTGTTTCGTTCTTCAGTTCAACGCTATGGCCTTAAAGGCTGATGTTCATGGGCGGCTCAGCGCAATCATCAGGGATCCAGATTTGCCGATGCGGTACAACAAGAAAGCCGATGTGAACCCCCCATTGAGGCTGCACTTCTTTGGAGATCAAAAGGAGGCGGCGCCGCCCGAGGGGGGCCCTGAGAGCCGCAGCGGCGTTCAGGCTGAGCGCGCGCCGACTCCGACGGAACAATTGCCTACGCCGCCAGAGCTTGAGGCGGCTACTCCCGCTGATCCGCCAGAGAGGATCAACAGCCAGCGGAAGATGCCTCCAGAGTGGCACCAGCAACCTCAGCAGGTCGCCGCTGCCAGCTGTGCGGCCCCGGAGGAGGCTGCCCCTGCAGGCTGCGCCGTCAAGGAGGAGGCTGCTCCGACGACCAGCGAGGCAGCCTCGTCAGGCGCAGTAGTGCCGCCGACGCGGTGGTTGCAGAAGTTGCGCAGTAGTGCTGCGACGCAGATCATGTGGCCCGAAGCGCCAATCGACATCAGCGGCGACGACAGTCCACCACCAGCCGAACTAGCTGCAGCGCCTGCTGCTGCACAGCCTCCAGAGCCTCCTGCAGCAGCCGAGCCTCCAGCCGAACCAGCAAGGCCTCCTGCTCAGGAGCCCAAGGCGATGATCGTGAAGCATGTCAAGCGGCCCTTGGAGCTGGATCCTGTGCAGCCGCGTGAGCAGAGAGATCGCACTCGCCGTGGGTGCCGTGACCGTCAGCCGCAGCTTCCACCAGCTGCTCCAGACGACCTCCCGCCGCGGCAGGAGGATACCAAAATGTTTGAGGATGAGGTCGACCCTTTTGGTCACCAGCAGCCGAAAGAGCCGTCAACTATCCTGGCTGAGATCTCAGCCCCAGCAGCGCCGTTCCAGTGTTCTAGTGTTTAAGCTCGCGTGTGCAACATCGATTGGGGGAGGGTTTAGCATGCCATCTCATATATAGTTTCGTTTCTTGTGTCGGTCCTGATGACTAAGATGGGGAGGGAAGATGTGGATTCGCCCTTGGAACTTGCAGGGGTGAAGGCCCTCAAGGTTTCCGAAGTTTCGGGGAGCAAAGACTGCCGAGTTTTCAGTTTCAGCGTGTTCTCTTGGACGTTCCTTTTAGAGGAGCGCCTGCGAGCTTCGAACGGTGCTGATCGCAAGCTGAGTGAACTGTGTTCGCATCGGCGGTGGTGCATTGGACATGTTGCTGCCTCTTTGAGCGTGTCCTTTGTGCCTTCGCATGCTCTCGGGGCCTCCAGTGGTATTGGTCGAGGCCTGCATTAGAAGTCGCTGGTATCTGAGGCGTCTGCGGGTGCTTTGGGGCATGAGGTCTCTTGTGTCGTCTGGGGGGTTAGAGCGCCTTTGGGTGTCTAGGGATATTGGATGTCTGTAGGCACTCTGTGGACTTCTGTTTATTTAGGCTTTGATGGGGCCTTATGGCACGCATGTGTCGGCGTGCCTCGCTGCTCCTAACATGTGCGACCGTGACCGCCGTAACGATGAGGATTAATGGCGTAAAGGAAATGATGTACACATGAGTCCGTACATTACGAATACAGAGTTTCACTCTGGGGTGCTCTGATGTCAAACCTCACGTCAGGCACGGTGGTCCAAAGGGAAAGTGTGTCTTGGGGCCTTGGGCACTCATGGGTGTCTAGGGCCTGAGGCGTTATTGGGTTATCAGGGGCTTTTGGCGTCTTTGGGTGATTTGGGGCTTAAGCCTTAGGAGTCGTGGGGCGTCTCTCTGATGTCTGTAGTTCACGCGCCCGTGTGCACATGCATGTGTCACAACACATATATTTATGATTGAGAGGTTCATGCTATCAGCTTGACCGTGTGACGAGTTCAACCATATCGATATCAATGTTGCGACGTCTTTCTTTCAACCGCGTCTTTGATTGCTTGGCATTGACATTCGAATGTGGCGGCGCTTCCTTTCGCACTTCTTGAGAGTATGATTGGTTTCCATTGCTACCCCGATGTGACGCATCTGCCTTCCAGCACATTTGCCCAACATCTTGAGCATCTTGAGATGTGTCCTCAACATTATTGAGCGAGACTTCCGCCTTCCCCTCCCGCCGCCTGAGGTTGTCAGCGGGTTTGCCAACGGCTTCATCCGAATAAGATCGAGTAGGGGCCCCACCGCTGTTGATTTATTACGGGCTATGGGGGGCGATCAATGAGCGCGCAGGGCAATGCACATACAAACGCAGCGGTACTTAACGATCGCACGCGCGCGTCACTGCGAGCAAACATGTCAACATTACAACAACAGTTGCAATGGCGCGCGTGTGACACACGGCCTTTCTCATGAGCACGCCCGCCCCGCACCCCTGGCTTGGTTTTCGAAAGAGCCCGATTTGCCGAGAATGAGCGTGGCAAGCAGGCCTCAAGTTGGCATTCTTCTGCCTGGGAGATCCCCCCCCCACGTTTCTTCTCCCCATGAGAGCCATCAAAGAAGCCTCTAGAGTCGAGGAGGGATGGGGGGAGGATGAGGATGGAGGGGGGAGGAGGGCGGAGGAGGACCGACTGACATATTGGGAAGTTCACTGTTTGGGGATCCACGCAACTTGTATGCAGAGCTTGTTGGTGGCTGAAGCTTCCAAAGGTTGTTGGCGCTTTCCAGTTGCGCGGCGCGCAGATGTCTCCCCCCATGGCCAAGAAGGGCTCCAGCGAGCAGCGCGCTGAGGTCCGGGCTTCGAAGAGGTCGAGGGCCAACGCGAAGGAGGCCCAGAGTTGTGTTGGCGACAATGGGGCCTGTGCTAAGCCTGTTGCAGGGAGCGCTGAGATGCGCCAGAACCATCTCAACGTTCACGCCCTTGCCTTCGGGTGGATGACGCTGGCCGAGTTCAAGGGTCAGCTCAGGGCCGACCCTGATTTTAACAAGCAGGTCGAGGCTGCGTTGCGCGTGGCGTTGGGGCTCGAGGAGAAGAACTTTTTCGCTGGAGATGTGACCGTCGATTGCGTCCATGGCGTGCGGGCGCTCAGGCGCCCCAAGGGTCTCACGGCCAAGCGGTGCACGGAGGTGTTCGGCAGAACGCCTCAGCAGTGCGGCAAGGTGATCAGGGACCTCGACGACGGGAAGGGTGGGAAGTTCAAGGGTGTGTGCGTGGAGGACGAGTCGGAGCCCGACGTGCTCTACGAGGTCTTCACGACTACGTTCAAGCAGCGTCAGCAGCACAAGCAAATGGCCGACGGCCAGTTGCACCCCAGTCAGGCCCAGACCATCTTCACGAAGGTCAAGCTCGACGAGTTCATGGATTGCAGTCCCTACCAGAAGGCGGCTTCAATGGGCGACGTCCGTCAGAAGGCAGCGTTGAAGGGCCCCGATCTGGCTGATGATGTTGCAGAACCAAGTGGTGATGATGACGGGCAGAAGTCGATCGATGGAGGCGCGCGGACTGCAGAGCCATTTCTGACAGCAACTCCAACCGCAGCTCCGAAGCGAGGTTCCAGGGGCGGTGGCAGGGGCTGACGTTCTAGAGCTACGTTGGCTGCAGCTTCAGTTCGGTCAGGTCCGAGGGGGCCGATTGGCGCTGCTTCCGGCTCGGGCAGTGCGCAGCAGACGGCAGGTTCCCCAGTGGCATCTGAGGCCATGGCGCTCGTCCAGGCGAAGATGAATACCACCAGCATTGCCGACTGCATGCAGAGCAACACTGGTCGTTCGATGGGCGGGGCGGACGTGCTCACGGAAAAGCTTCGCAAGATGGGGGCCACGATCGAACAGAAGATCCGGGGGGGCCATGAGGAGCAGTACGCGGCAGCTCAGCAGATCAAGAACCTTCAGATCGCGACGGTCGGCCGCTCGGAGTTGGACGCATGCCTTTCGAAGCTTCGCGGTGTGGAGTTTCCCGAGAGATTCCAGAGGGCCCTCCTCGAGCGCGCGGTCCTCGACCTCGTGGGTCAGCCTGAATTTGACGTTGATAAGTTCTTCTGCATCGTGAACCCGCTGAGCCCTCATGAGCTGACCTTCGATCCCATGCTGCCGACGCTCAGCGCCATCGCCATGAGCCAGGAGGAGAAGGCCAGATTTTTCTCCGATAAGCTGATCGCTCGGTACCTCTTGAAGCTTATCGAAGAAGATGAGCCCAACAAGTCAGATGCAGAGAAGTTCGTGCTGTACGCCATCCAGTGGTTCGATGATAAGATTGACGATGCAGATGTTTCAATCTGCCCTGAGGTGGATGAGATGTTCAGTACGTGCCGCACGATCTGCAAAGCGTTGTGCTGCATCATGTAGCACATCAAGATTGCTGGCAAGTCTTATGTTTCTCGTTTGGGGGAGGCGGCCAAGCAGCGAGGCATGAAACACTCCATGCCCGGGCTCGACTTCGCAGCGCTGAAGGGCAACGAGTGGTACAACAAACATTACACGCGGTTCATGGATGACATCGTTGGCTTCGAGAAGTGGGGCGATACGATCCACCTTCGGACGCAGCAGATCGTTCGTCAGAACAGCACGCGGCTTGACCCCCATGCCACGTTGCAGGGGCTTGGCCAGAGGAAGGGCGATCTCGATGCGAGCGTGCGGCGCCCATGCGCCGACTCCATTGAGAATTGGCTTTTGTCCAAGTTCAACTTTGGTGACATGCAGGTTCGCGCCGAAGGCATGTGCACCCCTTCGAAGCAGAAGGCCTCAAAAGAGATCCTGCTGCAGCAGATCGGCCCCGCGAAGACGTGCCCCCCTTCGAACGAGGTCGCGCTCGAGGAGTTCAAGGCAGCGGCCGAGGGCTTGCGGGGCACCTCCCACAACGGCGCGGTTCTCGAGCAGGCGGCGCCGCTCTTGATGCAGTTCTAGCTGCAGAGCTCGGAGGCAGTGCTGCCCCACGGCCACTGGGGGGGGGCGGCGAAGGCGGTGGCGCCCGCGCCGCAGGCCTTCGCCAAGGCATGGGATGGCGACGACGAGGGCGAGGGGGGAAGGGGGAGGGAGGGGGGGGGGGGGGGGGGGCGACACAGAGGAGGAGGAGGAGAAGGAGGAAGGAGGAGGCGGAAGACTGAGCAGCAGTAGGAGGAGGAAGAGCAGGAGGAAGGAGGAGGAGGAATGAGGGGGAAGGAGGAGGCGGAAGGATGAGGAGGGAGGAGGAATATGGAGGAGGAGGATCAGCAGCAGGAGGAGGACGAGGATGGGGGAGGAGAAGGACGAACCAACCATGCACTCTCAGTTCGGGGCCTGTAGCCTACAACACCACTGTCAGCGTGAATGGCACTTGCCTGGCACCCACTAGTACTTGTGGTAATGATCCGTTACGCCATGGGCTGTATGCCTGGCCTTCCACCAAGCGGTCGTCATGGGCCCGTAGTTCCTTCAACCTTGTGGTTGACGCCTTTCTCTGATCGCACAAGTTCACCTGGCGCGGTGTTTGCCCACTTGTCTCTCGGTAGTGCACCCACCGCGCTCGCGTTGCGGACATTGCGTTTCGAGTTTGTTCGGTGTTTCTCGCGGCAACCCCCTTAACAGGGGCCGTTTGGGACCATTGTGTCGTTTCCGCGTGGCAACGCGCGGGGCTCCTGGCGTTTTGGGCTCTGCTTGTCGGATGTTGGTTGGTGTCTCATGAAAATGCCTCCTCCTTTTTCTCCTCCTCCTCCTCCTCCTCCTCCCCCTCCTCCCTCTCCCTCCTCCTCCTCCCCCCCCTCCTTCCCCCTGCCTCCTCCTCTCTCCTCCCCCCTCCCCTCCCTCCTCCTCCTCCTCCTTCTCATCCTTGTCCTCCGATCCCTCATCCCCCCTTCTTACTTCGTCTCCTCGCCCTCATCCTCCTGTGCAATGCAGTTTCTAGGCCCCCTCGGAGTGGCTTGCTTTTCAAGGTGCGATTGAACAGCCAGTGATGCAATGCAGTTCTATGGAATGCAGTTCCTAGGCCGTCTCGGGGTGGCTGGCGTTTCAAGGTGCGATTGACACATATGCGATGCAAGGCAGTTCCTTGCACTGCATTTTCTGGGCCGTCTCGGGGTTGCGGACTTTTCAAGGCGCGGTTGAAACGCCCGTGGCGCAATGCAGTGTCTGGGACATCGGTGAAGCAGCCGAGGATGATCACGCATGCAAGCGCGCTGCTTGTCGCGGCCCCCTCTGACGGGCAGGCGTAGTTTTTTTTCGCGCACTGCGAATGGGCACTCGGCGGCGCCATCCTGGCGCAGCCTGGCTCGTCTACCGCAGCGGCAACGGCGCCCGTTGCCGGCGACGCCGCGGGTTGCGCTTCATAGCGCGCCCGCGCCCTGGGGCGCCCGCGGCGGAGACGCGGCCGCCAACCTCGCAACTCGCAGCTCGCAGGTCACTCTCTCCTCTCCTGGGCGGCCGTGAGCCGACGAATCCTGTGTTTGAGTCATTTTTTTCTTTTGGCGTTGGTGCGAGAGTTGTTGCGTGTTTCTCGGCATGATTAGGCTGTCATCCCTGGGTGTGCACTTATGCCTGCGCGGCGGCAGTCTCAGTGCTCTTGAAGCAATCGCTGGGCGGCCGTACTTCACGTTGCCCATTGGCGCTGGTTTTCTCATTGCGCCCTTAGGTCGATAACAAAAGCGTTAAAAAGAGGATGGCGAAGAGGAGGATGAGGGGGGGGGGGGGAGAAGGGAGAAGGCACACCCAGGGGGGGAGGACGAGGAGAGGACGGATGAGGAGCAGGCGGACAACGAGACGGAGGAGGGGGATGAGAAGGAGGAGGAGCTCCTTCCCGCCGAGGCGCGGGCGACAGACGAGTTCTGCAGCGAGATTCAGGAGTTGTTTCTGGCGTCTCTCGCGCAGCCGGCCGCCGTGGATGATGGTGACTCGTTCGGTGCCGCGTGCTTCACGGCGCAGCGGTTGTGGGCCAGCGTCGAGTCGCGGTGCTGCAACGTTGACCGGCTCAGCGCGACGGCGCGCATCCTGGGCTTGACATCGAGGGCGCTGGCCGAGCAGAAGGCGTTCCTCGCCACGGGCAGCGCGCCTGCCATCCGCGCCAAGCCTGCCCACGACCGCGCCTTGTTGACGGCCTTGGTGCTCGCGACTGATGCCATCGACGGGCAGGCGCCAGTGCCGGGAGAGCTCCAAGACAGGGTGGCGCGGGTCGTCGAGAACGCCCGTGCCCTGGTCAAGGCGCAGCGTGAGCACGACAACAGCGACGCTGTCGACCAGGCGCGGTCGTGCTACGAGAAGCTGGTGGCCTTGATGGGCACGCCAAACGGCGACGGCGACCTGCCGTGGCGCAGGGGCATGGCCAGCGCTGCAACGTGGTCGGAGTTGCAGGCCCAGGCCGACGACGAGCTTTTCGCGATCGACGGAGATCGTTTCGATCACGCGGTGGATTCTTTCTGAGCAAGTGTGCAGCACCTGCGCGACGATCACAACTTCTACGGCGCGGCCGTTCCTGAGGCCCTCTCGGCGGTGTACAAGTGCACCTCCGATGCGGCGGCGGCGCGCCAGGTCGAGGGCGCGCTGCTGCGCAACCTGGAGGGCGAGGAGACGATGAGGAGTGCCGTGCGCATCAGGCGCGCGGTGAACGCGGAGTTCAAGAGACTGGCGGCGGCCCAGCTGGACAGGGAGGCGGCCCGCGCCACCATCGGCTCCGTGGCGGAGCACGCGCGGGGGCACGGCGAGCTGCCGAGGTAGGCGGCGCTTCGAGGCTCGAACACGCGACGGCGGTGACGTGGAGGAGGGGGGGGGGGGGGAGGCGAAGGAGGGGGGCGCGGGGGGGGAAGAGGGGAGGGGGGGGGGGGGGGGTGCGGAGGACGGGGGAGGGGGGGGGGGGGGGGCGGAGGACGGGGGAGGGGGGGGAGGAGGGAGGGAGGGGGGGGGGCGGAGGGCGGGGAGGGGGGGGGAGGGAGGAGGGGGGGGAACACCAAAGGAAGGGGGGGGACCCCACAGCCGCTCGCCGCCCCCTGCGCGAGCACGAGGCATGCAAGACCTCGTGCTCCTTTGCGCCCGGAGAGCCTGGCTCCTGGGGCGCCTGGAAGTCGTGTCTCCTTCCTCCCTCTTCCCTTGTGCTGCTCTTTCTGCCTCTCACCTCCCTGCCCCTTTCTGCTGTTGCTGTTGCTCCTGTTTCTGCTCCTGCTGACTTCCTCTCTTCTTCTCCCCTGCCCTTCCCCCTGCCTTCCCCTTCCTGCCCCCATGGGGGCGGGGGCAGAGCAGAGGACAGCGCAGGAGAGCACGCAGGAGACAGCAGCTTGATGAACATGATTTTTGGTTGCTTGGCCCTGTGTCTTCAAAGGGTTTCTCGCGCGCTGGTGGGTGGCTCAGTTTCAATGATGACATCGGTCCGCGCATCCCGTGGGATCGGCAAAATCGTCTCTGTAATTTTCAGGTGTCCCAAACGTTTTCAAAACCTAATTCCATGTTTCAGAAAAAACAACATAATGCCCGTATAAGTTTTAGCTAATGTATGGTTTTTCCTACGACAGCCTTTCTCTGAGGCGTCTTCCATCACAGGCCTTGGCTGGGGTCGATTGTGGAGAGGACGAGCCTGCCGTTCGCTAGGTATTCGTCAGCGAGTTGGCGAACGCCGGGGAAGTCCAGGGAGCTGCCGGCGGGCCATGGGTCGACCTGGTCGAACACGTTGGCGAAGTCTCTTGGGCCGCAGGGGAGTCGGGGAGTGTCTCCTGCTCCGAGGCTTTTGCCTTTGCCTCCGTCGCCCCTCCCCTTCCCCTTGCCCTTGCTTGTCGCCTGACGGAGTGCGCCGCTGATGCTGCGGGAACTTTGGGGCCATCCGTTCTCCAGGATGGCGCCTTGCAGCTGGTAGCCGACGACGACCCGGACTGTGGCGCCTTCCTTCATTGCGGGGAGTGGGGCGCGGATGACGCCCACAGCCTGCGCCGCTTCCCGGAGGTTGGCGCATCCAGCGCGCAGTTTGGATGCATTTCCCAGGGAGGGGTTGTCAACCAGCAGAAACCGGCGTCGTTCTTCAGGGGGCTGCTTACCAGGGCCCAGGCGGCTGAAGCTTCCAAAGGTTGTTGGCGCTGTCCAGTTGCGCGGCGCGCAGTTGTCTCCCCCCATGGCCAAGAAGGGCTCCAGCGAGCAGCCTGCCGAGGTTCGCGCTTCGAAGATCGTTGCAAGATCATCGACCTGGGATGGGATAGCCAGAGGGGTCCGGGCGTTCGCGGCGGCAAGCGCGGCGGCCACAAAAAGGAGCAGGTTTTTGTTAAGGGGGGGCATGGCTGCCAGGGGTCGCGCGGCGGGTCATTCGGCCGTTGTCTGGATCATTGGCATTCCTCACCATGTAGAGCACGCGGGGCACAGCGGGAGTCATCGGGCTCCCCCCGCCGCTTTTGAAGTGAGGGCGCGAGGGATTGGGGGGGGATGAAGAGGGCGTGTGAAGGCGGTGATGAGGGTTATGATGGCGGGCGCCCCAGCCATTCACAGTCTGGCAAGAGCGCCCCAGGATGCGTTCGCCTCGAGTGGAACTCGCGCGCCAGAGCGGCAGCGCCCTGCGCGACCCGTCACCCGTTGCGTTGCGCAGCTGGTGCTTCCAGCGCGACAGGGGCGCAGGGCCATTGGGTCGCGCTCGCTCGCTCGAGCCGTCCGCCTCGGGCCCTGTCCGGCCCCCCGCGAAAGCTCCCTACTCATGCTCGTCCCGCCCCCCGCTCCGCCCCCCCCCCTCCCCGCCGGGCCCAATTATTTCGCGCGCTACCCCCGGCGCCCCGAAGAGTCCGCAATAGGTAGGGGGCCGTGAAATCGCCCTCCGCACATGCCGCCCCCGGCAAACAGGGGTCGCCAAATCCCGCTTCGCGCGCGGGGCACTGGCGCCCAGGCGCCGCGGGCAATCCGAGCAGGCTTCGTCGTTCCAGCGCAGGCGGTCGCGGCCCAGGCGCAGCGGCCGCGAAACAGGGGCGATGTTTTTGTCAAGGACGGGCGCCGGCGATAGGGTTCGCGCGGGGGGGGGGGCCTTTGTTATTCATTGGCAACCCCCGCCGTGCAACGCGCGCGCGGGGCGCGGCGGGAGTCTGCGGCCCTTGGCGGCGCCCTGGAACGCGCGACATCGCGCGTTCGTTTGGTTGAGGACGTGCGTGGGATGCGGGGGCGGGGGGATGGGGGGGGGGAGGGGCGGGGCGGGGCGGGGCGGGGTGGGGCGGCGTGTGCGCGCGCGTGCATTCGCGTGCGCGCGTGCGTGTGCATTGGGGGGGAATTGCGAGAAGGGTGCTCGACGTCGCGGCCGGGCCCCGTCGGGCAATCGCGCCGCGGCAAACGATCGTTTCGAGTGGAAGGCGCGCGTCAAGGCGGCGCCCCCCCGTGCATATGGTAAACTGCCCATTGCGCCGCGTCCCTTTTCCAATGCAAATGGTTCGCGGGGCAATGGGGGGGCGCTTGCTCGCTCGAGCCGCATGTCTTGACCCTCGCCCACCGCCCCCCCCCCCCCCCCTATCAAAAACAAACAACACTCATGCTCATGGTCGCCGTGCGGTTCGCCCCGGCTCGAATCATCAGTTCGCTGCTTCCGGCGCTTCAATGGGTCCGAAGGACGGGGGGGGGGGCAGGGGGGGCGGGCGGGTGGGCGGGGCGGGCGGGTGGAAGGGGGGGGATCACCCGTGAAATCAGGGGTCGCCGATTTCTGCCTTGCGCGCGGGACGCGGGGCTCTGGCATGCGGGCGTCGCAGAACGCCCACGTGGACATGTTCAGTCTATGTCGGCACCCGAGGCTCTTGTGGGTCGACTTGAAGTCGCCCATGACAGGTTTGGTCGCGCGCCGGTTTCGTTCGGCGCCCTCCCCCCTCCCCCTTTTCAGTGCCCAGCCGCATTTGGCGCATGTTCCTCGCCCCCACTTCCTCTTCATGCGCGCCCTCCCCCCCTGTGCCGCCTGCGATTGCGGGGGCGGGGGCGGGCGGGGTTGGGCGCGAGAGTCATTGCCCGCGTCCCGGTTTGCTTTCGCGCTTCCCGCCCCCGCGCGGGGGCGCCGCCTCTGCGCTTTGGCGCTCGAGGCGCCCGGAGTTTCATAAAAAATGCACCGCCCCCCTTTTCCCTTCCCGACTCCGCCTCGGGGCGAGGATGAGGAGAAAGGGTCGGGGCGAGGGGGGGGGGGGGGGGCGGTGGCGCAGGGCGGGGGGCGATGACAGCGAGGACGAGGCAAGGAATGATGCGGAAGGGGGGGGGTCGAGCAGGGAGACAGGGCGACGCCAGGGGCGAAAGACAGCGGGAAGACAGCGACAGCGCCGAGCGGGATGGGGACGGGGGCGACGCGGGCGACGAGCAGGGAATTCTAAACGCTTCGCGCGACGCCACCAGCTCATCCAGCAACGATGCCCAGACGAGTTGCTGGTTAGGGAAAGAGGGGGGCCGCAGAAGAACCAAGGACCGCCACGCTCCTAAACAGGGGGGGAAGGGGATCGGAGAATGACGAGATGGAGGAGGAGGGGATGAGGGAGGGAAGGGGGGGGGGGGCGGGGAAGCGGGGAGACGAGAGGGGTGGGGATGAACGACCAGAGAGGAGGGGAGGAGGAGGAAGGAGGAGGAGAGGAGGAGGAGGATGGAGGAGGAGGAGGAGGAGGAGGAGGAGGAATAATCGGCAGGGCAGTATCGAGGAAGCGGGGGGCGAGCAAAAAGGCCAGAGGCCTTTTGGATGCCTTTCGGGGTGTCTTCGGATGTCTCTTGGGAGCTTCCCGGGGGCCTTCTGGGACATCTTGGGGGCCTCTTGGCGGCCCAGGGGGTTTCTTGGAGCGTCTTGGGTGCCTCGGGGAACCTTGTGGAAGTCTCTTGGGAGCCTCTTGGGGGGCATTTTCGGGGCCTCTTGGGGGTCGCTTGGGGGCCTCTTCGGAGCGTCTTCGGGCCTCCTGGGCGCCTGTTCGGGCAATCTTGGAAGAGATGGATCGAAGGAAGGGGGGGTCCTAAATTATCGTTGCCTCATGGATAGCCCGCATCTGGGGCCACTTTTGCGGGCGCTTCGGGGCGCTCTTGCAGCCCTCTTGGGCCTCTTTTGGCGCTCTCTCGGGCCCCCGGGGATCATCTTGGGCCGCGGAAGGCAATCGACAGCAAAAGAGCGGGAAGGCAAACAACGCATAGATTTTCGGTAGGTGCTTGATGTTGGCACCCTGGGGCGTCCTGGAGGGGAGGGGCTTCGTGGTCACTTGGATCAGTCTTGGGGCGATATGGGGGTCTCTTGGAGCATGTTGGGAGCCATGTTGAGCTATCGCGGGCTATCTTGAGCCATCTTGGAAGTCATCTTGGGCCCCCTGAGGCGCTCTGAGAGCTATCCTGGGCCATCTTGGAAGCTCCATGGGTCGCGAGTCCAGGTCCAGGGGGGAAGGGTTTGGGGGAGTTGTGAACCCCTCACCGAGGGGTAAGAGGGGAAGCTGGAAGAGGAAATGCCTTAAACCAGTCACTCCCAGAGGCTCGTGGGACTTCGCAACCTTGCGCTCGTTCGGAGGGGCGGCGGATTCTCTCTTGGTCACTACGGTGCGTGCAATGAATCGTTGACGGAACCGTTGTGTGTCGTTCGACTGCCCTGCAAGAAAGAGCCCGCGAACTGGGGGCGTGGCATTTCCCTTTGCTGCGCCGCTGCCGCAGCTGCCCCTCGCCCGCTCGCGCCCTCGCCCGCCCCCCGTCGACCCCGGGAAAAAAAAGGGAAGATGAAGTGAATGAGGAGGAGATGCGGACTCCATCTTCTGATCGACGCCATCCAACACGCCCCCTTTCGGGGGGGGGAAAAGGCGAATACCGCCCCGAAGCCCACGAGAGGGCCCCCAAGCGAGCCCCGAGACGGCCCAGGAAGGCCCCAACACGGCCCAAGACGCCCCCACGACGGCGCGCGAAAGCCCGAAGATGCAGCCCGCGAGAAGTGAGTTGAGCTAGCGTTGGAAGCTTGTCCTTCCAAACTGTCTTCCAGACCTCCCGAAGTCCCCCCAGGAGACACCAGGAGAGTTCCCAATAGGTCCCCAACCGACCGCTAGAGGCCCCCTTTCACTGCCCCTAGGGGGCCCCGAGACGCCCCCAAGAAGTAGCATCCAAGATACTTTCAGGAGAAGGCCGCGCCAAGTCTTCGGAAGCCCGTCAAGAAGCAGCTTGCGAAACTCATTGGACCATCAATGTTTTTTTCCCACTCGAGGGCCGCATGGGCGCTCGTTGCAGCCTTCTCGGGCGGGCGCTATTTTCGGCCATCTTGTGGCCTTTCTGTGTCGTCCCGAGGTTTTCTTGGGCAGCCTTGCGGCCGTCTTGGGGGCTTTCGGGGCCGTCTTGGGGCGAGCTTCGTTATGCTCGGGCGGCATGTGCTTCTTTTGGAGCCGATTTGGAGGCCGAAAAGGGCGCCAGAGAGCACAGTCCGATGGGGACGGGTTTGCAAGCACGCGTGAAACGAGAGGGTCGGCTCAACCACAACATTTAACACCAGCCGTTCAACAGGGGGGCACTCCAATACGCACAATCCGTGCAGGCACAGTGGCGGATATCAGTATTTCGCGTCATGGCGAAGTCAAAACATCACAACATACAGCGTCGCGTTGCATTGCACCGCGTCGCTCCGCATTGCAACGCGTTGCCTTGAGCCATTCCTGGGGGCCCTTCGTGGAGCCGTCCACAGTTTTTTAAGCGCGCGCGGCCTGAGCGACGTATCTGGGCATTCGCATGAACGCTTCTGCACCCGAGGGCGCACCGATAGCCACTTCGGCCCAAGCGAGATTCGAGGCTTGCGCGAGACACGACGCGTGAGAGTGACTTTTCGCTGGTGGCCTTTGGTGAGCGGTTTTCTGGTCCTCGGTGGGGGGCCCTCGTCGCCACGGCCGGACGCAGCTCGAGAAACGAGTCAGTTTGGACCCCGGGAGGGGTACGGGGACCGATTTTTAGCGAAAGTGTGCGCACCAAAGGTCGCTCCTGCCAGAGGTCATTCTTGCGTGAAGACGACTCAGGCCTGTTCCGCGGCGCACGCGGGGCATCGAGCGGCGGCGCTCACGAGGGGATGGGGGGGGCGGGCCAGGGGGCAGCAGCACACATGTTTTTACATGAACAACTTGCCTCTTGGCGCACCCCCACCGGCCCATCCAGAAACGATGCCAAGGCAAGTAAACAGCAAGCAGGGGTGTGGGATCATATATCGGGGCAACCTGTCATTGGCGACTTCAAGTCGACCCACAAAAGCCTCGGGTGCCGACATAGACTGAACATGTCCACGTGGACGCACTGCGACGCCCGCATGCCAGAGCCCCACGTCCCGCGCGCAAGGCAGAAGTCGGCGACCCCTGATTTCACGGGTGATCCCCCCCCATCCACCCGCCCGCCCCGCCCACCCGCCCGCCCCCCCTGGCCCCCCCATCCCCCTCCCCCCTTCGGACCCATTGAAGCACTGGAAGCAGCGAACATGATGTTCGAGCCGGGGCGAACGCACGACGACCATGAGCATGAAGTTTTGTTTGTTTTCTGAAGGGGGGAAAGAAGGGGGGGGCGGGGGGCGAGGGTCAAGACATGCGGCTCGAGCGAGCAGGCGCCCCCCCCATTGCCCCGCGAACCATTTGCATTGGAAAAGGGACGCGGCGCAATGGGCAGTTTGCCACATGCACGGGGGGGTGCCGCCTTGACGCGCGCCTTCCACTCGAAACGATCGTTTGCCGCGGCGCGATTGCCCGACGGGGCCCGGCCGCGACGTCGAGCACCCTTCTCGCCATTCCCCCCCAATACACACACACACACACGCACACACACACACACACACACACACACACACACACACACACACACACACACACACACACACACACACACACACACACACACACACACACACACGCACGCGCGCACGCACATACACGCACACACCACCCCACCCCACCCCGCCCCGCCCCACCCCACCCCACCCCACCTCCCCCCCATCCCCACCGCCCCCGCATCCCCCGCACGTCCTCAACCAAACGAACGCGCGATGTCGCGCGTTCCAGGGCGCCGCCAAGGGCCGCAGACTCCCGCCGCGCCCCGCGCGCGCGTTGCACGGCGGGGGTTGCCGATGAATAACAAACGCCGCCCCCCCGCGCGAACCCTATCGCCGGCGCCCGCCCTTGACAAAAACATCGCCCCTGTTTCGCGGCCGCTGCGCCTGGACCGCGACCGCCTGCGCTGGAACGACGAAGCCTGCTCGGATTGCCAGCGTCGCCCAGGCGCCAATGCCCTGCGCGCGAAGCGGGATTTGGCGACCCGCGTCGGCCAGGGGCGGCATGTGCGGAGGGCGATTTCACTGCCCCTACCTATTGCGGACTCTCCGGGTCACTGGGGGCAGCGTGCGAAATAATTGGGCCTGGCGGCGAGGGGGGGGGGGGGCGGAGCGGGGGGCGCGACGAGCACGAGTAGGGGGCTTTCGCGGGGGGCCGGGCAGGGCCCGAGGCGGACAGCTCGAACGAGCCAACGCGACCCAATTGCCCTGCGCCCCTGTTGCGCTGGAAGCACCAGCTGCGCAACGCAACGGGTGACGGGTCGCACAGGGCGCTGCCGCTCTGGCGCGCGAGTTCCACTCGAAGCGAACGCATCCTGGGGCGCACTTGCGAGACTGTAAATGGCTGGGGCGCCTACCATCATAACCCTCATCACCGCCTTCACGCGCCCTCTTCCTCCCCCCCACTCCCCCCAATCCCTCGCGCCCTCACTTCAAAAGCGGCGGGGGGAGCCCGATGACTCCCGCTGTGCCCCACGTGCTCTACATGGTGAGGATTGCCAATGATCCAGACAACGGCCGAGTGACCCGCCGCGCGACCCCTGGCAGCCATACCCCTCCTTAACAAAAACCTGCCCTCTTTTTGTGGCCGCCGCGCTCGCCGCCGCGAACGCCCGGGCCCCTCTGGTTATCCCATCCCAGGTCGATGATCTTGCAACGACGATATGTGATGCAGGGCCGATAATAGCAATAGTAATGTCATCAGCGTAGATGTCTAACGATCGGCTAATATATTCCGTACTGTTAAACAACTCGTCGAACGGGGTAAGTATTACACACTGGAGGCAGAACATGGCGAAAGGGCACCCTGGCAAGACCCCCAGAGAGGCCCATATTGGCACGGCATAGCATCCGCCCCAAGCAAGGCGTCGCGGGGCGATATACATACGCAAGGCCAGGATAAACAGGCGCGCGGGAAAACCGTGATCTCTGCAGGCCTTAGCCAACGCTCTCCACGGCACACGGTCGAAGCATTTCTCAATGTCAACGATGGCGCGCATTGAAACATCAGCGCCCGCCTCCTCAATCGAAGTCGCCTCGGACTGGACAAGCAAGCGTGCAGCAACATCTGCGGTGCTCTTCTGCGTGCCCCAAGCTAGATATGACCTACCCAGCTGCCCCGCCCACCGCCTAACCCAGTCCAACCGTGCCTTGCCCCATTCTCTGTAGAGAGAGATTAATAACGCAATAGGTCGGTACCCTCCAGTAGGTTTGGCTAGTAAGATAATGTGGACGTGGCTGGTAAGGGTAGGCCATGCTCCCCAAGACACGCACAGATACCAGAGGTAGCCCATGAGGGACAGGCAGCCGTTGGTCACAAGCGACCAATGTCGGGGACGGAACCTATCGGCGCCAACAGCGGTGTTGAAAGGGAACTTCTTTGCAGCACTTCGAAGCTCTGAGATCCTCAGTGGCGGGAAACGCGGTCCAGAATCCAAGAGCCCCTTCAGGTCCCCGAAGATGTCGCCCCCCTCACAGTCCTGGAAAAGGCTCCTGGTCAGGTCCCCCTCCGAAGTGTCGGTGCCGTTCCAGATCTTGCCCCGGGGCTTCCTCTGAGAGTTGACGATGTCCCCAGGCAAGGAGGATGGTCACAGGGCAGTGTCAACCTGGGAAAGATGCCAACCCCTGGGCCTGGCCCAACGATGGACCACTCCTGGTTTGCTCCGAAGTGACTGCTTTAACCAGGAGCTGAAAGACTTGGCGCGCGCCGATCCGAGCCGGCGCTCTTCAACCTTGGCAAGGCGGCCAAGGTAATCGCCGAGGAACTGCAACATGGAGCACATGTACTGCGGAGGCTGCTCCACAATATTCGTCAGCATGTGTGTTATGATGCGCACAAGCGCAGCTGGCAGGAAACGTCGTAGCCGTCCGTCACTCCGCCTGCTGCCCATAAAATTGATAAGATGACACCATACTCGAGCTATAAGTGCGTGCTGTTCGCGCTCATGTGCCAGCCTCAGATCATGCACCCGAAGTTGCAGCGTTCGTAGCGCCCGTGACATTTGCGTGCCAGAAGGTTGCATGCGTGCGAGCGCTCCACTTGCCGTGCTGTATATATATATATATATATATATATATATATATATGTGTGTAGGCCCAGCATCCCTACCATGATACAGTTCTTCGGGGGAGCTCAGTTCAAACATAAGCGTGACCTCGTCTTCGGCGCCGCGATAAAGGTCCGCAGCAATAGAGCCGATCCTCTGTAGGTGGTCAGGACCTGTACCGAAGCCCAGAGCCGAATCAGTCTCCATGACAGAAGGCCAATTGACGGACGAGTCTCCCCGTGATGCATAGGCAGGCTCATCGTCGTCGTCGTCGAGCTGATCATCTGGCACGCCCTTGGGCTTCTGTGGCAGGGTGCAGGGCCATACCTGCCGACAGACTTGCTGAGCACGAGCTTTCGGCCCAACAGATACTTGAATCGGATAATGTGGCCTGGGCGGGAAACCCCCGACGATGTCGGGGTCAGTCATCACGCCTGCGAGCGAGTCACTAGCTAGCCAGAAATCGATCGTCGAGCGTTTGCCTGCTGACGGACCCCTGCATGCGCCCTCAGAGGTCGCGACGATACGCGCGTCAAGTCGCTCAGCGAGGGCAGAAGCTGCAAGTACTTCGGGCCCGACATTCCAGTCGCCTCCGACGATGAAAGGCAACGAGTAGAAGCGAAGACAGGAGCCGATCTTGGCCAGCCTCTGGGCGTTGGCACCACCAAGCTTGAGGCCCTGCTCGAGATAGATCGAGGCGGCAATACACCCCCCTCTGATGCCCGCCTGAATGAGAACGGCGACGCCGCGCGCAGGTATGATTCCACGCGTGGGGGCGAAGGCGCTGAGGTTGACAACTCCGATATTGTGGCGAACGAAGAGCCCGACCCCCGCTGACTGCTTACCCGCCTCCGTGGTGACCGAGTCGACGATGAAGGCCTTACAGCCCCGCTTGTAGCACCTCTCCTCGGCCTGGAGGCGAGCATTGCCTGCCAGGTGAAGTTCCTGCCCTGCCACGATACCCACGCGCCTGATGCGCCCGAGGAAATCACGAAGCTGAGGCCAGCCAGACCCATTGAAAGACGCCATGCGCATGTCCTCCCGCTTGCCTCCTTTGAGCCCACGTCGCCGCACGCGCCCCGCATCTGGCGCTGTCGGCGATGGCGCGGGGAAACCAGCAGACGAAATCGCCCCAGTTGTGAACGGTCTCCTGCCACTCAAGATACGAGACTGCGAAGATAGTGATACGCCAGAAACCGCGCTTGGCTAAACCTGCGACGAGCGAACCTGCCGCTGCGAGGAGCGCACCTGATTTATGCGAGCCACAGCGCCCGACAACATTGGCGACGTCTGAACCTGCCACTCAGCGAGCACAGGATTTAATAAGGCATTGGCCGTCGAAGCAGAAGACAACGAAGCCGAAGTATGAAGTGCTCGAGCCTGCACTGGAGAAGGTGACGGCCGATCCAATAGCCTCTCGCCGCTTTGGTGGCCAGCAGAAGGAGTAGAAACGCTCGATGAAGTGGCGGCCGCACTGGGGTTGCGCGGTCTGATAGTAGTCATGAGATCCGCGAGGCTGAGGTTGTCAAGCGACTGAACCTGGCCATGGACCACACGAGGCATGATGAACACGCGATCTGCACTAACTGTTAGTAGCAGGTGTCCCTGGGGCTGCGGCGCCTGGATCTTCCCATTCCATACCGCCGCCGTGACCACCGAGAGGTAACTGAGCTTGTTGAGGTGGAGCTGCTTGTGGGTCATGTTGCGCTTGCAGTGCCTGCCAGGCGCTCTGAAGCTGCGCGAAGTGCGTCGCCAAGGAGTCCAGTGCAGCCTGTAGGTTGCCGCCCGTCTGCATTGCTGCTGGAACACCCTGGACCACTTGATGAAGGCGGGCAAGAGCATCGCCAACTGAAGAAGACTCAGCAGTAGGCCTCGCCACACCCATGACCGCAGCCCGAGCCGTGGCCACCTCCATCTTGATAGCGGTGAGCTCGCTCTGGGCGGCGGCGAGCTCGTCATTCTTGGTATCGTACTGCGACTTGAGCTTGGCGACAGCCTCCGAGAGCTGCTCCACCTCGCGGGTCTTAGTGCTCTGCCTGTCCAAAGCTGCCCACAGCATGTCGTCTGGCGTTCGCCTAGCTCGCTCTGCTGCCTCTGCCGTAGCGACAGCGGCACGCGCATGAATGATGAGGTCGTTAGCATCGCCCAAGCCACAGCCCCGCAAGGAAGCCAGTGCCTTGCGCGCCTGCGTAACCTCATCGGACTCGGTCTTGGCATCGCGCTCTGCGCGCCGCCGAGGTGTCGAGGGTGCTCGCTCACGTGTCCAATCTCGTACTGGGGGCCCATTCGGATTAGGCTGCCCGTTCTTGCCTCGTCCACACATGTAGCACCTCTGATTAGATACGAAATTACGAGTGAAACCACACGCGCGTGTTGCCTTACAGCTCCTCCGTGGGTCCTTCGATTCATTCTCACGTCCTTTGGGGGCTTTCCCCACATATAAATGAGAACCGTGATGCTGGGATAACAGCCGCTGCGCCGCGTAGACCCTCAAAACGTTATTTGCCCAGCCTCGCTGCCGTCGAAGACGTCGATGCCAGGCTGGCGAACTCGATCTGGGCGCCGTGCTGTGTGCCTCTGTAGTGACCAATCAGACCCACTCCAATTGAGACAGAGTGCCAGCGCCGAGAGCAAGGAGCCTCGTCGGTGCTGGCAATAGAGGCGCTCGCGCCTATCGCAGGCGGCGGGCAGGGAGCTGGGCGCGGGCGCGCGCGGCCGAAACGGCAAAACGCACCGACGGGAAACGTTTCCGTCGGCTCAAGCCCACGCCTAGGAGGAGCAGCAGGAGGAGGAGGAGGAGGAGGAGGAGGAGGAGGAGGAGGAGGAGGGAGGGAGTAGGGACAAGCTAGGTGCGCTCGTGTCATATCTGACATCCTACCCCTCCCTCCCATCCCTTACCATGGCGTAGATCCCCTCTCTACTCGCACAGTCGGATGTCGAGCAGGGCAATGATCCCGAAAGGGTACGCGATGCATTGTAGAGCGCGGCATGGCAGGGCGTAGAAGAGCACCGCAAAGCGTAGTATGTCACAGCATGGCGTGGCGTGGCGTAGTGAAGAATTGCATCACAAAGCTTTGCAACGCAAAACATGGCATCGCACAGCGGCCCCGAAGATAACATTGCATAGCATGGCGTTGAAGATCAAAGCGTAGCATGGCATAGCACGACGTGGCACTTAAGCACTGCATATCAAAGCTTCAGCTGAAGGCATGGCATCGCGCAGCGGAACGCAACCTAGCATTGCATTGCATGCCGTGGCATGGCACGGGAAACGAGGCCAGCGCTGCAGCGGGAGCACGATTCGGAACGAGCGGAAGCACGGAAATGAGGCCAGCGCTGCAGCGGGAGCACGATTCGGAACGAGCGGAAGCACGGAAATGAGGCCAGCGCTGCAGCTGGAGAACGATTCGGAACGAGCGGGGCCCGAAAATGAAGCCGGCGCCTCAGCGAGAGCAGCATTTTGAAAAAAATGCAGGCGAAAACCCAACTCCGGGGAATCCTGTGTGTAAAAAAACAGTACGCGGGGGGGGGGCGAACACTCCCAACCCGTCATCAGGGGAAGGGGGAGAGTAGTATTCATATTGAGTAATTGATGATGAGGAGGAGGAGGAGGAGGAGGAGGAGGACGAGGATAAGGAGGAGGAGGAGGAGGAGGAGGAGGAGGAGGGAGGAGGGAGGGAGGGAAGGAGGGAGGAAGGGAGGAGGGGAGGGAGGGAGGGAGGGAGGGAGGGAAGGAGGGAGGAGGGAGGGAGGGAGGGAGGAGGGGAAAGAGGAGGAAGAGGTGGAGGAGGAGGAGGAGAAGGAGGAGGAGGCGGATTACGAAGGCGCCTACATGGGAGGGGGGCAAACTAGGAAGCTGGAAGAAGCGGAAGTTGGAAAATCGGTGAAAGTGGAAGTGGCCAGGGCTGGAAAAACTGGCAGTGGGTGAAACGAACCAGAAACAGTAGGGATGCGGTCGCCAGGGCTGGAAGAAATGCA
The DNA here is from genome assembly GCA_963575745.1 of Prorocentrum cordatum. Classification (NCBI taxonomy): domain Eukaryota; class Dinophyceae; order Prorocentrales; family Prorocentraceae; genus Prorocentrum; species Prorocentrum cordatum. Next base: position 56,842 of record CAUYUJ010013113.1, on the reverse strand, counting down.
AGGAAACTGGCCAGTGCTGGAAAGAGTGAAGGGCTGGCCCGGTCACTTCTGTCAGCTTCCATGCAGGGAAGCGCCCAGGGAGGTGTTCAGGGAGCCCGAGGAGCGTCGGGACTAGCGCCTGGGGCCACACGGACCGACTCAGGATCTGGAGTCGACCTGTCCAGGGCGCCAGAAAGGATCGCTTTGCGATCTGAGCGCGCTCGGGTGAAATGCGGGAGCTGTCACGATAGTCGGCTTCCATTCCTGCAGCTTGAGACTGGGCCGCGGCTGCGCGCGCGTGGGTCTCGGCCACGTCGCCTCACGCGGGGCGCCCCAGCGCTGTGCAAACTGCTTGGACCCTGATCCGGGTGCTCACCCGAGTGGCCAAGAAAGCCGCGTCGGCGCTCAGGCAAGGAAGCCTTAGTGACATCCCGCCGAACGGGCCTGGCAGCTCCGGCCGCGCCCATGCTATATCGTCAACGTCCTTACCCACAGCGGACGTCGCGACCTCGCTTAAGGCGATCGCCTAGCGCTCCAGCAGCGGGCCCGGGTCGCTAGCATGATGATGATGGTGATGATGATGATGGTGATGATGATGGTGATGCTGATGTTGATGATGGTGATGGTGATAGTATGCTGTTGATGTTGATGGTGATGGTGATGATGATGATAATGATGATGATGATGATGATGAAGATGACGGCACTAATGAACATGATAATTGATATGATAGCGATAATGAAAATGAGCATGAAAAATGATAATGAGAATGACAATGATAATGGTAATGACAATGACAATGTTCATGGTTATAGTGATAGTGATAAAGATCATGATCCTGGTACTGATAAAGATAGTGCTGATGATGATGATGGATGATGAAAATGACGATGATGATGATGATGAGGATGAGGATGAGGATGAGGATGATGATAGTGATGAGGATGATGATAATGATGATGATGATGATGGTGATGATGATGGTGATGATGCTGGTGATGATGATGATGATGATGATGATGATGATGATGATAATGATGATGATGATGATGATGATGATGATGATGCTGGTGCTGGTCAGTGGTGGGCAAGCTGCGCCCCATCCCCCAGCGGATCGTTTGCTTTGCAGATGGCGGCTGAGGAAAGGAACCGCGCAGCTGCGAAAGCGTGAAGCCGCTGGCGGGGAAGGAGGACGGCACCGACGACGAGCGGGAGGAAGAGCGAGCACGACGGCGATGCTGGTGGGCAAGTCGCACCCCCACCCCCCCTTGGCGGCGCGCAGAGGGGGGTGGAGGGAGGGGGGGGGCTTCTTGGAAGGAGGCTGCTTCTTAGAAGGCGCTGGCCTTACATCTATAGATGAGGCCCGCGCCTTCTAAGAAGCAGGGGCGCTTCTAAGAAGCCCTCCCCACTCCCCCCACCCCCCTCTGCGCGTGGCTGACCCCCACCCCGCTCCTGCAGGGGCTCCCGCCTGCGCCACGCGGCCAGCTGCACCTCGGCGGCGCGGATGGCGGCCGCGTGCAGCTGGGGCGTGAGGGCGCCTCGGGACCCCGGCGGCGCGCGCGCGCGCCCGCGATGGCTCCCGGCGCGCTGTGTTGCGGAGGCGCCTCCCGACGTGAAGCATCGGGAGTATGCATTGCGGGGGGGGGATCGGGATGTGTCAGCATCAACGGACGGCTACCAAACGTACGACGAGGTGGTTCGAGGGCAGAGCAGGAGCAGCAGGAGCAGGAGCAGGAGCACACGAGCGGCGGGAGGAATGGAGTTCGCTCACCCCAACTCCCCCCTCTCCCCCCCCTCTCTTCCTTCTCCTCCTTGTCCTCCCCCTCCCCCTCCATCATCTTGCGTTTCCTGACCCTCCTGCTTCTCTTCCTCCTCCTCCTCCTCCTCCTCCTCCTCCTCCTCCTCCTCCTCCTTTTCCTCCTCCTCCTCCTCCTCCTCCTCCTCCTCCTCCTCCTCCTCCTCCTCCTCCTCCTCCCCCTCCGTCCCCTACCTCTCCCCCCTCCCCCCTTCCCTCCTTCTCCTCTCCCCCCTTCCCCTTCCCTTCCCCTCACCTTCCCCTCCCCTCCCCACCAAATCCGTCATGGTTTGACACCCACGACGCCACTCCTCCCATTGCCCCTTGCCCCTCTTCATCTGCACCCTCACTGAGCTCCGCCTCCGCCTCTGTTGTTGTTCCTTCGCCCTCCCCTTCCCCCTCCTGCTCATCCCCTCCTCCTCCACCTCCTTCTCCTCCTCTTCATCCTCCTCCTCCTTCTCCTCCTCCTCCTCCTCCTCCTCCTCCTCATCATCATCATCATCATCATCATCAGCATCATCATCATCGTCGTCATCAGCAGCATCAGCATCAGCATCATCATCATCAGCATCATCAGCATCATCATCACCATCATCATCCATCATCATCATCATCATCCTCATCATCATCATCAGCAGCAGCATCAGCATCATCATCATCATCATCCTCATCCTCATCCTCATCATCATCATCATCATCATCATCATCATCATCATCATCATCAGCAGCATGTTCATCATCATCATCATCATCATCAGCAGCAGCAGCAGCATCATCGTCATCCCTCATGCTGCTGGCCATTTCCTTATACATGCCTTCCTCCTATCGCACCACCTGGCGTATCAAGTGGGCCAGGCGACTCGCTCGATAGCTCCTTCCAGCGTACTTTCCTGAAGATACAAGAACGGAGGGGCGACGGCTTCCAACATATGGGTTTCGCCTTAGCTCCGCGTACATTCGATTTCAAAGCTTGCATCAGGTAAGAAATGGTTGACGCCGGTTCTTATAAGAGGCAAGTTCGATTTCAGATGCAGCTCTCGCCGTGGCGCCGCGCACCTGTCAAACAGTTCCAACAGTTACACGGATTGAGTGGGGGTCAAAATGCAATTCTCGTCTTAGCGCCGCGCATATTCGCTTAAATCCGCCACCGTGCCTGAAGCAAGTAGCGGAGTGCCCCGAGGCTCATGCAGCCCTGCTGCCAGGTGATACGCCCCTGAGATCCTTCAGCTCAGCGATTTGGCCGAGCGCCTCCATGGCGAGTGGAGAGGCGAGGATTACTGAACTGGTGGATTTCGCTCGCCTCCCCACTCGCCGTGGAGACGCTCATGGGCCAGATCGTTCAGCTGATGGATCTCAGGGTGCGCATGACAGGTAGAGGGGCTGAAAGGTTCTTAGGGGCCCAGACCCCCAGGATTCGAGCTGGTTCCAGTAGCTCGTGAAAGGCCAAAATCAAAGGCCAAGAGCTCCGAAAGGATTTTGGCATTTGCTTCTTTTCAGCCTACCGCCGACGCCCCGAGACGGCCCAAGAGCCCCCAAAGATCGTCCCAAGATCGCCCAAGAGGCTTCCAGGATGGACCCGGAACGGCCCAGGAGGCCCCCAAGACGGCCCCAAGAGGGCCCCAAGACCGCCCAAGAGGCCTCCAAGACGCCCAAGATGGCCTCCAAGACGGCCCTGGAGCACCCCACTAGGGCCCCAAGTCGGTCCAGAGAGGCCACCAAAACGGCTTCCGACGGCGTCAGACGGGCCAGGACCCACCAAGACGGCCAAACATGCCTCCGAGAAGCCCCAAAAGGCCCCCAAGAGGCCCAAGGAGGCCTCCAAGATGCCTGCAAGAGGCTCCCGGGAAGCTCCCAAGAAGCCCCGAGAGTGTCCCCATAGTCTCCCAAGATGACCCCTCCTCCTCCTCCTCCTCATCCTCATCCTCCTCCTCCTCCTCCTCCTCCTCCTACTCCTCCTCCTCCTCCCCCTCCTCTCCTCCTCCCTCCTCCTCCTCCTCATCATCATCATCATCATCAGCATCATCATCATCGTCATCATCATCATCGTCATCATCATCATCATCCTCCTCCTCCTCCTCCTCCTCCTCCTCCTCCTCCGCCTGATCTTCCCCGCCATCCTCCCCCAAGTGTTTCCCGAAGGGTTTCAAAACGGTTGGGGGAACACATGGTCCGATAGCTTGGCGGAGTTCTTGCCACAACGCTCGGCCACATGGGCGATTCTAGAAGGCAGGGGGCGACGGTGATTCGCCGTAGGCGTCTTCGATAGCATGGACTGGGATCAGTTTCGGACTGGATCTGGTGCGGAAGATGATCGAGCGACTATGCGGAAGTGTCGAGCTTTGCGTGCATCGCGACTTCTTGATGACGAAATACATCGTCAGGCGACGCCCTGGAGGCTAGCCCTCCCACTCTGCCGCACCAGAGGATTTTAGAGGGTCCGGAACACCCACTAGACTACACACAAACACCCAACGGCCCACACAAACACTCTGTTGGGTGTCCCAGGAGGGGTCTGGGGGGTGGGGGTCCCGGGAGGGGGGGCCCGGCGATCGTGACCTCCCCCCCCCGGGGGGGCCCCCGTGGACAAGGGAGGGGGACAGGGGGGCCGGTTCCCTCGTGCGCAGGGGAACTCAGAACCCCTCCACTCGCCTGCCCTCTGTGGACAACGGGACTACCATCCCCCATCTCCTCCCGGACCCCCCGCAGCAGGCACCCTCCTCACCCTTTACCTGCTGTTGCGGGGTGCTGCGTGTCTTCCAACATGCCTCCAGGAGGCCTCGGATCTGCTCCGAGGCGGCTCCAAGTGGCCGTGGAGATTCCCCAGAAGTCCTTCAAGAGGCCCCCCAACAGAGCCCAATGGGCTTCCAAGAGAGCCCCAAGAAGGGCTTCAGAGCGTCAGCGTCGTCGTCGTCGCCGCCGCCGTCGCCGCCGTCGTCGTCGTCGTTGTCCTCCTTCAGGGTCGGCGGCACCAGCCGCAAGACTTTCCCAATCCTCCTCCTCCTCCTCCTCCTCCTCCTCCTCCTGCTGCTCCTCCTCCTCCTCCTCCTCCTCCTCCTCCTCCTCCTCCTTCTCCTCCTCCTACTGCTCTGGCCGTGGAGATTCCCCAGAAGTCCCCCCAGAGGCCCCCCAACAGAGCCCAATGGGCTTCCAAGAGAGCCCCAAGACGGGCTTCAGAGCGTCAGCGTCGTCGTCGCCGCCGCCGCCGTCGCCGCCGTCGTCGTCGTCGTCCTCCTTCAGGGTCGGCGGCACCAGCCGCAAGACTTTCCCAATCCTCCTCCTCCTCCTTCCTCCTCCTCCTCCTCCTCTCCTCCTCCTCCTCCTCCTCCTTCCTCCCTCCTCCTCCTCCTCCTCCTCCTCCTCCTCCTCCTCCTCCTGCTCCTCCTCCTCCTCCTCCTCCTCCTCCTCCTCCTCCTCCTCCTACTCCTCCTCCTCCGCCTTCTCCGTTGCCGCCCCTCGCGCATCGCGCGCGGGTCAGGTTCGCGGACCTCCAGAGAGGCCCAACGAGGCCTCGGGATGCCGTGCGAGGGGCGCTGGAGGCCGCAACCTCGCGAGGCTCGTGGAAGGGCCCCCCCCCCATCGAAGGCCGACGCGGTGGTGCCAGTGGAGCCCCTCCCGAAGACGGGCGAAGTCCCGCGGGCGTTCTCGACCAGGACGGCGCGCACGCAGTTGTTTCGGGAACGTGACTCCGAGGCGGCCCTTTTAACGGTAGTCCCCAAAAGCGAGCGGAGGAGGGAGACCTTGATGAAGGGCATCAAACCCGAGAGTTGGGAAGGCCTCCCGACGCCGTGCTCCTCGAGGCTCGGCGTCACGGACGATGCCGCTCAGCGGCTGGGCATGGTCTCCGTAGACTAACGTTGTAGAACCTTCTGCCAACACGTCGAGCTTTGAATCGTCCTCTGTCGCTGCAGCATCGCCCCCGACCCTGGACATGTGCCGCTCTCGGGGCCTCTCGTCGCTGCGATGATGCTTCGGCTGGGCTGACAGTGCCCTGGGCTCCCGCACCGCTCTGTGCTCGCTTGCGCTCGCTATCCTCTATCCTGCCGCTCTTGCATCCCTTAGTCCCGTCTCGGCGCGCCGCATCATGGGCTCGCGACTCCTCCTCTTCCTCCGCCCCCGAGCGCGTGCGCCCGCGCAGCCACTGGCCGGCTCTCGCGGATGCCCCGGAACCATGGACTCCAGCGCGTCGCAGTGGGCCGACAGCGCCTGCACCTGCGCGCGCATCAGCATGATCTGCCTCCTGGGTGGGGGAGGGGGGTACGGAGCCTGGACAGTGCGGGCGAGAAATAGATCCATACCCATGGCGCCTCGGGATTTTAGGGAAGGGGTGCCAAAAATCCGAGACGCGGTGGACGTGCATAAAACATCTGGTCTCTCCAGAAGCCACATTTCTACTCCCATCCACTGCGCCTCGGGCTTGCAAGTAAGGGGGTATGAAAATGCGCGACGCAATCGAAATGGACATAGATATTGCCCGCAGACCTGCTCGCGTCGCGAATAAATCACGACCGGGGATTTCCGGCCGATTTCGGCCATCAAGGGCCCTCATTGGGGTCAATAGGCGAACGACGAAATTTGAGTTGGGGCGAACGAAGGATTTTTGTCACTCCAGCCGAGAAAGCTTTCAGGGCAAACCATGAAACCGATCTGTAGGCGGGCCAAGAGACTGTCCTGCTCTGAAGCAAGAAAGGAGGCCCCATCTCGCCGTTCGGAATCCCCTCTCGCCGTTCCAGCCCGTCGAATCGCCTGCTGCAATTCGAAACCCGGGATGGCTGGGAAGAAATATCAACAGGAGCTGAGGGGGCGCGCCCAAGTGCGCGCGACGGCGGCGATTGCGCCGAAGAGACTTGAAGGGGCCCCAGGACACACAAATAAATACACACAAATAAAAAGATTCCCCATATGTTCGCATATGTTATGGGTTTTCGTCTTCCCCCCCCCACTTCCCATATTACCTAACAGCGAAGACTGATAGGTGTCTAGTGGTCTCAAAAAATAACATCATGACTCCCCAGGGGGGTCTGGGCAGATGCTGGACGGGTGCCGCGGGAATCCAGGGACTCCTGCGGGAATCCGGGGATTCCTTTTTTAGCCAACAGTAACGCACTTCGTGGTTTTCGAGTTCCCAGAACTCCATTCCTGGGCATGATTTTGAATGCCCAGAGCCAACTGTAGGCCACTTCGTGTTCTTCGCGTTCCCAGAACTCCTTTCATGGGCATGATTTTGATTGCCCGGAGCCAACTGTAGGCCACTTCGTGGTCTTCGAGTTCCCAGAACTCCATTCCTGGGCATGATTCTGAATGCCCGGAGCCAACTGTAGGCCACTTCGTGGTCTTCGAGTTCCCAGAACTCCATTCCTGGGCATGATTTGAATGCCCGGAGCCAACTGTAGGCCACTTCGTGTTCTTCGAGTTCCCAGAACTCCATTCCGGGCCACATTTTGAATGCTGCGGCAGGCCTGATGCTGAGGCTGAGGCAGGCTGAGGCTGAGGCACGCTGAGGCTGAGGCCGAGGCTGAAGGCAGACTGGGGCCTGAGGCTGGCTGAAGCAGGCTGAGGCTGAGGCTGAGGCAGGCTGAGGCTGAGGCTGAGGCAGGCTGATGCTGAGGCAGGCTGAGGCTGAGGCTGAGGCTGATGCAGGCTGAGGCTGAGGCAGGCTGAGGCTGAGGCCGAGGCTGAAGGCAGACTGAGGCTGAGGCTGAAGCAGGCTGAGGCTGAGGCTGAGGCCGAGGCAGGCTGAGGCTGAGGCTGAGGCAGGCTGATGCTGAGGCAGGCTGAGGCTGACGCTGAGGCTGATGCAGGCTGAGGCTGAGGCAGGCTGAGGCTGAGGCCGAGGCTGATGGCAGGCTGAGGCTGAGCGGAACGCAGCTGAGGCTGAGGCTCGAGGCAGGTGAGGCTGATGGCTGCAGGCCAGGCTGCAGTGGGCTGAGGCTGTGACTCGACTGCCGTTGCCGCTTGAGGACTGTCAATCGCGAAGCGGGACGACGACGCTGAGGCGAAGCAGGATGAGGCGGAGGCTGAGGCCGAGGCTGACGGCAGACTGAGGCTGAGGCTGAAGCAGGATGAGGCTGAGGCTGAGGCAGGCTGAGCTTGAGGCTGAGGCTGAGGCAGGCTGATGCTGATGCAGGCTGAGGCTGAGGCTGAGGCTGAGGCTGAGGCTGAGGCAGGCTGATGCTGAGGCAGGCTGGGGCTGAGGCTGAGGCTGATGCAGGCCGAGGCTGCGGCAGGCTGAGGCTGAGGCCGAGGCTGAAGGCAGACTGACGGCGAGGCGAGGTCCTGAGGCAGGCTGCAGGCTGTGAGGGCCAGGCTGAGGCTGAGGCGAGGCTGCTTGAAGGCAGATTGAGGCTGAGGCTGAAGCAGGCTGAGGCTGAGCAGAGGCAGGCTGTAGGCTGAGGCTGAGTCAGGCTGAGGCTGCGGCTGAGGCTGAGGCTGATGCTGCGCTGATTGCAGTGAGGCGTACCAGCCTGAGGCTGAGGGACGCGGGCTGAAGGCAGACTGAGCGAGGCTGAGCAGGCTCGAGGCTGAGCAGCGGCAGCTGAGGCTGAGGCTGAGGCTGAGCTGAGCTGAGCAGGATGAGGCTGAGGCGAGGCCTCATGCAGGCGAGGCGAGGCAGGAGAGGACTGAGGCTAAGGCTGAATGCAGTCCGTCCGAGGAGCTGAGCAGGCTCGGCAGGCTGTTGAGGCTGAGGCTGAGGCAGGCTGAGGCTGAGGCTGAGGCAGGCTGATGCTGAGGCAGGCTGAGGCTGAGGCTGAGGCTGATGCAGGCTGAGGTTGAGGCAGGCTGAGGCTGAGGCCGAGGCTGAAGGCAGACTGAGGCTGAGGCTGAAGCAGACTGAGGCTGAGGCTGAGGCAGGCTGAGGCTGAGGCTGAAGCAGGCTGATGCTGAGGCAGGCTGAGGCTGAGGCTGAGGCTGCAGCAGGCTGAGGCTGAGGCAGGCTGAGGCTGAGGCCGAGGCTGAAGGCAGACTGAGGCTGAGGCTGAAGCAGACTGAGGCTGAGGCTGAGGCAGGCTGAGGCTGAGGCTGAAGCAGGCTGATGCTGAGGCAGGCTGAGGCTGAGGCTGAGGCTGATGCAGGCTGAGGCTCAGGCAGGCTGAGGCTGAGGCCGAGGCTGAAGGCAGACTGAGGCTGAGGCTGAAGCAGGCTGAGGCTGAGGCTGAGGCAGGCTGAGGCTGAGGCAGGCTGAGGCTGAGGCTGAGGCAGGCTGAGGCTGAGGCTGTGACTGCGACTGCCGTTGCCGCTGCGACTGTCATCGCGAATGCGACTACGACTGCGAGAATAGCAGAATTCTACAACTGGATTCTCATCTGAATCTGAATCTTAAGGGGAATGCTGTCCCGAAAGTCTCCGTGGACCCGGACCCGGGGGCCACAGGGTCCTGGTGGACCCTTCCTCTCCTCTCTCGACTTTCCCCCCTCCGTGTCGCTTCGGGTTTAGCCTAGGGATAGGGCTCGGCGTGCCTCTCCGTAGCCCTTTGGGCTTAGCGACCCCGTTCCCATGTGCTGTGTATAAAGGCTCCCCCTCGCCCTTTCGATCTTTCCTCCCGCCGTGTGCCACACAGTGTCGGACAATGGTAGCGGAGCTGATGGTGAGGGGCAGCAGGGGAGCCTGAGGACCAGCACGGCCAGAACGGAGGGAGCTCACGCCGGACAAACTGCCAGCACCCAGACCGACAGTGCGGGCCAGGACCCGTGGACGGCTAGTGCTCAGTGGTGGTCTGGATGGACGCCAGACGGCTGGCGCGCGGCAGGCTCATGGCAGTGGGTTCCCACTGCGGGGGCGAGCCCAGCCGCAGACCCAGCCGCGACGACTGGCGCGGGGGCGCCGGCGACTGGCGAGACCGACGGGACGGACGCATGGCAGGGGTGGCGCGATCGAGGTGACCGTGATTGGAGCTCAGGGACATGGACGACTCCGAATCGTGACTTCGGCGCGCCCCCAGTTTGGCTAGGGTATGAGCACCTCGACGTTTACAAGAGCAACATCCGTGCGTGGTCAAATCGTACGGGATACGCAAAGGAGGTGCAAGCAGGGAAGATACTTGAGACGCTGCCCGTAGACATTCAGCTGAAATTCAAGTTGATTCGCACGACTCTCGATGTCAGAGCAGGCGCCGAGCTTCTTTTAAACCATCTGGCGGTGCTGAATGGAGAACGGCCGGGAGACAAAGAACGCGAAGCTCACAACTTGGCGCTGTTCGACTATGGCATCCGCCGAGACGAGAGCATCACTGACTACGTCTTGAGGCGCGACGCCCAGCTGGCACAGGCTGAATCGTTCGGGCTGTCTCTACCGGACAATGTGAAAGCTAGGTTCCTGGAGGAAGGAGCTAACCTGAGTCCGCAGAATCTCATCAACCTTCGAACTCTTGCGGCGGGAGATCGGAGTGCGACAGCAGTTAGACAGGCCTTGCTCAAGCTTGACGTGCGAGAGCGAGGGGTACTGCCAGGTGCCAAGGTGACGGGCGGCAAAACCTACGTAGAGCAGGAAACGAACGAGGAGGTGCTGCCGCCGCCCTCGCCGTGGGTCTCGGACGTTGACGTGTCGACGTACTTTGAGGACGTGGACGACAGTTTCGAGCTGCTCGAGGACGACGCGAAGGTGTTCTTAGAGGCGCTCGACGACCAGGATCTAGATGAGTCCGACCTCATGCCCGTGCTGGCGGCCATTATCGAAGAGAAGATCGGCAAGGAGAAACGTCGTACGTGGACGGAAGCACGCAAGATGAAAGCTACCCGTCGAGTGGATCGTGAGTTCTTCGATCGTCGCCGCGCCGCCCGCCCAGGATACAAGCGCATCACCTCCGTTGACCTGAAGAAGAAGACTCGGTGCGCTAACTATGGCGAGCGTGGTCACTGGGCCGAGGACTGCCGGAAACCCTACAGGTCCAAGTCTGATCGGCTCGCGGGAGAGAAGAAGGAATCGGTGGCTGCTGCGACGAAAGGTTCTTCGAGCTGGTCGGGCTACGCCTTCATGAGCGCGGAGGACGACCCTACATTCCTGGAGAACGTGCAGTTGACGAAGCTCGAGATGGCGGCCGACTGCGTCGAGAGTGTGACGGCTGATCTTTGTACCGCTGGTTTCGCCTCGGATCCGGTCGACTGGCGCTCAACGGGCACGTGGGCGACCTTCTCTGTCGAGGAGTGGGTTGGTCTGGTCAGTGGGAAGACGGTGCCCGAGCTGAATGTAAGGAACATGAGGGATCACGGACTCGTCGACACCGCTGCTGGGCAGGCACTCGTCGGGACGCCGGACATCGAGATCCTGCGGGAGGCCTTCAAGCAGAGAGGCTACCATGTGCACATCGACTGGACGCCCGTGCAGGGCAGGAGGGCCTCGGGTATAGGCGGGTCTGCCGAGCCCGTTGGCCGCGCCTGGGTCCCGTGCTCTCTGGCGGGGTTCGGGTTTATCGAGTTTCTGATCCTCGAGGGCCAGGTGCCGCCGATACTTCCAGCGAAGTTTCTCGAGATGATCGAGGCGAACATTGACCTGGTCAGCGACGTGATGACCGTCACGGACTGCGGGGAGCGCGTGGGGAGGAGCCTCTTCCGCCACCCATCTGGTCACAGGTCCGTCTCGCTGATCCACTGCGCCCCCGAGCACTTCCGCGTCCCGTCGCAGCTGCTGATGAGCTTGCCACGGGGATGCTCGACGGGGCTGCCTCAGGACTGCACGGGGAAGGGCAGTGAGAGCGCGAATCCGTTGGCCCAGTCAGCCCTCCTCTCCTTTCTCGCTCGCTCGAGGCCTCCAGGAGCTCTTGGGACTTCGGGAAAGGGTGTCTCGGGGTCTCCTGGGGACAGCGGGTCCGTAGATTGCCTGGTTCGAGAGCGAGACTCAGCCTCTGACCGGCCCAACTCGCGCCGAGAGTTTCGGCCATTTGATGATCAAGAAGCTCGGCAAGAAGAACATGCAGCGCAAGCCGAGGACGCTGGGCTCGATCGTCGAGAGCGACACCGACATGTCCGGTTCCGAGTGGCAGGCGCTTCCGGAGACGATCGAGGCGGCTCTCGAGGCGGACGCGATGACGCAGCAGGAGGAGATCGAGTTCCGCAGCGGCCAGCTCAACCTACCGAAGTACCAGTACAAGTGGCGCCACTGGTTTCTTCGCCTGACGTGCGTGGACCTGGTGCTCAAGACGATGAAGGCGATGGTCCAGCGTCTGCCCAAGAGTTTCACGGAGTCGTTCCCGTCCGAGATGTGCAAGCACCCGCTGTGGGCACGCAAGCCGGGCTCGAATCCGATGTCGGTGTGCGAGCACTGTCGCCAGTGTGCACAGCGGCTGTGGTGCCGCGACAGGACGGCGGAGGAGCTGTTCGACGCGCAGCGCCGGAAGCACGAGAAGGCGACGGCGAAGGTTCAGAGGACCGAGGCGAAGGAGAAGGCCGCGCAGATGCTCGAGGACTACAAGAACGGCCGGTTCGAGGCGCTGCCTCCGGACCCCTGGACGCCAGGCCCAGAGCCACAGAGGGCCAGGCGCGTGGTATCGGGCTCGGGATCGACGGCGGTGATCTCGGCCGCGGGGATCCCTCCGTGCCCGCAGAACCTGTTCGTGCCGATCGCCGAGGGGTACGTTCCCTACAAGCACCCGCCTCCGGCAGGAGGGCGCTCCGCCGAGTGCGGCGGCGGGCGCGACGCCCAAGCCGCCAGGGCCCTCGGCCTCCCGACCGATGTCGGTCACGGAGATGCAGACGGCGCTCAGCGACATGAAGATCTGCATCGACACCCAGGCTCGCAGCAACGAGAGGATCTGGGAGCGTGTCCGGGAGTTCGTCAACTCGGAGAAAGCCGCGAGGGACGCCCAGCCGCCGCCGACGTTCGCGGACGAGGACCTGGCGAGGCTGGCCTCCATGATGATGCGGATCCAGAGCATCCAGGGGGCCGGCTCGGCGACGAGGTGATGCAGGCTGTAGGAGCTCTGAGGGCTGCCAGCAGCTGGCGACAGGGGCCGCCGCCGAGGTCCCAGGATATGTTTGCCAGGAGCGTTCAGGTTTACCACTCGAGGCCCAGGAGAGAAGACAAAGCGTTTGGGTCCGGAAAGGCCCAGGGCCTCTGGGAAGTTCGGCCGACCTTCCGTCCAAGGTCAACTGGATTAGGACGCCAGTCGAAGGTGCCCTTCACTCCTTTTTCTTTCTCACTCCCTCTATAGAGCGTTGCGGCGGCAAGGCGCCAGCCTGCCTCATTCCCCCTCGTGCGCGTTGGGTTGAGATTTGCGGTTGCGACGGCAGGGTGTTTTTGAGCCGGCCCTGGGCGGCCGCCACCAGCGAAGACATCGACGAAGCTCTGCCCCTCTCGTGTCAGGCTCCAGTGAGAGAAAGAGGGGCTCCTGAGGTCACCCTCTGGCTTGATCCAGGCACTAAGGAGGACGAGAGGACAGGTGAGGAGAGCGGGGGGGAGGAGGAGGTGGGGGCCTCAGCGGTCAAGGAGGGTCTCAAGTACGTGATCGAGGATCGCTTCGCGGCCGCAGCCTTAGCCGGCGCAGTCCCGAAAGCCCTCTCGAACGTCGCGGTTCCACGCGAAGTGCGAGAAGAATCGGCGCGGGCCCTAGGGGGTGCTGGCCTCAGACCAGGCCGGCGGCTTAGAACCAGGGAGCTCCAGCGGGCAGAGCGCCTAAGGGGGGGGGCCTTAGCTATGGAGGTGTTCTCGAGGCCCCGGGCGGCCCCGCTGCTGGAGAAGAAAGGGCACGAGGTCTCATCAGCCTCGGACGTCCTGACGGGACAGGATCTCAGCACGCCTCGAGGCCGCAGCGAGCTGTGGCGGCGGATCGAGGCCGACGAGCCACTGGTGATGACTATGTCCCCGGTCTGTAAGGCTTTCAGCATATCGAGGGTTCCGTTCTGGGATGCTATGAACCGAGTCAAGCTAGTCGAGGAAGAACAGAAGGGGCTTGAGTACATGCATCTGTGCGTTCTGATCGCTCGTCACCAGATGAGTCGTGGCAGGTATTTTTGGTTTGAGCAGCCGGATCGGGCCAGCTCTCTCGCGCTCGATTCGGTCAAGGAACTGATGGCTCTCCCCGGGGTGCTCACTCGTCGGACGGATCAGTGCGAGTTCGGTTTGTCAGTCTCGAAGGGCGGTGGTCTCTCGCGGAAGCGCACCGTCCTGATCAGTAACTCCGAGCCGCTTCTAGCCCACTGTGTTCGGGAATGCTCCAAGACCCACTCCCATCTTCCCCTGGAGGGCGGGCGCAGGACCAGCCTGGCGGAGCGCTACCCTGACGAGCTCGTCCACGCGATTGCGGCCGGCATCCAGCATGCGGGCAGGCTGCATCACTTTTCCAGCCCTTCACTGACCGCCACGGCCGAAGATTCGGATGCGGACTTTGAACCCCCGTCGTTTCCCGAGGTTGACCCGGAGGGAGACTCCGACGCCGACGAACCTGAATCGCGGCCCCCGGACCCCGGACGTCCCCGAGGAATTCCAGTGTCTCAGGCTTCCGGAGGCCAGGCGGAGTTGCACGCGGCCCTCCAACAAGAGGTGCATCGTTTGCACGTCAACTTGGGGCATCCGAATCGGTCAGATTTTCTTCGCACGTTTCGAGTAGCACGGGCTCGCGAAGATGTGCTCAAGTGGGTTAAGGAGGAGTTTCGTTGCGCAGCCTGCGAGGCCCACTCTCGGCCTCACTGGAGGCGGCGTGCGCACATCCCTCGTACTTATCAGTTTAATAGGGTGGTGGCCGTGGACTTGTTTTATCTTGACGTGGGGGGTAACTCGGTGCCAGTGCTGAACATCATAGATCATGGGACGTCGTATCAGCAGGCGCGCCTCCTCCCCAACGATTCTGCCAAGGTGACGCGGCGCGCCTTCCTCCAATGGTGGATCAGACCCTTCGGCATTCCAGACATCGTTGTGTCCGACGGAGGGGGGGAGTTTGAAAGGGAGTTCAGCAGGGGATGCGAGCACAATGGGGTTTTCCATCAGGTTGTTCCAGCCAGTTCGCCGCACTGGAACGGAAAGTGTGAGAGGCATGGCGGAATATTGAAGGACGCCCTCTCCAAGGCGTCGCTGGCTCTTAGCCCCTCCACCGCCGTCGAAGTTGAGGAAATCCTGGCCGAGTGCGTTGCTCAGAAGAACCAGACCTATCATCGCGGCGGTTTTTTCCCCAGTTGGTTTTCGGTTGTAGCCCTAGGGTCCCGCGGGCTTTGCTGCGCGACGAAGGGGTTGATTTGATTGGCTGTGAGGATGTCTTGAGAGAGGGCCCCGACTCCGACTCAGCGGCTGCCGAGTTTGCTCGAAGGCATCGGGTCCGAGAGGAGGCCAAGAAGGCGCTCGCGGCCATGGATGCCCGGTCTCGCCTGTCCGAGGCCTCTCGCTCCCGCCTTCACTCCGACAAGATTTTTAAGCCTGGAGAGTGGGTCTATGTTTGGCGTCGAGTGACCTCTGCCAACAGATCTCACTCCTTGCAGCGTGACAGGTGGACCGGCCCTGGCGTCGTGGTCCACCAGACTGGAAGCACCGTTTGGGTTGCGATGAGAACTCGTCTCCTTAAGTGTTCGGAGGAGCAAGTAAGGCCCGCTACCAGACAAGAAGCTTTGGGGGCGGAGTTGTTGGATACCGAGAGGTTCGACGCTCTTCGCGAGCAAGTCAGGTCCCCGGGGAGACGGATTGGCGCCGTCGACGTGGCCTCCGAGGGGCCTCCCCCCCAGCAGCGTCACGATACTCCCGGCGGCGGAGAGCCAGTCGTCCCATCTCCGGCCTCGAGAACCCTGGATGCCGGGCCCCCGGAGGGTCCCGTTTCCCCGGCCGCTCCAGGATTGGCCCGTCAGCTCTCAAGTCAGGCCGACACTCTTGCCCCCATGGTCGAGGGCTCCCTGGGTCGCATGGTGAGTTCCGAGGCATCAGCCAGTCACGCTCCTGCCGAGATAGCACCTGTCGCTGCCGGCCCAGTTTCAATCGGCGCCTCGGCTTCGGGGCTCGAGCCCCCTCGCGAAGCTGAGGTCCGGAGGCTGGAGCAGTCTGCCGAGAGGCGAGTGGCGCCCAGGCTGACGCCCGCCGAAGATCTAGGCGAAGGGCCTCGTGTTGCCAGAATGATCCTCGAGCGGGAAGCCTCCGCTGGAGACGCTCCGAGCGAACCTTCTGCCGCTCCAGCCCTCCCGGGCCCCTTCCGTTCGTTCTAGGCCCCTGGGGGCCAGGAGCTTGTCCGCTCCTCGGGCGACTCGAGTCTCCCGTTCGGCGACCGGGCCGGTTCCTCGGGTGCTCGAGGGCCCTCGTGGGGCCCCGCCTCTTTCCCCTGGCCCGGCGTCCGCGTCCCGGGAGCCCGCTTCGGAAGGCCCCCACCTGACCTACTTGGAGGAGTCCGAGGACGACTGGCAAGACGAGGCCCTTCTTCAGGAGCTGGCGGAATGGTCCGCTGTGCCTGGTGCTGTGGATCTCTTTTCCTTTTTCGGTCTTGCCTTTGAAGGCTTTTCTGGATTGGCTCACGCTGGAGCCCCGTCCAAGCCTCGAGGGGCGGAGGTCGTGTGGAAGCACCTGTCGGATTCGGAACGCCAGCAGTTTCTCGAGTCAGATCGATCCGAGTGGGAAGCGATACTCAGCTCGGGTGCCGTTCGGGTTTTGAGCTCAGAGGAGTCCAGGTTGGCTAGGAGGCGCTTCCCCGACCGGATTCTCTCTTCCAGGATGGTGCGACGGCTGAAGCCCCAGGAGGGCGTCGGGGCGGCGCCTAAGGCCAAGAGCCGATGGTGCGTACACGGACATCAGGACCCAGACGGGGAGTCTTTGTCCGTATACGCACCCACGCCTCAGTCAGAAAGCATAATGGTGGCGCTACAGATAATCACGTCCATGAGATGGAAGCTCCAGGTGGCCGACGCGAAGAACGCTTTCTGTCAGAGTGACCGCCTCCGTAGGCCTCGGGGGGGCATCTACGTGGAGCCCTGTCACGGGCTTACCTTGGGTTCTGATCAACTTATCGAGCTGGTGGCCCCGGTACACGGCCTCAATGACGCCCCTCTGTTGTGGCACCGGACCCTGACTGACTGGCTGTCAACTCAGGGCTTCACGAAGTCTTTGCTGGAGCCATGCCTGTGGCTTAAGCGTGGCGAGCACGGGCGCTTAGAAGCTTTGGTTTTAATTGAGGTCGACGAACTCATCATCGCCGGCGACGATCGGATCATGGATCCTTTGCGTCAGGCGATGTGCCAGCGTTTTCAGTTCGGAAAGTGGAAGTTGGGTGAGTCTGAGTATGCAGGTCGTCGAGTGGTCCAGCACGGGGACCGCATTACGGTTGACCAAGAAAAATATACTAGGGAACAGCTTAGTGTTATGCAGCTCACTAGGGAGAGAAAGTCCACCCCCGACTCTCCCCTCACCCCCGACGAGATTTCGGCGTACCGCACTGTGGCGGCACAAGTGCAATGGCTGGCTCGTGAAAGCCGCCCGGATGTTGCTGGGAGTGCGTTTCTCCTGGCCGCCGCTTTGCCTGCCCCGTCTGTGTCGGACGCCCTGACGCTTGCCAAGGTGTGTAAGTACCTAAAGGGATCGTGCGAGCAGAAGTTAACCATTTGGTCACTAGACCCCTACTCTCTCACTTTTGCCACTGCAAGTGATTCGGGTGGACCAGGGACCGCGCGTCGAGGAGGAGCCCAGGGTGCCTGGATCGTGATGGCGGCTGACGCCGGCATCAGGGAAAATCGTCGTTCGAAGGTTAGCACTCTGTCATGGCGCTCTCGGCGCATCAAACGGGCTGTCGCCAGCACCGTGGCCGCCGAGACCCTTGCTCTGTCCTCGGCCACGGGCGAGGCCCAATGGCTTCAGATCCTCTTTCGAGACGCAGTCTTCAACGATGTGTCCCGCCCCGATCGGTTTGATGGGCAGGCCCCTTTCACTGTCGTCATGTCTAAGGATTGCAAGTTGAGCGAGGCTGCCTCGGGCCTAGCAGTAGTGGATGCAAAATCGGTTTTCGACACACTGTCTCGGAATTCGGCCGGCTCGAAGGCCGACCGCCGCAATGCTATTGAATTGGCCGTCGTTCGTGACGCTCTCAGTGCTATTGGCTCGCAAGTGCGGTGGATGCCGCACGCGAGGATGCCTGCAGACCCGTTGACAAAAGTGGACCCCTGTAAGGGGAACCTGGCCCTTCATGATATATTGTTCCGAGGCACCCGGTCTCTTATAGACGAACACGGGCATCTTTCAGAGCGAGCTCTGAATGAATCTTTGAAGAGCCAGTCCCAGGGAGCCAGCCGTCGAGCCCTTGAGTTAGCAGCTAAGTATGGGAGAACCCCTGGACCACTAAGGGAGGAGCCATCTAAGGTGAGGACGCTCGAGGTAGATGAGGAGGTGGAGGAGGACGAGGACGTAGGAGCAGGGAAGGAGTACGAGTCAGGTAGAGGAGAAGGAGGAGGAGGAGGAGGAGAAGGAGGAGCCCCGGCGAGCGTCCACCCGCAGACAGGCCCGCGCCAGACCTGGATGGTCACGCGCACCGCCGACCGAATGTACGTGAAGGCCGGAGCTGCTCTGCCACCAGACGGCTTAAACCCGTCGAAGTTTGGCCCGCTGTCCCCGAAAGTCTCCGTGGACCCGGACCCGGGGGCCACAGGGTCCTGGTGGACCCTTCCTCTCCTCTCTCGACTTTCCCCCCTCCGTGTCGCTTCGGGTTTAGCCTAGGGATAGGGCTCGGCGTGCCTTTCCGTAGCCCTTTGGGCTTAGCGACCCCGTTCCCATGTGCTGTGTATAAAGGCTCCCCCTCGCCCTTTCGATCTTTCCTCCCGCCGTGTGCCACACAGTGTCGGACAATGCTTCCAGATATGCTCCTACACATCGCTGTTAGGTTACTTTGCCGGGATAATTTTCCCATATTACCTAACAGCGAAGACTGATAGGTGTCTAGTGGTCTCAAAAAAGAGCATCATGACTCCCCAGGGGGGTCTGGGCGGATGCCGGGGAGAATCCGGGGACCCCCCGGGACTCCCCAAGGGGGTCTGGGCGGGTGCCGGGGAGGATCTGGGGACTCCCCAGAACACCATTCCCAAGCCACATTTTGAATGCCTGGAGCCAACTGTAGGCCACTTCGTGTTCTTCTTGTTCCCAGAACACCATTCCCAGGCCACATTTTGAATGCCCGGAGCCAACTGTTGACCACTTCGTGTTTTTCGTCTTCCCAGAACACCATTCCCAGGCCACATCTTGAATGCCCGGAGCCAACTGTTGGCCACTTCGTGTTCTTCGTCTTCCCAGAACACCATTCCTGTACCATATTTTGAATGCCCGGAGCCAACTGTGGGCCACTTCGTGATCCCCGCGTTCCCAGAACACCACTCCTGTGCCATATTTTGAATGCCCGAGCTGAGGCAGGCCGAGGCCGAGGCAAGCTGAGGCCGAGGCAGGCTGAGGCTGAGGCTGAGGCACGCCGAGGCAGGCTGAGGCTGAGGCAGAGACAGGCTGAGGCTGAGGCAGGCTGAGGCTGAAGCTGACGCAGGCTGAGGCCGAGGCAGGCTGAGGCTGAGGCTGAGACAAGCTGAGGCTGAGGCAGGCTGAGACTGAGGCTGAGGCAGGCTGAGGCTGAGGCTGAGCCTGATGCAGGTTGAGGCTGAGAGGCTGACGCTGACGCTGAGGCAGGCTGAGGCTGAGGCTGAGGCCGAGGCAGGCTCAGGCTGAGGCTGAAACAAGCCGAGGCCGGCTGAGGCTGAGGCTGAAGCTGAGGCAGGCTGAGGCTGAGGCTGAGGCTGTGGCTGCTAGGCTGAGGAAAGAGGCTGAGGCAGTGAGGCTGCGGCTGAGGCAGGCAGGCTGAGGCTGAGGCTGAGGCAGGTGAGGCTGAGGCTGAGGCTGAGGCAGGCTGAGGCTGAGGCTGAGGCAGGCTGAGGCTGAGGCCGAGGCAAGCCGAGGCAGGCTGAGGCTGAGGCTGAGGCTGATGCTGAGGCAGGCTGAGGCTGAGGAGGCTGAGGCTGAGGCTGAGGCTGAGGCAGGCTGAGGCTGAGGCAGGCTGAGGCTGAGGCCGAGGCAGGCTCAGGCCGAGACAGGCTGAGGCTGAGACTGAGGCTGAGGCTGAGGATGAGGCCGAGGCAGGCCGAAGCTGAGACAAGGTGAGGCTGAATGGAGGGGGGGGGGAAGGGGGGGGGGAGGAGGGGAGGCTGAGGCAGGCTGAGGCCGAGGCAGGCTGAGGCCGAGGCAGGCTGAGGCTGAGGCAAAGGCAAGCCGAGGCAGGCTGAGGCTGAGGCTGAGGCTGAGGCTGAGGCAGGCTGAGGCTGAGGCAGGCTGAGGCTGAGGCTGACGCAGGCTGAGGCCGAGGCAGGCTGAGGCTGAGGCTGAGGCAGGCTGAGGCTGAGGCCGAGGCAGGCTGAGGCTGAGGCTGAGGTTGAAGCAAGCCGAGGCAGGCTGAGGCTGAGGCTGAAACTGAGGCAGGCTGAGGCATCCGTAGGAATCCATAGGCATCCTTAGGAATCCCTGGGAATCCTTAGGAATCCGTAGGCATCCTTAGGAATCCGTAGGCATAGTTAAGCAGCCTCAGGAATCCTTAGGAATCCTTAGGAATCCCTAGGAATCCTTAGGATTCCATTGGGTCCTAAGGCCGTTGCCACTGCGACTGTCATTGCGAATGCGACTGCGACTGCGAGAACAGCAGAATTCTACAACTGGATTCTCACCTGAATATTAAGGGGAATGCTTCCAGATATTCTTATACACATCGCTGTTAGGATGCTTTGCCGGGATAATTTTCCCGGGAGTCGACGATTAATTGTGTCTGCGTGCTTCTTTCCCCCCTCAAGACTGTCCAACCTCGCATGAAAAGGCTGCCGAGGTTACAAGTCGCCCCCAGGGAAGATCAGCTGATAAATAATCATAGAAGGGGGCCGTCGGCATCGCAGGCGGCGGCAAGAGGGAACGGCGGATCATCGCGGCCCGCCCGGGGCGGCCCCGCCGGAGCGGGGCGGAGCCAAAGAACAACGTCCACCAATCAACCTTCCCTCGTCAAACTCGGTCGCGCAATAAATTCCCATGCCCTCGCGCCGAACAGCCGCCCCCCGTTTCCTGGGAGGGCGCCGCGGGCCAAGGCGCCGCCGACGACCTCGAGGCCAGTCTTGTCCGCGCCGACCTGCGCCGCCCAGCCACGGCGGGCGGCGCGGACCTCCCTGACCTCGCCAAAGCCCCAGAGGAGCAAGCGGGGGAAGTGGCCCTCACGCGAGGCGACGCAATAGAATTCACCCGCCCGCGGGGCGGCCCCCGCCGCGGTCTCGGCGAGCGAGCCCGGCGTTCGCGCGGACACGTTGGACAATGCGGCGCAACACCTCTGCGCCCCCCCCCCGGCCTCGGCCGCCACCCTGACGTCCGCGATGTGGGCGCGCAAACTTTTGCGAGGCGTCAACTTCTTGCGGGACGCCGCCAGCGCAATCGGCGCCACCGAGGCCCGGCGACGGCCTGGCCGCCAGCGCGGAGAGCTCCCGCGTCAGCTCGGCGGCGGGCGCGCCGGGGTCGCGGAGCACCGCGCGATGAGAAACCTCGACCCAGACCTCCGAGGACGCCTCCGAATAGACAAAGGCGACAGGGCCACGAGCCGCGCGGACAGCGACTATCAGCACTATTGAACTCCAAAAAGCACGGCCTCAGCGCCGGCGCGCACGAGCGCGGAGCCGAAGCGCGCGGCGCCGGGAGGGCCGAGCGGCGCGGGCTACGCAGTTGGAGGCAACGGTCCACGGCGACCCTCGGAGCCCCCGGCGCGCCCCCCCAGCTGCGCCGAAAGGGCGCGGCAGAGGGCGCCCACCTGCAGGGGGCCCCGCGCGATGGCGCAGAGGCCGGCGAGGCGGCCCGCCAATCTGTCCACCGTCGCAGTCGCCACCGCACCCAAGCTCTGGAGCGACGGCCGGAAGTCCCGGATCCGCGGGCGAAGGACGGCATACATTAAACTTTTCCGTCGCCAGGGGCCGCCGTCCGAAGGCGGCTGGAAAGAGCACGCCTCGACGCGCCACCGCAAGGGCGCAGACTTTCAAGCCGCCCCGGGACAGGCGCCCCCGACAGCGAAAAAGTTCATTTCATACCGATCTTCGCCCTCTGAGCAGCGGGCGGGCGCCCGCAAGTGAAAGCTGGGCCACGGCCGCGCCCATCCCCGCGCGCCGCGGGCTGCTGTTCCAGGGGGGGGCATAATCGAGGTGGCGAGGCGCGAAGGGCGCGCTCTTCACTATGGACGCGAATCTCGTGCCCAGCCACGAATCCACGACGCGTTTGACCGAGCTCGCGCCATGGGCCAGCGGGAGGGCGGACGCGAAGCGACCGCCAACCAGACAGTTTGGCGAGCCCGCCTCGCGCATCAATGCGACGAGGAGGCGGGCGAGAACGCCGCTGCCCCGGGGAGCCACGCGGCAATCGCTCGACCACTCAGCGGCCCCGAAACCACGACGCCCTCTGTCTCCAAGAGCGCGGCCACCGCGCGCGCCTCCCGGACGCGCGCCGCTCCCAGGGAAAGGATGGAGCGCCCACCCATTGATAGAGACATCTTGTCGTCGGCGAAGTTCGCGGCGTCACGCGGCAGCGCCATGCCGCCCGCGACGAGCTCCATCCAGAGCGTCGGGCCGATGGCCCCGACAGCTCGGCGGGCTCGGAGAAGCTCGGGGAAGTCGCGCCCGCACCTGGTAGCGCCCCGGAAAAGCTCGGCCACGGCTCGTCTGGCCCGACGGGCGCCCTCAATCCTCATTCGCAGTGAAGCGGTTACTTGACTGCGTGGAGGCGCGACGCCGAGGCCTGCCCCGTCGGCCCGGGGCCTTCGTAGAAGGCGAAGCCGAAGGCCACCCAGCGATCGCCAGAACGCGCGCGGTACCCCACATTCGTCAGGGTGGCCTCGAAGCTGGCCAAATCCCCAGACACCTTGACGGGGAAAGCGCCGGGCGGCGGGCGCGGCCCGGACGATGGGGAGAGCGAGCTCGTCCTCAAGCCAGGCCCTACGGAGGGATGGCTCGACGTTGCTCAGCAAGGCCTGCAAGCTGGCGGGGTCGGACGCCGCGGAGCCCGGCGCCACCACTGCTTCGCAATCGCCCCCCGCCACGGCGTCGATGTCGAGGTTATCCGGCGTAGCCAGCGCAAGCGCGGGCGCGGGGCCTCGAAGGGGGCGGCAGCGAAGGCACGCCTCGCAGAGGGGGCCACCCGGCAGGGCGGGGCACTCGAGGCCGCGAGCAACGCGCACCTGGCAGCGCCCCGGCATCGCAAGCTGGCGAGGAGCGCTAGGCTCGATGTTCCCGAAACGGAAACCACTGCGCGCGGCACGACCCCACGCGCGACCAAACGACCGCCCCTTGATCGCCACTGTAGCAACCTTCCGCCTTGAGCCAGAATGCCTTGAGCCGCGCCCGGGCCCGCTTCTGGATGGGCCGACGGGGTTGCGCGAAGCGTCTGCCTAAAACGCCCTACAGCCGATGACCCATCGCCTCTAAGGCCGCCGATCTGCTCTACTACACGCACAAACACGTGCGAGGTGCGACGGGAGCTCCTGAGCGCACTTGCGCAACACATCCAAGCGCCCGGAACGCCGAGGGCGCCCCTGGACGCTCTGCAGAACCTCGGAGGAACACTAGAGACACCATGGAAGGTCGTGGGAGCTACCGGAAGCGCGTGGGACGCGCCCGAAAATGCTTGGGGGGCCCTTCACTCGCCGCGCACTTCCGCTCACTCATGGCGCACCTCGGCGCCCTTCCAGGCGCGGGAATTGAGAGTGGCCCTAAAACCTAAAACTTGAATTAGGGAGGTCGCCGGACTCGCGCGGCCGTCGGGGGCTTTGCGCGCCTGCGGCATCTTCGGCAGCATTGATCGTGTCGGATAAACGCCCCCCAAAGAAGCCCGCGGAAGGGGGGCAAACTAACGCTAACTGTCGACCGCTGCAGGCCGAGAAGAGGCGGACATTAATCTCTAGACCCTGCACCCAAATTTAGTTTGGACCCATGGACCTATCAACCGTGAACCCTGAACCCCAGACCCCAGACCCTAGACCCCACCCACACCCAAGGCCCTAGACCCTAGACCCTAAGCTGCATGCCGCGGGCGCACCATCCTCAGAAGACCGCGACGTCGGCCGAGCGGTCAGCGAGTCTGCCCACCCCGCGCACGCGGCACCGACGAAGGGCGCAGCCCTGAGAAGGTACGCGCTCGACTGCGCCATTCTCCTTCGAAGGGCACAACCCGATGAATAAAACTCTTCGCCCTCAACTCCAACCAGCGAGCCCCCTGCGAGCCGACGCAACCCCCGGGGCTGCCAACAATGCAGAACTACGTTTGCGGCGGCCCCCGTGGCCCCCTGGATAACGCTCCGCACGTGGAAGCACACTCGCAGCGGCCCCGGGGCCACCTCTGGCGCTCCGCGGGCATTCTGGGGCGGTCCCGCCGCGCCACCGGGCACTCCTCGGGCGCTTCCCCGCGCGCCCCCAGAGCTGCCCGGCCTTCCCAGGCGCCCGCGATCGCGCAAGCCGCGCAGCGGGGGTCGCCCCTTAGGCGCCTCCGCGCGCGCGCGAATTACCTCTGCGATGGCGCGCCCGGCGTCTGCGCGACAGCGAGGGGGCGCCACGTCCACCCCCGTGTTGTCCAGGCGCGCGCGACCATGCAGTCGGCACAGCGGGGGCCGCTTCCCAGGCACCCCCGCACGCGCCGGCAGTCGCTGCGACGGCGCGATCGGCCTCCACGCGGCAGCGAAGGGGCGCCACTCCCACCCACATAGGAGGGACCCTAGGCTAGAATGACCTTTCGCGCGCGGCTTCAGGGGCGCACGCGGGGACCCAACGCAACCATGCAAGCCAGTGCTGCCGCGCCGCCGGCAGGGTGCCACCCAAACGATTCTCGACGCCAGCGGGCAACCGCGAAATTCCGGCAATTGGATTCGACAGCCCCGAAAGGCGCTTCGAAGGCGCTGCGAAAGCAGAAGCGGCCAGGGGCCACCACGAGAGGTCTGGCACCGCCGGGCCGCATCGCGATGACGTCTGACCAGGTCCGGCGCCATGGCCAAAACCAGCCCCACCCGCGGGCCAGGAATATGTTTGAACATCTTTGGACAGCTCACAATAAAAAAGATCCCTAGTGATTCCAAAAAGGATAGTCACGCTTTATCGAACAGATTCGAAAATATCAAACATCTTCAAAGAGAATCAAAAATATCCAAAAATATGCAAATCGGAGAATTTGGGATTCGGGCTGGGAATCGGGACAGGTCCCGGGGCGGAC
This sequence comes from Prorocentrum cordatum, assembly GCA_963575745.1. Lineage (NCBI taxonomy): Eukaryota > Dinophyceae > Prorocentrales > Prorocentraceae > Prorocentrum > Prorocentrum cordatum. The sequence continues at coordinate 31,947 of CAUYUJ010013113.1, read as the reverse complement.
AACGCGCCGTTCGGTCGACCAGCCCCCCATCGGGAAACCAATGCACACTGCAAGGTGCGCCGCGTACGCGCTGCTGTCAACTGCAAGGGGCGGGGGCCGAACCTGGCGCGCTCAGATGTGAGCGCAATCACGCGACGCGGACGCCGACGCCAGGTCAAGCTCAGTCCAAAAAGAATCACCCGAGCCCCCTTGGGGGCAGCACCAAAGGCCACTCCAGCGACGGGTCACTCTTGCGCGTAGGCCCCGTCGCGCCCCCCTTCTTCCTGGCCCATCAGCATCCGAGCCGAAGGCGGCTGCCTGGATGAATGCAGTCGCTGTCTACGCGGCGCCGCAGCAACGAGGGGCGCCGCGCCCACCGCCCCGCGGCACGCGCCCACCGCCCCGCGGCACCCCCCCAGCCACTTGGCATTCGCGCCAGAAGCGGCGCGCTGCGACGGCGCGCTCGACGTCGACGGGGCCGCGCGCAACAACGCAATTGCCGCTGCGGGGGCCACCCCGAAGCGCAACCATAAACCTCGGCGTTTCGCGAGGGGGGGGCGGCAGGGCAAGCCCGTGCAATCGCGCGAAACAGTTCGCACACATGCTCCGCATGAGTCCGCGCCCATGCACGCCGACCCGCTCGTTTGGGCTACTTCGCTCGGGCGACAAATCGAAAGCTCTCCCCGAAGGCTGGGCGGTTCGGGGCGGGAATGCAAGTTCGGAGCGCGCGCGGCCAGGCACGCGACCCCCAGGAAGGAACAAGATTGATGAAGGAGGGGCACAGACAGCGCACGCTTTCTCCAACGCAGGCCCAAGACCCAAGACCCTACATCCTAGACCCGAACCCTTGACCCTAAACCCTGGACCCTAAACCCTGGACCCTAGACCTTCGCAGACAACAAACCGCGGGCGCTTCATCCTCAGAAGCGGGCGGCGTCCGCCGTGCGCTCAGCGAGCCTGCCCAGCGCAGCGTTCGCGCCACCAACGAGGGGTGCAGCCTCGAGGAGGCATTCTCTCGCCCGCGCCATGCTTTCCGGGGTGCAACACTCCCACATCGCGCACCCCCCCCCCAGACCTCAAGCATTCGAGCCGACGGCGGCTGCTTTGTTAAACGTCGTCGCCGCGGCGGCATGCTCGACGTCCACGCAGCTCCGTCGCGCCCGCCCGCTCGCGCATCCCCGTTTCCAGCACTTCGACGTTCGCGCCGAGGGCGGCACGCTGCGATGGCACGCTCGACGCCCACGCGGCTACGCTCAATATTGCAATCGCCGCAGCGGGGGCCAACCCGAAGCGAAACCCGAAACCGCGGCGCTTCGTCAGGGACGGGGCAACAGGGCGAGCCAATGCGCTTGCGCAAAGCAAATCGCGCGCATGCTCCACACGAGCCTGCATTGCCCACGCCGCATCGGCCTGCTCGCCTCGGCCACTTCGCCTGCGAACCAATTCTAAAGCCGCCCTTGATGGGGGGGGCTCGGGGGCCCAAAACCCTGAAGGGAGCTACTACGGATGCTTCGGAGCGGGGATGCAAGTTTGGAGCGAGCGCGGCCAAGACTGCGACCCCCACCCCACCCTCCGACAGTCTTGATGAGGGGGGATCGCAGCCAACGCGCGCTGTATCCAACGCAGGCCGTGGACACTAGACCATGGACCCTAGACCCCAAGCCCTAAACCCTGAAAAAAACACCGGATTCGTCACGCGGGAGCGCATGCGGGACGGAAGAAACACGAATCTACTCTACCCGCTTCGTGGCAACGCAGGAGTAGGGGGAACAACACATTGCACTGTACTCGTCGCGTGGCACCGCAGGAAGGCGAAAACACGTTGAGGGATCCAGACGCCACGAAAGGGGGAGGAGGATGGCTTCCGAAGCCCACGCACCCGTTCCGAAACAACCGTCGCCGAGTCGCCGAGGAAGGACGCGCGAGAAGATCTGCGACGACTAAGAGAAGGCAAGATCAAAGGCAAACGAGCAAACCGCGAAGCCCCGACCCGTTCTGAAACCACCCTCCCCGCGAAACGAACGAGAGCATCATCCCCATCACCCTCGTCATTCTCACCATCCTCATCACAACTGCCCCAAGCCTGGACACACGAGGTGTGCTCGTGTCCGGCCTCCCGTGCCCCTATCGAACGGCCGCCGCTGAAAAATGCTGGGCTCACGCGATGGCGAGACATGCTGCGGACGACTGGATGCGTATACACAGAACAAAAAAAACGCCATCAACATAAACTGCTGGCGCTCCGCGCGGATTTCTAAGATCCGCGCCGGACCTCCCTCCCTGTCGCGCAGAGCGCGCCAGGGGCTGCGCCGGAGGCGCCGCCAGGGGGGCCACAGCGCGGATCCAAGAAACCTGCGCGGAGCACCAAAAATGTATGTTGTTTGCGTTTTTTTTCCTTCGATCCCAAGGCGGTGAATACGTAGAAGGTTAGGTCGGGCGTGTCCCCCATACAGGGGGATTTGCAGGAAAAATACAAAAATAGTCGGAAAATACTCAAAAAATGTCCAAAATACTTCAAGAATCGTCCCCAGACTATTTTGTTCCCTATTTTTGAATATATCTCTCCTGTAGAGGGACACGCCCGGCTTAAGTATAAGCTCCGGCCACGAACCCCCAGCAGAGGGCTGCAGCCCACTCCTGGCGGCCTCCACCTTGCGCTCCGTGGGGTCGGCAGCGGCGCCGCCGCCGGGGAGGCGTGCCGCCCTGGGCCGCCACGAGAGCCGAGCCGCGGGATCGCTGTCGTTTGAAGTCGGGCATGCCCGTCTGAAGGGGGAACATTCAAAAATAGTCAGACAATCGTCTGGGAACTATTATTATGCTCAGATCCGCCAGTAGGAGGACATGTTTTTTCTGCTCTGATCCGCCAGTAGGAGGACATGCCCAGCCTAACTGTCGTCGCCGCCAGCCGACGTCGTCCTCATCCTCGCCGCCGACGAAGGCAGAAATGGCGTCCAAGACGTCGACGAGGAGAGAAGAGGCGCGTTGAGGCGGTACAGCAGCGGATCACGCACGTGCACAGGGGGGGGGAGGACGAACGAACAACGAGCGCGTCGGACCTGCAGCATGCGTCTGAGCACGAACGTCTCGAGGTCCTCGAGCGCTGGATCGACGAGCAGCTGGACGTGGCGAAGGACACAGCCACCCAAGACAACTGCCTAGGGACACCCTGGCAACTCTCTCCTCTCCCTCATTGCGTTGAAGCCGGGCCGCCGCTCGCGCTTCGCAACTCGGCGCAACATCTGGGCTCGGACGGGCAGCGCCAGTGGTCGATGGACGGGTCCGAGCCTGAGAGGAGCACAACCTGCGCGGCTGGAGGAGCCGCATCGGAAGTTGCACGCCTCGTTAGGCAAGGAATCTAACCATGCAGAGGTTGCCATGCTTGCGTGCACTGCTGCGGGAGGTGCATGGGCTGGGGCCAGACTGCAAGACGCTGGGTAGCTCACTAACGGTCTCTGCCCCAGGTATAGAGCTGCTCGAGAGACCAGCTTGTACCGTGACTGGCCGTGTCTGGCCGACCAGCAGATCAACTCCCCGCACATGCTTAGCTCTCTCAGGCCTTGTTGGAGATGGCTGATCATCCGCAGCATGAGAGACGCGTGTTCTGGAATCGTGGTCTGCCCTCCTGACTACTGCAATTACCTCCCTACCGGCTCCTCGCGAGGTCAAGCAGGCTTGGGGTCTCTCCGGAGGGGAGAAAAAATGAGAGGGGGCAGGCACGGCCTTGATGGTTCTGGGGGCAAACGGGACAAGGACTGGAGACTCAGGAGGTGTGGATGGGCGGTGGTTCGTTCGGATGAGGCCCAAGTTAGGTCGACCTCGCGTGTGATGGCATCCTGTTCGGATCCCTGCCGACGGGTGTCCAGTCCAGTCCCAGGTTTGAGCTGTCTGCTCTTATTATGCTGCTGACGTTTACGTGCGGCGATGTGGTAGCTGGTGATGATGCCTTCCCTTGGTTCGGGGTCCCAGGAGGGACTGTTCGTTTATCGCCCAGGCCTCCCCCATGCTGGACCTCTAGATCAGGATCTGAGACCTCTTGGCTTCGAGTGAGGGGGCACCTGGAGCTGCTCTGGAGCAAGGCCAATTCGACGGCCGCGACACGCGACCTATGGGGTATCTCTGAGCCCGAGTTATTCGTGAATCGTTGTGCTGAGTATTTTGCTGAAAAGGCTGCCGCCATATCTGAGATCCCTCAAGAGCATGTAGACGTGCATGAAGAGGTTGATGACATGCCTGAGAAGATCCTCCGTAAGCTCCTCGAGGTGAATCGGGAAGTTGCCCTCACGTGTAGGAGGCTTCTTTCTGATTGGCCCCCGGGCTCCTCTCCCTAGGCCCCTGCCTTCCCATGTCACGAGAAGGCAGGGGGCTCGAGGCTGTTGGCCATGCTGTCAAAGAGGTTGGCAGCAAATTCAAGTGCTCCCTCTTCAGTCGCCACGTTGGGGCGACCAGTGGTAATGTTTCCGAGTTGTTTCCTGGCCGCTGCTTGGGGGCGCGAGAGATAAGGTTTGCGGAGTGGCGTGAAGTGGTTACCGCGCATCCTGGGGTCCTTCGTGCCCACTCCTCACACGATCTGGACGTAATTCGTGGCGTGTTGTACTGCCGAGTATGCGGGAGATGTATGGTGAGTAACCCTCAGCTGCTCGCCGAAGCGTGCCCGCCAGGTGGCCCTCCCACCAAGGCAGGTGCCAATGTGCTGTCCCGCCTCAGACGAGGCCTCCCCCAAAGTGTGGCATGGTCTCCCCCGAGCAGTAGCACAGTCCCGCTCTGGAAATTACGTGCAGCAGCGCTGCTGTCAAGAGGCTCGTGTGTTGGCGAGCCCGGCGGTTATGCCGACGAAGTTGCATCGAAGGCTGAACCCCTGGGCCCCGCGATCGCAACTGCGCCCTGGCCAGACCAGGTCCCCGCCGCTCGCCCAACCAACCAACACCTCCTCCTACTCCTCCTCCTCCTCCTCCTCCTCCTCCTCCTCCTCCTCCTCCTCCTCCTCCTCCTCCTCCTCCTCCTCCTCCTGCCTCCCCCCCTGCTCTTCTCTCTTCCTCCCCTCGCTCCTCGCCTCCCTCTTCCTCCTCTTCCTCCTCCTCCTCCTCCTCCTCCTCCTCCTCCACCTCCTCCTCTTTTCCCCCTCCTCCTCCTCCTCCTCCAGCCGCTCCGTCCAACGCAGTGGCTGGCTTCGCTGGCCTCCGAGGCGGCGGAGGAGTAGGAGCCGGAGAGAGGAGCTCTCCTGCCGCCCCGCCGCCTCCACCGCGGGTGCGGCCCGCGCGCGCCACGCCTCCCTCGGGATGGGGCTGCGCTGGGCGAGCAGAGGCTGCCGAGGTCTTTGGGCTGGGTCGGGTCGGCCAACCCTCACCCTGCCCTTCTTTCCTGCTGCGTGCTGATCCTCCTCCTCCTCCTCCTCCTCCTCCTCCTCCTCCTCCTCCTCCTCCTCCATCCCTTTTCCTTATAAACAACTCCTCCCGATCGCACCCCCAAACGCTTCGGTGGGTTGGGCAGGGCGTTTCGCCTGAGACTTCCTCACCATGCATGACCCTGAAACTTGACATGCGCAGCATGGACGGCGGGCCGTAATGGAAAGGTGGCTCTCGCCTTGGCGCCGGACACATTCGTCTTACAAGGGTGGAGCTGTTTCGAGGGTGGTGGAGGGCGGCTTCTGTTCAAAATGTGGCTCTCGCGTCAGCGCCGCGTAGATTCATCTTAAAATGGTGCAGCAGCTTCACGGATGGAGGGCATGTAGGTTTCAAAATGTAACTCTCGTCTTAGAGCCGCACCCATCGTCTTTCAAGTGGGCAGCAGCTTCAAGGGTGGAGGACGGCTCCTGTTCGAAATATGGCTCTCACGTTAGCGCCGCGCATATTCGTCCTGAAAGTCTGCAACCGATGAATTAAAAGCTTCGCATGGCTGAAGTCCCAAGAAGGGTGCTCTGGACGTGACACTGACGCTGGTTCGCGGCGCTGATGTCCCACGAATGCTGTTCTGGCACGATGTATGATCGCCTGGACAAAACAGAAGGAACGGTATTTTGGCACGACTGCAAATTATCCGACGATTGTCTTCCAGTAGGACAACTACTGCCCGCAATTGACACACACACATTCTTGTAGGAATATATGAAGAGTGAGCGAGAGTTTATTGCAACAGCGTTAATGCGTCTTGGGTTTTCACTTGTCCTCCTCCACCAACTCCAACTCCAACTACTCCTGATCCTCCTCATCAATATTCCTTACTCGTATGCGTACACTCCCACACTGCACCCTAGCTGGCCGATAGGGATTCCATCCGGGCCCTTCCATCCGAACAATCCAAACAGAAAGCCTGGCGAAGGCCCCAACCCAAAGCAGCTACGAGTAGCGCAGGAGATGACAGTCTCTTCGTAAGCAGTGCGCCGCAAAATGAGATAAACCCCATGTGGGGCCATGAAACGCGTGAGGGGTATACCGAAATTTGCAGTGGGGCCGCATGCGCATGCGATACCCTACCACTGAGGTCTCCGCACGAGCTCGCAGATTGGCTCCAAAACGCGTAATGAGTGTGCCGAAATTCGCGGGAGGGCGCATGCGATATCCTGCCGCTGAGGCATTCGGTGGAGCCCCCTGCGGAGCCACGAAACGTGGAGGGGTACCGAAATGGGCAGAAGGACCGCATGTGGCATTGCCCACTGATGCATTCGGTGGAGTTCCCTATGAGGCCATGAAACACCAATGGGGTGTGCCGACGTGAACGAGGGGGACCGCATGTGGCCTTGCCCACTGGGGCCGTCTGTGAAACTCCCCCGGCCGTCTGTGAAACTCCCCCTGGGGCCACGAAGCGTGTGACGGTCCCGCTGGAAAGGGCCCGGGAACCGCATGTGGTCTAGCCCGCTGGGGCCTCCGGTGGAGATGCTTGGCGTGCGGAAGTGGGCGGGGGGGCGCATGTGGCCTCGCCCACTGGAGCCTTCGGTGGAGCCCCCTTTATGAGGCCACGAAACGTGTGAGGGTGTGAAATGGGCGGCAGGACCGCATGTGGCCCAGCGAACTTTGGCACTCGGTTGAGCTCCATATGGGGGCCACGGAACGCGTGAGTGGTGTGCCGAGATGGGCGGGGGGGACCGCAGGTGGCTGAGCATGCCGAGCCCATATGTGGAGCTCCCTATGGGGCTACGAAACTTGTAAGGGGGGGCCGACATGGGCATGTGGAGAGCAGAGGCAGGATGGAGAGAGTGAGGTCAGGAGGAGGAGGAGGAAGAGGAGGAGGAGGAGGAGGAGGAGAAGGAGGAGGAGTGACGCGAGGCGCTGCAGATTCAAAACAAGGACCCAACACCACAAGACGGCTGGGAACAGTACAAAGCATATCTCTTCCCTTCCTTCCCTTTCAGCATGGATGTTGTGTCGTCGACGCTGCAAAACGGGAATGGGTCATGGCGCACATCGCGCGCGCGAAGGGGGGCAGGGGGGGGTGGGGGGGGGGGGCGAAATGTCGCCCTGGCCTCGCCGCCACGCTCACCTTCCCTGAGACTTGAGCTCCCGCTGTGGCGCGGCACGCGCTGCTCGCGTGCCGACTCGCCGACGCGCGAGCGGACGAGACTGTCGCCCTCGCCGGGGCGCCGCGCAGGCCTCGCCCGACTCTGACGCTCCCGCCCTGGCGCGCAGCCCGTCTGCCACTCGCCAGGCCGCTGGGGGCAGGGCCGCCAGCGAGCGGGCGCCTCCTCGCCCCCGGCCACGCCCGGTGCAGACTTCACCGTGGCGCGGCGTCTCCGCGCGGGCGCGGGCGCACGTCTCGCTCGTCGAATCGCACGGAAGCGGAAACGGGAGTGTGAGTCAGTCTGTGTATGAGTAAGTCTGGGTATGAGGAGGAGAGGGGAGGAGAAGGAGAAGAAGGAGGATACATCGGCGGCGTCCAAGAAATAACAAGAACCCCATCTTAGGAGATGGGGAATAACAAGAACCCCATCTTAGGATATGGGGAAAAAGGGTCGGGGCGGAGGGGGCGCGCGGGGGGGGGGGGGGCGTGCCGAAATAAAAGGGTCAGGGCGGAAGGGGTACGCTGGCTGGTGGGTGGGGGGATGCAGGGGAAATGCCGTGCCGAAATACAAGGGTCAGGGCGGGGGGGCGCGCTGGCTGGTGGGTGGGGAGGGATGCGGGGAGGGGGTGTGCCGTGCCAAAATAAAACGGTCGTGGCGGAGGGGTGTGCCGTGCTGAAATAAAGGGTCGAGACGGATGGATGACGGGCATGCGGAGGGGTGTGCCGAAATAAAGGTGTCGGGGCGGAGGGGTGTGCCGTGCCGAAAAAAGGGGTCGGGGCGGAGGGCGCGCTGGCTGGGCGGGTGGGGATGCGGAGGGGGTGTGCCGTGCCGAAATGAAGGGTCGGGGCGGAGGTGCCGTGCCGAATAAGGGTCGGGGCGGAGGGGGGGGGGGGGGCGTGCCGAAATAAAAGGGTCGGGGCGGAGGGGCGCGCTGGCTGGGGGTGGGGGATGGGGGGGGGGCGTGTGCCGAAATAAAGGGGTCGGGGCGGAGGGGCGCGCTGGCTGGTGGGTGGGGGGATGCGGGAGCGGTGTGCCGTGCCGAAATAAAAAGGGTCGGGGCGGACGGGTGTGCCGTGCCGAGAGAAAAGGGTCGGAGCGGACGGGCGCGCTGGCTGGTGGGTGGGGGGGATGCGGAGGGGCGTGCCGTGCCGAAATAAAGGTGTCGGGGCGGAGGGGTGTGCCGTGCCGCAATAAAGGGGTCGGGGCGGAGGGGCGCGCTGGCTGGTGGGTGTGGGGGATTCGGAGGGGTGTGGAGGGGGTGTGCCGTGCCGAAATAAAAAGGGTCGGGGCGGAGGGGTGTGCCGTGCCGAGATAAAGGGGTCGGGGCGGAGGGGCGCGCCGGCTGGTGGAATGTGTGGGTGATGGAGGGGGTGCCGTGCCGAAATAAAGTGGTCGGAGCTCTAGACACCCTGTGCAAGAGAATTAAAAATGAACAATGTGTGGATCATCGGCGCCCCTGGATACATGTATTGCTCTCCCCTGGGCTGTTCGCCCGTCGTCGCCTCTCACCGGGTGCGCTGCGCCCCTGGCCCCCCCCCCACTCCGGCGGCGAGGGGCGCGCGTGGCCTCTGCGGCGTGCGCTGCGGCGGCGCCGCCGCCCTGGCTGGCAGCGGCGAGGCGGCCGCGTGCACGGCGCGCGGACCCGCGGACCTGTCCCGACCGCCGCTCCCAGCGCTCCGGCGCTGCTGGCGACGGCAGCAGCAGCGGCGACGGCGATGAGCGACGATGGTGACGGTGGCATGGGACAGCGGTGGCGCAGTCCTCCGCACGCATGCGGGTGGGCGTGCCGTGTCTCCACGAGGCCCGCGCGACGCGCGTCCGCCGACCCCTGCTACGCTTGGCACTAAGCGCGCGGGGCATCCCGTTCTGACCGCATCTGCACTGTGCAAGAGAGCCCGCCGCCTAACCATCTTAGACAGACGGGCAGACAACTCGGGGGGGGGGATACTGCAAAACTGATCGGGGTCGTCGCGGGCGGGGCGTGAGAGGGGCACCGGCGTGTCGCGGACGTGTCGCGGGCGGGCTGCGTGCGGGTCTCGGACGGGTCACGGGAGTGTCATAAACGGATCGCGGGCGGGTCGCAGGCGGGTCGCGGGTGGGCGCGGGCGGGTCGCAAATGGGACGACAGGGCTTGCCGAAGCCACTTGAAACATGCGATTTCCTGTCACTGCACCATGGATCAAACCCCTGTGGTTGGAAATAGCTGCGACTGGAAGAGAAGGAGGACCGAGGATGCGCCGCGGTTTGCGTCTGCACCACGCGAGGCGACCGCAACGCTGAGCGACGTCAACGTCAGGAGCGTTTGGCAAAACCCAATCCCAGCAGATGTCCAGGCGCTCTTCCCGCTGAGTCCCCGCCCGAGGCAGGCCACCAGCGATATCGCCCTGCGAGTCGTCCTCGCACAGCAGTTACACGATCGACCGGCAAGGTATATGTGTCCTTCGAATCCAATCCCGACGTCTCCGTTTCAAGCAGCGGCCGTTGCAGAGTTGGGCCCAGGCAAGCCGCGCATCCCCACCGACCCGGTGACGTCAGCGTAGGCCCTCTGAGTGCGCCCCTTGGCCACCCACTGCCTAGAATAAATAAAATACTCGCGACCGTCAGGCGCTTGCACCCTTATCCAATGAGGCCTCCATGTTTCGGCTGACGTGTTCCGAAGCTCCACGCACACAAGAGCCCCAATGTCGGCGTCTGCGCGCACCTGAACCCGCACCAGCTCTCCCGTCTTGACGCCGCCTCCGTCGTTCAGCGCGAGCTCCTCCGTCTCCCCGCGCTCGCCCACCACCCTCACGGAACAAGCGCCCGTAGTACCCGCGTGCGCCGTGCAAGAGTTCTGCACCTCCAGCGTCCAGGCGACGCCGCCCGCGCACGGCGAAGCGGCCACCTGCGCGGCCCGCCTCCGAGAGCGCCGCCCGCCCGCGCCGTCGCCTGCCAAGGCCGCCGACTCGCGGACGGCGCCACACGGCTCCAATTCTTCCCGCACCTCCTCGGGGCCCTCGCCCGCGTCCTTCTCCGCCAGCGCGGGCGGCCCCGCTGCAAGGCTCTCCAGGGCAGCGTGCAGCCGAGGCAGCGACTCCCAAGGCAGCACGCCGCGGCACTCGGGGCACAATACTCGGGCCTCGCGCGCCCACTGGCAGCGCGGCGCCTGCCTCTCCCACTCGCACCTCCAGTACTCCACAAGGCAGCCAGGGTGGAAGACGTGGAAGCAGGGAGTCATCACCGCGCCTCCGGACACGTCGCCCTCAAATCCCAACAAGCACACGCTGCACTCTCCCGCGGGTGCGTTCAGCGCCGTGAGGGCCTCCTGCGCCGCCTCAATGAGTGCGTGCAGAGCCGGCCCCCCAGCCAGACCCTGCGCCTGCCGCCTCAGGCCAGCCAACAAACTTGCCACTTGTGCGTCGGGTATACCCCGGCTGCGACCCAGGGCGGGCCACGCTGCGGTGTGCGGGTAGCCCAGTGGCACCGTGAGGATCAGCTCGCACTGCACGAACTGATGCAGGTCTTCGCCACCAACCAGCGGGGCGAGCCTCACGGCCACCGAGGCCAGCTCGGCACCGCGGGGCCCCTCCACGCGCAGCTCGTCCTCGCAGGGCCAGGCGGCCCTGAGAAAGTCGAGCTCGTCTGCGAGGCCTTGCCCTGCATCGCCGGCCACCGAAACGCCCGCCTCTGGCCACGATCCATCGCCACCGCCGTCTGTGATAAGGCCGCCCACCGCCCTGGGTGTCGCTACGGCATGGGCAGCTGCTCCCACCCCGTCCGCGGCCGCGCCGCCAAAGTCTGCAACCTCAAGGCCTAGTCCGTCCGCTGCTGCAGAGCCCAAGGCGGCGCAGCCTGATGCCTGCGCTGCCGCCACAGCACCAGCAGCTGCCGCCACCCCGCCGGCAGCGCTGTCGGAGTCTGCAACCTCGAGGCCCGACCCTTCCGCCGAGGCCGCGCCAACAGCGGTGCAGCTTGACGCCACGGCATCGGTAGCTGCGAAGACCCCGTCCGCGGCCGCGCCGTTGGAGTCTGGCGCCGCGCTGGCAGCGCGTCCGCTTGACCCGTCCGCCACCGCCGCCGCGCCGGCAGCGCCGCGACCCGACGCCGCCGCCGCGGCGACGCCGTCCGCGGCCGGACCTGCAGCCGCGGCGCCAGCACTGGCGGCCAGCGCTGGCACCGCCATCGAAGCGATGCCCCCGCCCCCCGCCGCGCCCGCCCCGAGGAGGGCGGAAGGAGCGCCCGCCCCTCCAGCGCGCGCGGAGCCTGCGGCCTGCGGCGGGCGGCCAGCGAGCGCCACAGGCGCGGCGTCATCGGCACCGCCCGCCGCCGCCGCCGCCGCGCCTGCCCCGGGGGTGGCTGCGGCCGCACCCGCGCGCCGGAGCCAGCGGCCGCGCCGGTGGTCGGGGGCCGCCGCGCCAGGCACCGCAGCCATGTTCGATGATCCTCAGAACGTGTGTCAGCCCCGACGTGTGTTGGTCCATCGGGGCCCTTCGGCACGACCCAGGCGACGTAATGATCTACTGATGGGGCTGAAAGGGGTAAACACACACACTGGGCTAGCACACGTCCCGAGGATCATCGACATTTGCGGCAGAGCCGGGTCCTGGCCGGCGGCCTCGGGCGGGAGGCGCCGGCCTCGGGCCAGACGTGGCCACAGAGGAAGGGCGGCGGCGGCAACAGCAAGGGGCGCGAGAGAAGGAGCACGAGCGGGAGCCGAGCGCAAAGGAGGGCGGCGAAGGCAGGATGATCATTGCCGCCAGGTGGGGAGAGAGCAGGGTCTGTCTGCCTTCCCGGCTTTGTGCAGGAACCAGTCAGATCCTGAACCGATGTGCGCAATGTAGGGTTTGGTTCGGCCTCGCAACGGCATGCACTTGGTTCATAGCGGTTGCAGGCCGCCCGAAAACGTGGCCACGGCGCTTCTGTCAGCTGATGGGATATGTGTGGAAAGCCCCCCATGGGATATGGCGAAGACCTCCAGCGCCTGCGCCGCTTACGGCAGGTTCGTGTCGTGCCGACCCCAGCGTTGGTTTTTGACACCGCAGGGATCGTTCAACCTTGAACGATCGGCCGCTGCCGCAACGTCCGATCGTTCAACATCGATCGATTCTGGGTCGCCGGCGGCGTTCAACCTTGAACGCCCGCGCTGGGGTCGCCGCTGGTCGACACGACGCAAACCTACCGTAGACAAATTAGCCTGCCGACGAACCCCCCAGATTTAGTTATTTTTCGTTGATTGCGTATGGGGATCTTGAAACACACCTCCAGAACACTCAAAGAAGTGCCACCCCTGCAACGCCCTGGGAGTGTGGGGTGAATAACGACCACAGCCCGTGAGCATTCCTCTGGTGGCGAGGAAGCGACACCCCTGCCACGCCCTGGAAGCGTTAAGCGCATAGAGACCGCACCCCCCGCGCACCCCTCTTGGTGGCGAGAGAGATGGTGCCACCCTTGCCACGCCCTGGGAACGTGAAGCAGATAGAAGCCGCACGCCATGCGCACCCCCGCTGCTGGCAAGGAGGTGACACCCCTGCCAAGCTCTGGACGGTGAAACGGATAGGGATCGCACCTCCAGCGCACCCCCTCTGGTGGCGAGAAGTGCCACCCCTGCCACGCCCTGGACGGTGAAACGGAGACCGCACCCCGACGTACTTCTTTTGGTGGCGAGGAAGCACCACCACTCCAACGCCCTGGGAGCGTGAGACGCAAAGAGACCGCTCACCCTGCGCACCCCATCTGGTGGCGAGGAATTGCCACCCCTGCTATGGGTGCGTGAAGCGGATAGAGACCGCACCAGATGCGCACCTCGTCGGTGGCGAGGAAACGCCACCCCTGCCCTGCCCTGGGAGCATGAACAGATGAAGACCGCACTCCCTGCGCACCCGCTCTGGTAGCGAGGAACGTCATCCCTGCCACACCCTGGGACCGTGCAACCCCTGCGCAACCCCTTCTGGTGGCGAGGAAGGCTAACTCCAGCCTTGTCGTGGACGGTGGGACGGATACTGAGCATTTTATTAGGGTGGAGGGCACAGGGTAAAATCCATATGGGCTCCTGTACCTCGAAAATAAATCCGTCTTGTGATTCACCTTTTGCAAGTTCAAACCTCGAAAATCAATCGAAACGGCATTTCAGGTTTCACCCTTTGCCCTCCACCCAAAGAAAGTACTCGGGGATCAATGCCGCGCCGTGTCTGGCGGCGGATCGGTGCCACACAAGCAACGCCCTGGACGTGTGTTGGTCCATCGAGGCCCTTCGACACGACCCAGGAGACGTAATGATCCACTGATGGGGCTGACGGGTGTAAACACACACACTGGGCTAGCACGCGTCTCGAGGTCCTGAGCGACCACGCCCCCTGCGCAACCCCTCCTGGTGGCGAGGAAGGCTGACCTCAGCCACGTCGTGGCCTCTGGCGGCGGATCGGTGCCACGCCTTCCACGCCCTGGACGGTGGGACGGCTGACGGCCGAGACGTGGCCGCGAGCACGCTGGCCCGAGCCCCCGCGCCGACGGCCCGAGGCCCCATGCAGCCACGAGCGCCAAGCAGCCCCCCGCGGAGAGCCCAGATGCGAAGAGCTACCCTCCTCCCCTGCCCTCCCCCCCGGGGGTGGGGGGGCCCAGGGGGGAGTCCGTTCCCTCCTCCTTTTCCTCCTCCTCCTCCTCCTTTTCCTCCTCCTCCTCCTCCTCCTCCTCCTCATCTCCGCCTCCTCCTCCTTCGCCTCCTCCCCCTCCTGGTGGTCGTTCGTGTCTTTCAGGGTCGGCGGCACCGGCCGTCAGGCCTTCACAATACGAAGAGCTACCCTGAGATCCTGGCGACTCCACTTTCTGGAGCCGGGCGTTTTCGCTCAACTTCGGGCCCCGGGACCCTCGCAGATCGATCTGGCTCGAGAAATGACGCAGAAAGATGGGGTCCGGGTCTCCTGTCGCGTTCTTCACGATGCTACACTTTCTTCGCAACGTCGGATCTCAGAGTACACAGGCGCCCCTTCAGAAGTTGGCGTTGATGTCAAAACTGATGCCAGCTGTAAGCTCAATCGGAGATAACTGGGCTTATCCTGGAGAGGGGGGGAAGGGCCGGCCGATAACCTAACCTTCACGCTGTGGGCAGCCCTGCACTTGCCCGCGCGCATCGGTGCTGCGGCCCCTATAGCTGCTTGCTGCGACGATGCTGCGACGATGATATTATTGGTGCTGTGACGATGCGGGCGCCGTCTGAGAATGCCACGGGATGTGTCCGGACAGCTAGCATTGGGGTACGCGGGATGGGATTGCTGAGAGTAGACGTGGAATATTGTGCACACGATGGTGCACGCGTGCACCACAATGCCTGTGAACACTACAAAGAGTGCGTGCGCCACAACGCTATTGTACACCACAGGTAAGTGCTGCAGCAGCAGCTTCTGCTTGTACCACAGCGCCAGTGTACACCCCGATCGCATACCACAGGAGCCGCGTGCACCGCGGCGCATGGCGAACATTTGCGCCACAGCGCTTCCATGCACCTCCAAAGCCCCGACGGGACCCAAATCTGGAAAATCGCGGGGGGGCCGAACGTATTAGATTCAATATTGCAGTTATTTGTGAGTATTGATGTTTCCAGCCAGGGGTACAGTTCCCCTGCGTAGGGCCAAACATTTCTGTGTACACGACAGTGCCTGTCTACTGTGCACCACACCACGTCGCCTTTGTACACCACAGCTGCTTGTATACACCGCAGTTCCTGTCTACACAACAGCGCCTGTGTACAGCACAATGCCTGTGTACACTACAGCAGCCGCGTACACCACAGCGCCTGCATACACGCCGATGCTTACGCAAACCACAAGAGCCGCGTGCACCACAAAGCATGGCGAACATTTCCGCCACAGCGCTTCCGTGCACCTGGAAGGGCCCGACGGAGCCCAAATCTGTAGCAACGCCTGGGGCCCGATTGCATCAAATTGAATCTGTACGTTATTTGTGATTATTGATATTCCTGGCCAGGGGTACGGTCCCCCCGTTTGGAGCCGACCCTGTCTATGTACACCACAGTGCCTGCCCAGTGCACACCACTACGCCCTTGCACACCACAGCTGCTTGTGTACACCGCAGCGCATGTCTGCACAACAGTGCTTGCGTACACCAAAACGTCTGTGTAGACTACAGCAGCTGTGTGTGCCGCAGCGTCTGTATACACCGCAATGCCTGTGCACGCTGCGACGCTTATGTGCGCCACGGCTGCTGCTTCAGCACCACACGTGTGGACCGCAACTCCCACACACTTCCAAGGCCCCAGCGGAACCGAAAGTCCGGAAAATCGTATGGGGATCCGAACGTCTCAAATCCAATACGTACACGATGTGTGAAGAGTTTTCTTGCGAACAACGCTTGTGTTCACCATAGCACCATAGCTACGATGTGCAAAACAATGGATGCGTACACCGCAACGCCTTTGCCCACGACAAGGTGTGTTGCACCGCAATGGCCGTGCAACACAAAGTTTCTGCACATCAACATGTCTGGGATGTCTGCATAAACCATAACTGCTGTCGCAGCAACAATTGTGTTCACCACAGAGCCTGTCTACACCACAGCACCTAGGTGCATCACGGTGCCCGTGTGCACCGCGCGGCCTGGGTGCACTTATGCTTGTGTGCACCACAACGCCTGCGTACACAACAGATCCTGCTGCAGCAGCAACAAATGCGTGCACCAAATCGCGTCGCTGCCTGTCTAAAACGCAAATGCCTCGTCGTCGCCGTCGTCGTCGTCGTCGTCGTCATCGTCGTCGTCGTCGTCGTCGTCGTCGTCGTCTCCCCCAGCCACTCCAAGCCCCAACGTCTCGCCAACGTGCATCCAAACACCGACATGCTGTTGCGCACACCACCGCGCCGTTGAACACAGTGCTCCATGCGAGCTCGCTGCGTCCCCCCAACAAAACCTGGACAACCGACAAAATTAGATTATCCTGGGGGGGGAGCCCGATAACCCGGGTTATCGTCGGACCCCCAAAATAACAGTACCCTGTAGAGACCGAACCGAACCCCCTGCGCACCCCCTTCTGGTGGCGAGTAAATGTACCCCTGCCACCCAATGCGAGCGTGACAATGATAGAGACCGCACCCTCTGCGCACCCCCTCTTGTGACGAAGAAGTGCCAGCCTTGCCGCGCCCTGGGAGCATGAAACGGATAGAGAACGTACCCATTTCGCACCCCCTCTGGTGGCGAGGAAGCACCACCACTGCCACACTCTGGGAGCGAGGGACGCATACAGACCGCACCCCCTGTGCACCCCATCTGGTGGCGAGCAGCTGCCACCTCTGCCACGCACTGGACCTCTGGCGGTGACGAAGTGGCACCCCTGCCACGGCGCGGGAGCGTGAAGCGCACAGAACCCGCATCTCCTGCGCAACGCAGATGGTGGCGAGGGAGGAAGTGCCACTCTTGCCACGCCCTGGAAGCGTGAAGCGCATAGAGCCCGCACCCCCTCTGGTAGCGAGGAAGTGCAAACCCCGACACGACCTGGGAGCGTGAAACGGATGGAAACCGCACACACCTGCGCACACCCTCTTGTGGCGAGAAGGCACCACCTTGCCACATCCTGAACGCGTGACACGCATAGAGACCGGGCCTCCTGCGCACGCCTCTTCTGATGGCCGTGAACGGCCGCCCCTGCCACGCCCTGGACGGTGAGACGGACAAGGACCGCACACCCTGCACAGCCCCTGCTGTGCCATGGGGGCGTGAAGCAGATATAGAGACCGCATACACTGCATTCCCTCTGGCGGCTAGGACCTACACTCCCAGTCACGCAGTGGAAGTGTGAAACGGATGCAGTAGGAGCTCGACGAGCTCGACCACAAGCAACCCTGAGACCCCAGGAAGTCCAATGACTTTTTCTTGTGTGAACGCCAGGCTTTCCATAGCAAAATATCGAGGCCCAAGAGACCCACGGCACCCTGGAGGCAAGCTGGGTGCTGCGTGGCATGGGCTTCCACTGTAGAAACGGCATCCCCTGCGCACCCACTCTGCTGGCAAAGATCTGCTTTTTGTTCCGGACCGCCCCACCCTGCACAGGGGGAGGGGGGAAAGTGGCTGTCGAGCCCCGCCCGGAGAAGAGAGACGTCGGGAATCATCGGCGGCGAGCGAGGGTGGGAAGTGAGAAGGAGAAGGCCTTCCCAGAAGGCGGCGGGACTTCTCAGAAGCCCTCATGCCTTCTGAAAAGTTGGGGATCGGTGTCTTCGGAGAAAGCTTAGAACACTTCTCACAGGCCAGGGAGCTTCCGAGCCCTCTGAGAAGGCCCGCCCCTTTTCAATTCCCCCCGGGCTCGCCGCCGAAATCAGAGGCCCGGCCAACCTCTGCCGACGGCACAATCCTTTCTCGGAAATAAGAGAGCTTCAGTCCCCAAAAGGAAAAGAAAGGTCTGAAACATGTCTGCCAGCCCAACGGGCCAGAGGCGTGCTGAGATCTCTGGCAACATGTTTAGAACACTTTTAGTTCGCGCGCGCGGGGGGCCGCCCCCGGGGGTCCCCCGATTGAAGCTTCCCCAGCAAGGTCCCCCTAAAAATGCCGGAACTCCCTGGGGCGGTCTTCCGGACCCCACGAGGCCCCCAAGACGTCCAACAGGACCCCGAATCACTACACGATAGGCCCACGACGCTCAACATGGCCTCCAGTCCGCTGAGAAAGCGCCCAAGACGTCCCAAGAGGCCTCCGAGAGCCTTCCCAAGAGGGACGCGAGAGTTTATGGTTTTGGGGTCTCCACTTTTCGAGCTTCCGACGCTCCAAGACGTCCCAAAAGGCCCCCACGACCGTCTCAAGATGGCCCAAGACGGTCCCAAGAGGGCCCCGAGATGGCCCAAGAGGCGCCCAAGACGGCCCAAGAGGGCCCCACGAGGCCCCGGAACGGCCCAAGAGACGCCCAAGACACCCCAACAGAGGGGCCCCAGCCAACCCAAGATGACCCCAAACGGCCCAACAAGGGCCCCACCCAGACGAAGATGGCTCCGATACGGCCAAGGCGCCGCAGACTGCCCAGGGCGGCCCCGAGAGGCCCCCTAGACGATCCCAGATGGCACCCTGTCGCCCAGAGATTACTTCCGCCCCCGCCTTCGGCGACCTCCAATCTCCGCACGCACGCTTGCACGCGGCAGGACGCCGATCCAAAAAGTCCGCGCGGAGCTCCGAGAAGTTATGTTTGTATAAAGGTCTCGGTTCCTCGACGATGAGGGCCTCGGAAGAGGAACCAGTGAATAAGGAATACAGTGCCTGGAAGCCAATGGAACTCCAATCGTGAATCGGTCATCTGACAAAGAATCCCCCAGGGTCTGAAGCCCCTTGGGCACATTCTTGAGCCCCCACCACACGCTGCCCGCCCTGGCGACCAGAACACATGCAAAAAATGGCGCCCATGCCGACGTCAGCTGACAAGCGATGGCATCAACAAGCGAGAGCGCACAGCGAGTCGTAGTTTTCAAGAGGCAAAGATTCGCGCACATTCCCCTAGGAAGCCCTCCGCACTTCAGAAGGAAGCCAACGAACGAGGCGGACGCAAGACGTGGAGGAAAGAGGAAAGGAGGCAGGCAAACGAGGAGAAAAGAGAACAGACACAAAAAAAATACCCCCACACGAACAGGGATCCCCTGCCCCTTGAACTTCACATCAGCCAACCCCTTGTGGGTCTCCAGGCGTGTGGGTTCGTCATCCCCCGAATCTCTTTCCCAGGGCCACGAACCAGAAATTCAACCCCTCTCCGACCCGGGATGACCTGCCCAGGAACGCATGATTGGAATATTCAACATGTTCGGATGATTGCTGGTGGCTCCGAGACGGGTCCAAAAACAACCAAAACGGTCAAAGAGGAGTCCCGAGTCCCACAAAAGAATCGGCCCAAGAGGCTCAAGATGGCCTCAAGACGGCCCAAAGGCCTCAAAGACGACCCCACGAGGGCTCCAAGCAGCAAAACTCGTCTCTACCGTCTGCGCCACCGTATTGTGAAGGGGCCGAGCCGCTAGAGCTGCTTAGCAGCGAAACAAAGCAAAGCAGCTCAAAAGTAACTCCGCGGACACCCCTTCAACATCGTTGAACATGACTTGAAAATTTAACTTGTCGTTAGATATGGAGGGCTACAGCGTTGCACGAGAACGCCGCACGATAACAATGCCAGGGTTGAACGACCCACAGAGCAGCAGGTTGACCGCACCTTTGCACAGACACGGCCCAACTCCAGAGGGCGCAGACGCCCGCAGATCACGCCGAATCGCTGCCGCGCGACGACATGGCCTGGCGACACCGCTTGGGCGAACACATGCCCAGCATTACCGCAGCCACGCCGCCGTCCGCCGCCGGAGCAGCGGCGGGCCGACCGTCGCGCCGTCACGCGGCGAACGGTTTGTTGTCGCGACGCGCCGTCGAAATGCGCGCCAATCAGATATCCGCAACGCCAACGTCGGCGCGACCGGCGCGAACAGGCGCACCAAGTCACTGGCGGGCGCAGCGCTGGAAAACAACGCCGATGGCCAGGACTGGCGCGGCCCGCCGCCTGGCCGCAGCCCCAGCAGCAGCACGTCGCAAAACAATGCGAAACGTGATCGAAGAGCCCAGACGCAGCGCGCGCGAACGGGCCAATCAACAGTTGCCCTCCTCGCCGGGGCCCGCGGGGCCCACCAGTTGCACAAATGCGGTCGCGAGCCTCGGCTCGCGCGCTGCACGCAGGCTGTCGCAAGGGCGCGACGCCAGAACGCCGAAGAAGGAACGCCGCGCACGCTTGCGCGCGCGCAGAGCGGCGCGCGCACGACAGTGCAACTGCAGTTCTCCGGAACTCGAGCCGAAGCGCAAGGGCAAGCTTGAGCCGACAAACTGGGGTTTGATCCAATTGAGTTGCCTACATGCTACTGCTCTTAAGTGCAAGGTAACGCAGCCCCTGCGTCTCCCCGCGCCCGTGGGGGGGCGGCACAAGCGCGAAAACGCGAATATCGAATGTTGTCCTCTGCCGTGCGCAGACCGCGGACCCCCCTTCAATGTCACACCGATCGCGCCAGCAGGAAAGGCGCTGCACTCGGGGGCGGGCTCGGGGGGGGTGGGAGGGGCGACGCCGACTGAGGCGCCACAACACTGAAATCTTGCAACGAGAGACGTTGCTTATTTCCAGCGTTGCGTTTCCCATGTTAGAGCACAAACGTCAGCAAGTATCTCCCATTACTCGGTTTGGTCCGAGCCCAGGCGGCTGGACGGCAAGCGGCGCGATCAACAATCGAACCGCAGTCGGAAGCAGGCCTCGGCGCCTGCACGCAAGAAAGCTAATGAAACCACAAGCACCACCACCATATATCAGATCTACCACTACCCCAGTTCGATAATACGCACCACGCGCGGGACCTTTTCGCCCCAGATCTCCAGCTCCCACTTCTTCTTCGGCGGGTTGAGCCAGCGCCGCAACTCCAACAGCTCGGCCCCGATCTTCTCCGCGAGGCTGGTTCGCTCCGTCTCGGGCCTCAAGACCATGAGAACCGAAGCCTCGCATTTGCAAACTTTCGCGCTGTGCAGGGTCGCCTGAAGGGTCGGCAGATCGGTCGAAGCATTGTTGCCAGAGGCCCGATAAGCATCCAGAAGCCAATTCCTCTCCTCACGGGCATGCGAAAGCAAAGAGAAACAGATGTTGGCGATGCACCCTTATGCTTAACTAGCAAGCATTTAAATGCGCACTGCGTGGAAAACTACAGCGTCTCGTTGCTGGGTCAACCGCGCGACCACAAGATGGCGGGCACCAAGTTTTTTTCCAACATAAAAAATCGTTCCGAACCAAAAACTACCAGCGTGCCAATTTCGAAACCACCAGTCTCCTTCTCGAGCTGCCTTGCGCATTCCACGAGGTGCTTGATCTTCACGCAGGGGGGCGCTCCTCGCTGGCTGCCTTCAGCTCGACCTCAGCGGGGCGAGCAAGCCCGTCGCGCCATGGGCGGCCACCTTCGCCGCCACAGGAAATAAGACCCAACGTGCCCATCAAGTCCGTGACCTGGGTCGTGAAGTTATTTCTCCGTACCTCGTGGCACTTGCGGCTCAAGGTATGCAGGTATTTGGTGCGCGCGCGGGCCTACTCAAGTGCGAGATCCGAAGTTGCCTTCTTGGGAACCTTATTGGAATCCTGCTCTAGCTGCATGCGGGCACGCTCCAAGTCAACACAGCATCGAATACCTTCGCGTCTGCGGGATCTGGGCCCTTGCCATCAGCCCCAATCTTCTTGTCGGCCTCGCGCTGCTCGACCACGGCGTTCAAGCTCTCGTAAAGGACGCTGGCCTCGATCCATTTGGACTGCGCAGGCACCGCCGAACAGCGGCACGCCGGTGCACCCGTCGCCGCCAGGGAAAGCCTCGAGGAGGGCAAGCAAGAAAGGCGTGAAACCTGACACCTGAGCCTTGACCTCATTTCCGGCTTCGCCAACCGCCTTGGCCGCGTCGACGTTGGTCGTCAGCCTCGCGATCAATGGCTTCAAAGCGGCAGTGCCCCCCTCTGCCTCGGCACCCGCCACTGCGCCCTCAAGCTCAAAATCCCTCACAAATGGCAGGGGCAAAGTGGCATCGACTGAGGAAAATGCATCCCCCATCTTCTCGGCGCCAGGAAGCCCGCGGAGTTCGGCAGCAACCAGGCATTGATATTCCACGAACTCTGCGCTATCACCCCACACCAGGGAAGCCTCGGCAATCACTTTCTGCACGTCGTTGAGTTGTCCGATGGTGGAGGCAGGACGTGCAAACGCTACCTGAATGCGAGCTGCCATGGCGACGTCCAGCTTACCCGCGACGTCGTCCAAGCATCTCGGGAAAGGTGCCATCTGCTGCCCCTTGAGTAACTTGGAGATCAATCAAGGAGACCGCCCGTAGCCTCAGCCTCTCCAATCTTAAGGTCACAGAGGGCCTTGGTCAGCAGGCTGATGTCGTCGCCGTGCCCATCGATGAATTGACCCATCAACATGGCGCTGTCCATCAGCTCATGCCAGTGATCTGACTGGGCATAGGCGCAAGCAGATATCCTTGGTCATGTCCTTGCTGTCCTCCTAAAGAGACTTCAGAGCGGCCGAATGAGGGTGGAAAGCACGAGCTGGAACAGCGCAGACCTGGAGTGCACGCCGCCCACACACACACACACCCAGGAGGATACTGGGGAGGACGAGGAGGAGTAACGCACTCTCGAGGGGAATGGCGGTTCGTCTGGCGTTCGGGGCGGCCCATCGGGAACCCCATCCGAGCGTGGCCCCAAGAAAGTTCTCACGCAGGGCAAGCGGGCACGCGCCATAGTCCACGCGTCCATTGGCGGGCTTTGGGCTTGAAACGCGAGCAGGGGCGTGGCCAGCTACTCATCCTACCCTCCCACCCCTCTCGCCCTGCTGAGCTCGTTCAGCCCCGGCGCTTCACCAACTGCTTGCTGACAGTAGCCTCCGCGGGCACGCAGATGCACTGAGCGCTGGCGCGCGCGCTTGACGATGGCACTTATCCCAATCCAGCCTGTCGATCGGCGAGATCGACGCCAGAGCCCCCTTCGCCCACCTCAGGAGCCTCTGGTGATTATCCTGGCCAGCGCCGATGCTGGGGACGATGCTGCCCACCACGATGCGCCCCTCGAGGAACGCGGCTTGACCGCGCAAATCACCGACGCGGGCCAGCCCGACGCCGTTGCGGTGAGACTCCGAAGGCGCCGAGCTAGCAGCACCGGGGCCGCGCCAGAAAGACGCTACCTCCAGGAAGGACTCGACGCCACCATTCTGCCACGACCTCGAAGCCGTCTTCAGAATGACCGCCATGCGCACACAAGAAGGGGTCTCGAAGTACGCGGCGCGCGCTCTAATGGCCCTGATGTGCTTCTCGATTTCGTCGATCGGCACGGTGCTGCCGGCGATCTGACCATCTTGGAGCTTGACCGCGCGGCCAACCACAACGCAGTAGTTCGACAGCCTGTCGCCCGCATCCCTGGCGACGCCCACCCGCTTAGGGCGGGTCGCCGCACGGCCAATGTCCGAGATCGCCCCCCGTCCACCTTCTTTCAGATCACGCCCACCAGACGCTCGCGCTTGGACCATACGTCGACGGGGCCAGCTCCGAGAGGAGGAATGCATGCACCCGCTCTGTCATGCCCAGCGCCCTTCCTCACCCTCTTAGACTCTTAGACGGCGACCACCCCATCCCATCTCCCACTGCGCCCCATTGGGTCTGGAGGGTTCAACCGAGCCATCGACCTCGCAATCGAAATCAGAAACGACTTTACACTATCGATCTCACGATCGGCCCCACCATTCGTAGCATTGTCGATGTCACTCTCGGTTCCACAATCAATATCACTGTCGATCTCACTGTCAATCCCCCTATCGATGGCACCCAATCGGTCTCACGATATCATGATCGATCTCACTATCAATCTTACAAACGATCTCGTATTGATCTCAAGATCGAGCGCACGATCGGCCTCGGTACCGATGTCATGGACGATCTCACTCACTCGATCCCACTCACGCACTCACGATCGACCTCACGATCGGTCTCATTATCGATCCCACAATCGCTCTCCCGACGGATCCCACAATCGACCTCACTATCAGTCTCATGAAGGACGTCACAACCGATTTCACCACCGATCTCAATATCGATCCCGCACTCGATCTCAATATCGATCTCGCCATATATCAGTTCTTCTTGTGCCGACCTCCTACTCGTTCGTCATCCCACCGCCCGCCCCCCCAATCAACCCCATGGCCCCTGGTGAGCCCATCGGGCCGTCGTCATCGCAGTCGCTTCGAGCGGAGGACGCGGCGTCGAACAGCCCGCCGACTGGGGGGGGGGCTGCCGTCGGGAGGGCCGCCGCGCAGGTTCGTGGAACTCCTCAGCCCGTTGACCGCGGAAGTCGGGCCGCCGCCTAGCCGCCCCCGCTTGGGGCCATCACATCTGGCTGATAGGATGCCCCACTCCGCGCCCGGTGATCTCTGGTCGCGCGCGCCCTCCAGGCGATCGCTGAAATCGCCGCGGCCAGCTCCTCCAAGTAAGTCGTCCAACGCCGTCTTAGCTGCCGGCGCCGAGTCACAGACCTCGATGACCTGGGCCCGGGGACCCAGAGGAGGCATCTGAGGCACTGGCGGACGCTGCCCACGGCCTCCAGCACGGCTCGCCAACGCCGCCGCCGGCCGCGGCAAACCGGGATTCGCCTACACCTCGAAGTCGCTCCAAGTTATCAAGGAGTGCCCGCCAGGGCAATTCTGCTGCCTGTTGATGGTGTCAGCGCGCTGGGTCTGGATTCTGTTGTTGACCATTTGCCAGAACTGTTCGTCGGACTGGAAAGGGCTCGCCTGGCTGCTTGGAGCCATGACCGTAGTCTCGCTGCCGACGAACACCGACTGCCTCACGGTAGCTATGCGAAACTTTTCGGCGTCTGGGAACCGATGGATCACCTCGCACCCCCCTGAGCCGCCCTCCTTTGGCCATGCGGACTTTGGCAACAGGTCCAAGCTTGCGCTCTGCATCTTTTTGAGATCGCACTCTTTGGTCAAATCTTGCTCGCTCATCACAATGAAGGAACGCTCGATGTCAACTGCTGCCACACGCCCGCGGTCGGCCGCCCCCTCGCCGAATTGCTTCGCAGCCCCTCGCCCGACGCGCCTCGCGTCGGCCACCCTGCCCTGCATGACGACGTCGCTGAACAGCTCATCCAAGAACTCATTCCACTGTGCCATGGGGTAGAAAACGACCTCGATGAACCGACGCCCCTCGCGCGCCGCTGGGTCCCCGTCGGCCAACACCACAATGAAATCGAGCACCTTCTCGGATACCTTTCCCGCCTGAGCCTGCTGATCTGGGCAGCGCTCCGACGGGGCCCAGACTGAGGGGCGGGCGAGGCGACTGCGGCGGGGGCGCCGCGGCCGAGGCGGGCGACTTGACGACGGGCCCCACCTCCTGGGGATTCACAAACATCGGATCCTCGGCCCCCCGCGCCCTCCTCTTCCTCCCCCTTCTCCTCTTCGGCCTCCTCCTCCACTTCCCCCGCCGCCCGACCGCCTCTGCCCGCCCCCTCCGCCCCCCCCGTCCGCCGCCCCCCCCGCCATCTGCCGCCCCCCACCTCCCCCGCCCCCCGCCCCCCGCGCCCCGCAGCCCGGGCCCGCCCCGCCCCCTCCACCCGCGCCGCCCCCCCGCCCCCCCGCCCCCCCCCCCCCCACTCGGCAAAACCCTCATGATATATGAAATGCATGAAAGGCCCCAGCCGCTATGACGCAGCCCGGGCGGAGCAGTTTGGCACTTCTACAAGTGCATTACCACCGACGCAATGCAACAAGTGAAACTATCTTGATAGCCCTGGTGCGACACGGCAGAACGCGTTCGTTCAAATGCTAAGAGGATGAAGGGCGGTTCTTCTCGAAAGTGGCGCTTTTCTTCCGAAGCACTCGCAAGGTAAGCCGCCCCATGGAGAACAAGGCGCGCGAAGGCAAACATACGGCAACGACAACGAACGCGCGAAACCGCAGGCATGCAGCAGCACTACGGCGCAGGGGGGCGCACCACAAAACCGATCTGGCTCCGAGATAGGCCACGAAGGAAGATTTTGAATGTTCCAGGGATGGCAGACGCGAAGCCGCTGCCGCCGGGAGCCCAGGAGCCCGCGGATGACAGAGCAGGAGACGCAGCCCGCAACCCGTCGCCGGCGACCAGCGCCGCCGCCGCGCGCGGCGCGGCCGGCGAGTTGCAGGGCGAGCCCGACGAGGCCGCCGCCAGCGCCGCCGCTGCCGCCGCGGCTGGCACGCAGAAGCAAGGCGCGGCGGCCAGCTCCAGCTCGGCGCTGCCGCCGTCCGCCACGCCGCCCGCTACTGCAGCGGGGCAGTCCGCGCCGCCCCTCGCCGCTGCGGGGTCGACGTCCTTGCCTTCGTCAACACTCGGCAGTCATGCTACATGAACTCCTTGCTGCAGGCGCTCTTCCCGCTGGCCCCAATGCGGCGCGCTGTCCAAACGGCGCTGGACGCGCTGGGCCCCGCGCCAGAGGAAGGCCTCGCCGAGCTGTTTTACCATGGGAACAAGCTGGTGGGGAAAACGGCGCTGGACGCGCTGGGCCCCGCGCCAGGAAGGCCTCGCCGAGCTGTTTTACCATGGGAACAAGCTGGTGGGGACGGCGATAGCATCGCACCGAATGTCTTCATGGGCACGCACCACGGCCGGCAAGAGGACCCCCAGGAGCTCTTGCAGCTCAACCTGTTGAAGAACGACGACCCGTTGCTCGCGGACCTCTGCCGCGGGCGGGACATGCCGCTGCTGTCGTGCCCGACGCGCCCTACGTCTCGGAATGCGTGCGGCGCAGAGCCCTTTACGATCCTCCCCCTGCCGCTGGTGGGCGCGGGCGGCCGCCAGACCTTCCTGTCGGCGCGCGCTGCGCTCGCTGCTTACCTAGACGACCCCTTCCCCGTGCAGGTAGACGACTGGCAGTGCGAGTGCTCGAGCCTGGCCAAGCACCGCACCGAGGTTCTCAAGACGCACAGCATCGCTGACTTCCCGGAGATCCTGCTGATCCACCTGGCGCGCTGGAATTCGGCGCCCGACGCGGCCCCGCACGCGGTCGCCGCCGACGACGCCCTCGAGGCGCGCGGCCCTGGAGGCGCCAGACACTTCTCGCTGAAGGCCGCGGTCGTTCACGCAGGCCGCACCGTTCGCAGTGGCCACTAATACTGTATTGGTGGCCACTTCGCGAACGTGTATTATACACGTTCGCGAAGTACAGCAGCGAGCGGCGGCTCTACGACGACGCACTCTCCCGCGCCGCCACCAGGATGAGGTCACCTCCTTCCTCAACCGGCAGGGAGCATCGGCGGGGAAGAAAATCGACCTCGCCTTCTACGAGAGGACAGAGCACGCGGCGGCGCGGCCAGCGCAGGGCCAGCCCGCGCGATGCCCACGAGAGCGGCGTCTGCGGGGTGCCCAGTAGCCACTGATCTGACAGGGTGAGACAGAATATGATTCTAGAGACGGAAGCGCAGCCGTGCGTGAAGCGCACGGCAGCAGCGCTGGGCGCGGGCGACGCCGCCGCCGGGCGCGGGACGGCGCCGCGTCGGGCGCTCGCTTGGCCCGCGCGCCAGAAAATAGCAGCATCACCCCCACGAGAGACATCGCCACCGCCGCTTGCCGCCGCGCTGCCGCCGCCGCCGACGACGCAACGACGACCTTCGCCGCCGAGCCTCCACCTGGTCTGGGAGCTCGGCGGCGGGGGGGGCTTCCGCGCGGCTTTAGCCGACCCTTTACGCTGTCGCTGGGGGATCCGAGGCTTTGCAGCAACGCGCGCAAGGGGTCGGCCCGAGCTGCGCGGAAACCTAGGGGGCCATCTCCGCCCGCCTCCACGCGGCGGCCCCCAGGGGAAGCGTAGCGACGCGACCTCGGCACGACGTGTCGGGTCGCGTCGTTGCGTTTCGCGAAGGACGGAGCTAGCGCGACTACGAACGCGATCGCTTCGGACCAGCTCACCATCCTCCGTCATGCTATCGTTCGAGCTTGCCCAATACGTAGTGTTTTTTGTTTTTTGTCTCGAGGGTTTAGGGTTCAAGGTTTGGGGTTTGGGGTCCACCAGGCAAGCCTTGATCGGCTCCTGCATACGAGCCCACCTCCGGCGGCTGTCAGTCCCACCCGCAACCCCCCCCCCCCCCCCCATAAAGATCACCTCTCCCCTCGCTGTAAACGCAGCGAGCACCGCGGGCGCCAGGAGCGCGCTTGGGAGCGCATGGAACGGAGCTCCTGGAAGCGCCTGGGAGGGGCTGGGGGCGCTGGGGAACGCCTGGGAGCGCCTGGGAGCGCTTGGTAGCGCTTGGGGGCACCCGGGACCGCTTGGGAGCGCCTGGGAGCGCCTGTGAACGCGCGGGGGCGCTTGGGACGAGCTGAAGCGCCTGGGAGCGCCTGGGAGCGCTTGGGACCGCATGGGAGCTCCTGCGCGTCCGCCCGCCCGCCCGCGCCTCCGCGCGCGCGCCCGCGGGCCCCGCCCGCCCGCCCGCGCGTCCGCGGGCGCGCCCGCGCGCCCCGCCGCCCGCCAGGCCTGGGCCAACCCATACGCCCTAAACCCTAAACCTTACGCGCTGAACCCAAACCCTTAGACACCCCACCACAGGCCCTAAACCCTAAACCTCAGGCGCGAAACCCTCAAGCTTACACACCCCGCGACAGGCCCAAAACGCCAAACCTCGCCCGCCGAACCCCGAACCGATCCCGAAACCGAGCCGAACAACATGTCAAACCAAGCCGCACCCCCCCCTCCTATATATATATATATATATATATACACACACACTACCATAAAGATCATCTCTCCCCTCGTTGCAAGCACAACGAAACGACATTAAAGTGCGAAAAAAAAAAAACGTGAGACGTAGAAGACGCGCTGCGTCTCTTACGTATCACGTAAAAAGACGCAGCGCGTCTTTTACAGGACTCAGAATGAGAGGTCCCCGCTTTTCGGGGACCTCTTCTTCCTAGTCATGGGTCCCCGGAAAGCGGGGACATCTTACGGATGGATGGGTGGGTGGATATATGGATGGCTGGATGGACGAATGGATGGATGGATGGCTGGATGGATGCATGCACGGACAGATAGATGGATGACTGGATGGATGGGTGCATGGATGGATCGATGGATGGGTGGATGGAAAGTGGATGTAAGGGGTGGATGGATAGGTGGATGGATGCGTGGATGGCAGGATGCCTGGATAGATGGATGGACGCGCGGATCGCTGATCCAGCCTGCAGGCGAGGAAGCGAGATCCTAGAAAACTAGATGGGTCCCCGACTTTCGGGAACGATATCACATCGCCAATATAGGCGAGGAAACTAAACGAACGGACGCCTGTATGTGATGAGACAGCCCTCAGGAATCGATAGAAAGACATACTGCGCGAGCACATATCTAGACAGAACCCCAAGGGGGCCCAAGGGCCCCCCAAAAGAACCCAAAAGACCCCAAAGAAGAGCCAGGACTGCCCCAAGAAGCCTCAAGAGGCCTCGAAACTGCCTCCCTGAGGCCCAACATACCATGAGGCCTCTGACCCACCAACCAGGCACGATGCGGGATAGGCCGAAGGCCATTATATATAAGCACGCAGATCTTCGCATGTGGAATCCAATGGCTTCAGAACACTAATAGACACCACAGAAGCAAAGGTAGACAGTACGCATGAGAGTCAAGTGAAAACGATGGATGACAAGCGCAAGCGCATAGAATGAAACATGTCGGGTGTTCGAGCGCTCACCGCGCCGCCGCGCGCCAGCACACTCAGACCTCATGGGCGGTCAGCCGCCAGTGAAGCCTCGGAGGTAGTTCATTGGATAGGCAGCGCATGAAGAAGCCGCGACGGGGGTCCCACGTGCGAGTACTCTCGATAGGAACACCAAAAGAGCATAGACCCCTCACGATATATGTCCCTGTGGTGAACTATCTATGCTGCCAGAATCTGAATAGACATGCAACGCGGAGGCATATAGAGGCTCAAGAGATTCACAAGCTGCTGCCACTGTAGGGCGCCATGGCGGTCCACATCTAGATTCCACGCCTGCAGAACATGACCTCCAGACGCACGAGGCCAGCTGTGATCCAATAGAAGCGGCACCATCGCCCAAGCGGCCATGCCCGCGAAGCGACTCCGCATAGACAACAGCACGAAGTTCAATAGGTTGAGCGGTGAGTTGCAACCCCAATGATGGCGCATCACCATTCCCTCCCGCGAATGC
The DNA here is from genome assembly GCA_963575745.1 of Prorocentrum cordatum. NCBI lineage: Eukaryota > Dinophyceae > Prorocentrales > Prorocentraceae > Prorocentrum > Prorocentrum cordatum. The sequence continues at coordinate 1,797 of CAUYUJ010013113.1, read as the reverse complement.
ACCGGTGGAAATAGCCACGCCTCGATGCGCTTCCTGTCGCCGTCCACGGCCGCGAGCGTCGCGGCGAACTTGTGGAGCGTAGTGCACTGCGCAATAACAGCGCGCACCGAATCCTCCGTAATGTCCATAGGCCAGGCGACGGCGGCGAACTTCGCCACAAAAGGGCGGAGATCCTGCTCGAACATCCGAAGCATACCATCACGGTCATAGGGTACCGCCCACCGAGCCCCGGCCATGATAGGACCGTTGCCAGAAACGCCGCTTTGATAGCTCCAAGCCGAGACGCCTGCGGATAGGCAGCGAAGCAATCACAACATACGTATAGGCTATGCTATGCTATTCTATGCTGCGCTATACTGCGCTGCGCTATGCTATGCTATGCTACGCTATGCTGCGCTATGCAGTGCTGCGGTATGTTATGGATGGTCAACAGAAGGTCCCCAACTTTCGGGGACCCAAGATTACATCATACGTATAGGCTATGTTATGCTATCCTATGCTGTGCTGCGCTATGCTGCGCTACGCTATGTTATGGATGGTCAACCGAAGGTCCCCAACTGTCGGGGACCTAAGAGGGCCCCAATAGTGCTCCAAGAAGCCCTCCTCGTACTATTCCTCTTCCTCTTCCTCTTCGTGTTCACTCTCCCCCACTTATTCCCCGAAGGCTTTCCAAACCGACTCGGGGAACACACGGTCCAATAGCTTGGCCAAGCTCTAGCCCATCTTTTGGCCACATAGGCGTTTCCAAAAAGTCAGGGGGCGGCGGTCGCTTAGGTTCTAGAGTTTAGGGTTCAGGGTTAGGGTTTAAGGTTCAGGGTCGGGCCTGCTCGCCTCCCGCGGGAAAGTTGGCACGCACTCGGATGTGAAAGAGCGTGTTCTACCGCTGCTGGCGGAAAACCAAAGGGGGTCACTACCGGTTCGAACCCCTCCCCCCCCTCCCTCCGGAAAACCGGGGGGGGTCACTACCGGTTCGAACCCCTCCCCCCCCCCCCAGTTCATCATGAAAAGGGGGGGGGGTCACTACCGGTTCGAACCCCCCCCCCCCCCCCCCCCCGAAAACCGGGGGGGGTCACTACCGGTTCGAACCCCCCCCCCCCCTCGAAAACCGAGTGGGGGTGCGGACAGTGGTGGGGACGGTGGTGGTGGGGACAGTGGTGAGGGGACAGCGGGACAGTGGTGGGGACAGTGGGACAGTGGTGGGGACGGTAGTGGTGGGGACAGTGGTGGGGACAATGGTGGGAACAGTGGGGACAGTGGACAGTGGTGGGGACGGTGGTGGTGGGGACAGTGGTGTGGGGACAGTGGGAATGAGGTGGAAACAGTGGGACAGTGGAGGGTACAATGGTGGTGGGGACAGTGGTGAAGGCGGTGGCGAGGACGGCGGTGGGACAATGGGACAGAGGTACAGTGGGGACAGTGGTGGGGACAGTGGGGACAGTGGTGGGAACAGTGGGACAGCTCAGTGGGACAGCGGAGGAGTCAGTGGGACAGTGGGGACAGTGGGGATAGTCGGGCAGTGGTTGGGGCCGTGGAGACAGTGGGGAGAGTGGAACCGTGGTGGGAACAGTGGTGGGGACAGTGGGGACAGTGCGACAGTGGTGGGGGCACTGGTGGGACAGTAGGGACGGTGGTGGAACCAGCGGGGACAGTGGTGGTGAGGACAGTGGTGCTGGGAACAACAGTGGGGGATGTGATGCGACGGTGGTAGGGAAGGGACCGGGAGTCGTTTGCTGGCGGTGCGTCGGGGGGGGGGGTCGAGCTGGTAGTGACCCCCCTCCGGTTTTCAGGGGGGGGGGG
>CAUYUJ010013112.1:0-10805 GCA_963575745.1 Prorocentrum cordatum | reverse complement strand
GGAGGAGGAGGAGGAGGAGGAGGCGGAGAGACAGGGAGAGATGCACAAACCGATCAACACCAAGTATGATAGCAAGGTGAGGACGCCCAGTTTCCCACCGTGCCTCCTGGAGGTCTCTCATGGCTCTTTTCGGGGACCTTCCAGGACCTGGGGCCTCTGCGCGGGCCTCTCCTGGGGGCTTCCTTGAGGGGGGCCTTCTGGGGGGCCCCTGGGGTGCGTCTCGGGAGCCTCCTTGGGGAGCGGGGGGCTGCAGATCTCGGCGCGAGCCTCACCTCCTGGGGGCCCTGCGCCCCTCCGAAGGCCGCCCCCTGCGGCCCTGTGCCCTCAGCTCTCGTGGGCCCTGCGTCCCCCGAAGGCCGCCCCTTGCGGCCCTCCCCGCGCGAACCCGGCCCTGGCAGGCGCCCGCAGGCGACGGCGGCGCCCCGCGGGGCCGGCCGCCCGCGCAGGGCGCGGCCGGCTGGCGGCGGCTGCCGCCAAGCGCGGCGTCGCGGCCGACGGCAGGCGACCGCCGCCCGCGACCGACGACGCCGCCGTCGACGACGCCCGCCGCCCTCGACCGCCGCCCCGCGGCCGACACCGCCGCCCGCGGCCCGCGGCCGACGCCGCCGCTCGCGACCGCCGCCCGCAGCTGGCGACGGTCCAACGACGGCCGCCGCCGCCGACGATCAGAGTCGGGTGCTGCTGGAAATGCCCCTGGCCCAACGAAGGTGCCCCCATGATTTCTCCCAAGGAGACCCCGACAGCCTCCAGAGCGCCCCTCGCGAGGTCGCGAGGTCCAGAGTGCTCCAAGATTGCTCGACACGCTGGGGGCACCCTGGTCCAGGGGCACCTTCAGCAGCCCCCCGCAGAGGAGGAAAAGGCGGCCATGCCGCTACCCTTCCCTCGCTTTTCCCCTTTGGGCCTCTCCGGAGGCCCTCGTCGCCACCGCTGGATTCGCTTCGAAGTTCTGGACAGAAGGCACACCCTTCGAGTTTGGGATCGACATTGACTTACCCCAAAATCGGCTTTCTCGTTGAATCCATCAAACTGAAGATTTGCATAGATCTACGAACAGTTCACGTATGACTCGACGAGAGAATAGATTTTGATGGGTGAATCAACTCTGCAGTCGGTCGCTTGAACCCCGGGAGAGGTCACGGGAGCAGCGGCGACGACGACGACGACGGCGACGACGGCGACGGCGACGACGACGACGCCGCCGACGCCGACGGCGCCGACGGCCGCCGATCGCCGCCCGCCGGCGGTTGCCGCCCGCCGGCGGCGACCTGCCGCGGGGCTTGCGCGGTGCCTCGGCGGACGGCGGGCGGCCTCCGCTCGCAAGGCGACGGCGGCTACTCGCGGCGACCATTTGCCGCCCGTGACGGCGACCTGCCGCTCGACGACGACGACGACAGCGACGACGACGACGACGACGACGACGACGACGGCGGCGGCGGCGGCGGTGTCGGTGGCTGCGGCGGCGGCGGCGACGACGGCGGCGACGACGACGACGACGACTGCCGCCCGCGACGGCGATCGGCGACACGGGGGGAAGGGCGCCGGCCATCGACCGCCTGCTCCGGCGCTGGCCGGGCCGACCTGGGTGGACACATGTCGGGAGGGAAAAATCGGAACAGATACCGATGTTGTCGATTCCTAACGACTTGGGGGACGGTGGGGAAGGCGAACATCCGGAAACTCTTCAGGAATGAAGGGGATCCTGGAGTATGCTTTTGTTTCTTTGTGTATCCCTGGGCCCCTTCAGACTGGTCGTTGGTCGCTTCGCCCAAGGGCAGCTGCGCGCCGCGCCGGCGCGCCCTGCAGCACATGTTTCGCCTCCTGCTGCCTCTCTTAGGCGCGCTGTGGCCTGCAAAGGCCGTGTGGCCCCCCAGGCAGACCCCTGTCGGGCCCCGCGTTGCTCCGCCCGTGTGCCGTGTGGGCCCCTCGTGTGCCCACCGCCGCGGCCCTCCCTCGAAAAGGAAGAGGAATACCAAGAACAATAGTAGTAACAATGCGAATAATAATCATACGACAGAAGAATCATACGACCTACAGTAATAATGCTGTTCATAATGCGCATCATTGCCATACTAATAATGGTAGTTAAAGAACGAAGTCCAGCAATACGAGTACTACTGCTACTACTTCTACTGCTGCTACTACTGCTCCTGCTACTACTCCTACTATTACTACTACTACTACTATATACATTATACACATACTTTACGTTAACTACTAATACTACTAATACTAACTACTACTACTATTACTACTGTTACTACTACTTACGACTACTTACTACTTACTAAATACTACTGGACCTACAACGACTACTAACTTACTACTACTAACTACTACATATACTACTTACTACTTATACTACTATACTACTACGACTACTACCACTACTACTACTATACTACTACTACTTACTACCTACTACTACTATATCCTAACTACTAACTGCCACTACGACTACGGACGATACATACTACTACTACTACTACTACGAACGGACGACGACACGACTACTACTACTTACTACTATACTACTATTACTTACGACTCACTAATATACTACGACTCTACTCCTATACTACTATACTACTACTTACTATTAGTATGGGTACTATTACTAGTACGACGAGTACTATCTTACTACTACTACTACGACTACTACTACTCCTACTGTTACTGTTACTGTTACTACTACTACTACTACTACTACTACTACTACTACTACTACTACTACTACTATTACTTAAACTACTACTACTTAAACTACGACTACTACTACTACTAACCTTAATTCTTCTTCTACTACTACTACTACCACTGCTGCTACTACTACTACTACTACTACTACCACTACCACTACCACTACCACTACCACTACCACTACCACCCCCACCACCACCAGACACCACCACGGACCACCAAGCGACGTACACGACTACTAATTTGATACTACTACTATATACGTACTAACTGCTCACGACGAATACGACGACTTACGGACTCTACGACGACTTACTATCTACTACACTTACTATTACTACTTACTACTACTACACGGACGACGGCGACCGACGACGACCGACGACGACGAAGCACTACTACTACTACTACTACTACTACTACTACTACTACTACTACTACTACTACTACTACTACTACTACTACTACTACTACTACTACTACTACTACGACTACTACTACTACTAATTACTACTACTACTACTACTACTACTACTACTACTACTACTACTACTACTACTACTACTACTACTACTACTACTACTACTACTACTACTACTACTACTACTACTACTACTACTACTACTACTACTACTACTACTACTACTACTATTAACTACTACTACTACTACTACTACTACTACTACTACTACTACTACTACTACTACTACTACTACTACTACTACTACAAAGAAGAATAGTAGGAACCATAAGTTTAGTATAATTATGAATCATATCCCCAGCACTGGCTATGCTAATGATACGCGTTGTGGTAAACAGATCCATAACAATAAGAGTATCCAGAAGAGGAACACTAATAGTAGTAACATACGATGAACCGACAATCAACACTGACAGCATAAACATCAACTGTTGAAGCTCCTAGCGGATTTCTGGGATCTGCGCTGGAATCTCTTCTCTGGCGCGCGGAGTGCTCCAGAGGTGCGGAGCCGGAAGCGTCGCCAGGAGGCCCCACCGCCGATTTAAGAAACCCGCGCGGATCTCCGACAGACGCGCGGCCCTCCCGAGTCGCGCCCTCTGACAGCCCCCCCACGGCCATCCACGCACTCCCGGGAATGAGGCACACCCACTCGGGCTCCCTCCGCCTGGTTTTGCAGAGTGCCAGCCTATGATCCGTCATAGGCGTCAGGGGCGGTCTTACTGACCCCTGGCAAATCATCCCCAAACCATCCCCTTCCATGACGTCCCCCTTGCCCCGCCGCAAGACGTATGTGTGTGTGTGTGTGCGTGTGTGCAGCCAGAGGGGAGCTTGAGAGGCGAGGGGGACGTCACGGCAGGGGGGGTTGCTAGAGGTCGGTTAGGCCACGCCCGAAAGCGCTTTCCAAATTCAGGAATCGCAGACGCCAGCCGCTCCAAACGCCTCACGAACCCGCGGGCCCAAGTCCAATTCAGATTCAGCGCCGTCCTACGACGTCCTACGAATTTCTTCGGACCGACGTGCACGACCTCCTGGCCTAGCCAGGTGCACCTCCTTTGTGCCGGGGCCGTCCTAGATTCGAACTAGTCGGTATCGCGTTCTGGCGTCTGCGCGCGACATCGATCGATTCGACTACGCACCTCAAAGGGCGACCGCCATCTGCCTATGGATCCATCCGCTCGGTCGTGCAACCGGTTCGGTCGATCTGCGGTCCGAGGCAGGGAAAGGCCGGCCACAAGGCCGGCCATGGTCCGTCCTCCGCCTGTGCCTCGCTGCAGGCAGCTTTGTTCACTGGTCGCACGGCTGCAGTTGTTCTGGTTCTTGCTCTTTGACGCAGCGCGAGCGCGCTCGCGTGCCTCATTGCACTCCGTATTGCGCGCGGTCTGATGGTCTGGTCACACTTCTCTGACATCGCCGCTATCCTTTTCCGATTTGCCTTCTGGCCTGAGTGCGCTGCCTGTGCACGTGAGGCTGGGCAGTTTCGACACGGACTTGGGAAGCAAGGCGCACATGGGGGCAGCATGAGAAGGGGAATCCGCAGACCATAACCAGTGGACGACATCAGCCCTCGACGCGCGCCCGAGCACAACGCAGGCAACTAGGCCCACATCAGCGCGAGTCTGAACAATGTTGTGGTCGTTTTCTGATTTGTGTTTTGCCGATCGGCGCGGGCTCTCGTACATCCCCCCTCCCCCCCCCTGGAGTAAGTAGATCTTGGCTGTGCTGGGCGCCCGTTTCGGGCGGGTGGCGTCTCCCCCAAGGAAGGCACTGCTGCAAACAGCCGCATCAAGCAGAGGTCCGGAGCCAAAACCCCCCTCCCCTCCCCGCCTCCACCCACTGTCGAAACGCCGAAGAAGAGAACGCTCACACTATTGCTTCTGACAGAGTGGGCGCACTGGCTCGCGCTGGTAGCGGTCGACTCTTGCGGCTTGGGGCCTGGCGGGTTCCAGCGTCTCCATTCTGGGAGAGGTTTTGTTGTTTATTCGGCCACCTTGGCGAGCCCTCGATGCATCTCGTCATTCTCTGGCCATTGCCACCGTCGCTTTCCCAGGCTATGATTTCTGGCCTGTTCCTCGCGCTGCGTCAGTGCAGTGTCCCAACGACGGGAGAGCTTGAGATGTGGCAGTGTCACATCTACCCGCGCCGTAGCTGCCTCACTGGTTCTTCCAACCTTGCCGCGTCACGCAGGCATCTCAGCATGGTGATGGTCATACATGAGGACTGCTTCCCTTGGCAATCCCAGGCCCCTCAGAGAACCGCGTGGTCCCATGTAATGAATGCATGGTAGGCTGGTCGGCAGAAAACGCTTTCAGATCAGCTCTGCCATATTTCTGTGGAACGTAAGTCTCGAATGCGCCGGAACTCGGGTTTGCCGCCGCTCTTTGACGATCGCGTCCTGGACCTTGACGCTCAAATTTTCGGGAGATGTCTGCAGCGGGAGCTCGCGTCCAATTCCGGGCTGGGTCTCGTCATTTTCATGATTCCGCGGCGAGCGATGGGGGGAAATGAAAAGGAGAAGTCGTTCTCAGAAGGCGGCGGGACTTCTCAGAAGCCCTCGCGCCTTGCGAGAAGTGTTCTGTGCCTTCGGGGAAGGCTTAGAAAACTTCTCAGGAGGCCTGTCAACTTCCGAACCTTCTGAGAAGGCCCTCCCCTTCTCGCTTCCCCCCGGGGGCGCCGCCCGAGGATGGCCCCGTCGGGCCAACTCGAGCCCCGCGAGCCCGAGATCTTGCGTCCCCCCGAGTGGTGAGCCCGCGGAGCGGGAGCCACGGCGGGTGCCCCCCTCCCCCTTCGGGAAGGCAGCCGGCACATCTCGCGGCCACGGTGGAGGAGGAGGAGGAGGAGGAGGAGGAGGAGGAGGAGGAGGAGGAGGCGGACGAGCATTACGTTCGAAAAAGAAACAGCGCCAAAAACAAAAACTTTTGGCGCTCCGCGCGGATTTCTTGGATCCGCGCTGAGCCCCCCTGGGGGCGCCTCCGGCGCCGCCCCTGGCGCGCTCCGCGCGCCAGGGAGGGGGGTCCGGCTCGGATCCAAGAAATCCGCGCGGACCGCCAAAAGTTTATGTTTATGTGGTTGTTTCTTCTTCCAGAGAAGGCGGATGAGCATTAAGTCGGACATGTCCCTCTACAGGTGGGATATTCCTAGCAGTGGCGAGGCGTCCTGGCTGGCCTGTAGGCCCACCAGAGAAGGTTCCAAGAGCCACGTTTGTGGTATGCACGACATGTTTTCAGAAATTGTCTGGCCGAGGCTGTCTTGTCATCACGCATCGGGCTTATGTTCTAAGAACAGTGGCTCTGTTCTCAGAACATTTGTTGCGTTCGGAGAGAACTTCGTAGTAGGCCTATAAGAATGCCGGGACGGTCGGACCCTGCTAAATGGTGGAGGAGGAGGTGGAGGAGAAGTCGGACGAGGATTAAGTTGGGCATGTCCTTCTATAGGAGGAGTATTCAAGAATAGTAGAAGTAGCCTGGTGACGATTTGTCGTGCTCCTTTTACCATGCAGCGCGTTTTTTTTCTTGGTGGGCATCATCACATTTCTTCCAACATCTGCCTGTATGAGGACATGCCCGACCCAAGACTTGCACGACATAGTATGCTGGCGCATCTTTGGGCCTCTTTGGGCCGATTTCGGGGCTCTTGTGGGCCTCTCGGGGGCCTCTTGGGGGCATGTTGGGGGCCTCTTGGGGGCCTCTTGGGCCTCTTGGTGTTTTGTTTCGATTGTTGTAGGGCGCTTTTGGCCCGTCTGTGTCTTCGGACGCAGTCTTGGAGGTCGGTCTGGGCCGTCTTGGGGCGTTCTGGGGCCACCTTGGAGGTCTCCTGGGCTGGGCTGCCTTTGGGCCCTCTTTGGGGCCGTGTTTGACGGCTTTTATCGGAATTAAAAAGGCGAGAAGGCGAGCATCATTGATTTGCGCGTAGGTGCTGGAAGGACTTCTGCCTCTCGGGGGCCTCCTTTGGGAGGCACTGTTGCCACTTGGAGCCGTCTTGGGGCGGTCTTCGGAAGCGTCTTGGCATCGGCGCCACCCCAGCATACTAATAGTACTTGTGCGCCGCCCCCCTCGCAGGGGCGACGCGCGCACCGAGACATGTTATAGTATATGCGTCGTGGCGTGCGTTTTCTGGGCACATCGTTCGGGGAACGACATGTTACAACATGGGTATACTATATGTTCGGGCGAACGCGCGCCTCCAGGGATGACATATAGTACTTGCAATGTAAATGGTTCAAAGGCCAGAAACGGTCATCAGGCTAAACTAATCAAACTTCGGAAACAAGTTCAAGACCAATGCTTTTACGAAGTTCAAGTTCAAGGTGGTTGATATTCTTCAGGAATTATGAGAAAAAAAAAACGGTTCAAGTTCGGCGGCGAGGAAAGAGTCCAGAACAAGTTCGGAACACAGTTCGGATATCCCGCGCCGACCGAACAGTTGGAAACATGTTCGGGTGCTTACTTGCCTGAGCTTCGCCTGTTGTGCGCAGCGTTTCGCGGCTGATTGTGCTCCAGTCGGCCATCGAGTGAATGGTCAAAACCCGGGCGCTTCCATGATCTCTGACTTGTACTGCTGTCAGAATGCTGCGTGGGAGAGCACAAATCTCCGACAGCGCACTTGAGCGTCGCGTGCAGATCTCGTTCTCGTTGTTGCAGAAATCGCGTCGTCGTGGCATGCCGCATGCTCGGCTGAGACAAGGCCCGCGTGTAGTTGTTGGTCGTGTAGATGGTTGTCAGGATGATGGACTAACTCTTTTATTTCTCGATTATTCTCTTTCCCACTTGTCGCCTGGGGCGGCGTCCAGGGCAACTCCGCGTGGCCAGCGGGGGCCAGGCTTGCAGCGTCTGTTGCACGCGCCATTCGTATCTGGCTGGGGCAGGGGTGGAATGGGACTCGGCGTAGCTCGCGCTCGATATTAAATATGGGCAGGGCCTCATGCGCGGCGCATTGGCGGGGCCGCGTGGGCGCCCTGAAAACGCCGCGGCATTTCGCGAGCAACGCGCGCGCGGGCCTTCGTGCCCGCGCGGAGAACTGCGCGGCACTTTGCGCGAGGCGCGCGGGCGGGGCCCCGCGGCGGCACCTCGCGCGCAACGCGCGGGGGCGCTCCTGCAGCCGCGCCGAAGTGTCTGCGACTCCCCGCGCGCGTCGCGCGGATGGCCCCCCCGTGGCCGCGCGGTCCAACTCTGCGGCGCCGCGCGCGGCTGGCGCGCGCATGCTTGCGTGGCCGCGCTGGAGGGCCCCCGCTCGTCGCGCCGAGCGTGCCGGCGGGATTTCCACGCATGGCTGATCCAAATGTTATGGCAGACTCAAGGGGGTTAACATAGCGGCGCGTCTCTTTACAAAACGCATGGGCGGGGCTACGGCGCGCCGAAGGATCTGCGGCCCCTCTCGCGCAGCGCGCGGGCGGGGCCCCGCGGCCGCGCCGCGGGCCCGCGCGCCTTTGCGCGGCGATCGCGGGGGCGGGGGGCGGGCGCGCGGTCGCGCCGCAGGGCGCCCGCGCGCCCCCGCGCAGTGCGCGGGCGGGGTGGGTTTCGCGGCCGAGATTCACTCTGCGCGCGCGGGCGGGGCCCCGAAGCCGCCCCGATGCACTGGCTCGCGCCCGCGCGCGGCGCGCGCGCGCGCGCCCCCCCCGCCGCCCCTTCGCTTCGGCTCGGCGCGCGAGGCTTCAGGGCAGGGCGTCTGCGCGCCCTCCCCCCAGCAGGCGACGCGCGGGCAGGGCTCCGTGGCTGCGCCGATGCACTGGTGCGCGCGACCGCGCGCGACGCCCCTCGCCCCGGCCCCTGGCCCGGCGCGCGGGCGAGGCCGCGGGGCCGCGCCGGAGATCCCGCGGCCACCTGCGCGCCGAGCGCGCGAGGCTCCACGACAAGAACGAGGGGTCTGCGCGCCCCCGCGGGCGACGCGCGGGCAGGCCCTATGGCCGCGCCCAGACAACTAACTTGCGGGTTTCCCCGCGTCGTGCGCGGGCGTGGCAGCGCGGCCTCGCCGGCAAATCTGCGGCCCCCGCGCGCGGCGCACTGGCGGGGCTTCGCGGCCCCGCCGAAAGAAACCCGCGGGCAGCCGTTCCAGGGCCTGCGGGGAAGTAGGGGCCCTTCATTGCGATCGCTGTTTAGGAGAGCTCTTCGCTGCCCAGCGCAGATGGCGGGCGCGCGCGCTAGCGCCGCCGGCCGCGGCCTCGCGTCGGGGCCCGGCGCGGGGCCCGACGGCGGCCCAGAGGTCCAATGGATCACCAGATGGATCATCTACGATGCATACATCATGGATTTGGATCCATGGCCTTTCTGTGGTCTCATCTTGATCCATGAGCTGGATCTTGATCCATGAGCTGGATCTTGATCCATTGGGTTTCTGGGTATAGCATTGCGCATGCATAGCATATCATAGCGCTATGCATATACACAGTACGCCATGCTACGATACATACTAACCACTACTAACTTGCATTACAAATTACGTATGCATGTAACATCATATCATACATATCGTAATAGCACATGTAAGACTTATCATACAGCATAGACATAAATAGTACTGCTATATGTAATCAATAAAATCATAGCGTTATCGTATGTGATAATAATTGTGGAATTGGTTGTATCACAGCATAAGCGTGGGTTGCACAAGCATGCCGCTCGGCCGTCCGATGAATCCCCCTCCTCATGCTCGCTTCTTTTGCGTTTCTTGCGCAGCGTGGCCCAAGGCCGCGCCGCGGCGCGCCGCCGCCCTCCTCCGCGTCCGCGTCTTGTTTTCCCCCCCCTCTACTATTATTGTTTCCCCCCACCACCCTGGCCACGCGCGAACCCCAACCCCCCCCCCCCCCCCCACAACACCCCCCCCCCCCCCCCCCCCCCCCCCCCCCCCCCACCCCCCCCCCCCCCCCCCCCCCCCCCCCCCCCCCGAGGCTGACGATTTTAGCGACTGCGGCGCCGAGAGTGGGCAGACCACCGAGACTGCGCGCGCAGTGTCGGCGCAGGCGATTATTATCAATACCACGACGGACCCAAATTTTTCCGAATATGGCAGGCGCGGCCGACGGTCGACTCTCGACCAGAATTTGCTGATCAAGGAGGGGGCTGGTAGATTTCCAGGGGATTGTTCACTTTTCGGCTCTTTACTTCCTCTTCTCATTCGCCGTCCCCATGCCATTCCTTCGCGATCCCGTCCCTTTCCTCCCCTGCATGGTTACCCCCATGTTGCCTTGCGGCGGGGGCATTGGATAGGGGATGTCCTCCGAGGGGCCAGGCCCGCGGCTTGCCGTCCATCGGTCGCGAGACCCTGGACTCCTTATCCAAAGGTTCCTTATCCAAGGCCCCCGCCGCATCTGCCTCCCAACGTATCATTCCGTTTCTGGGGGGCGGGCAGGCGAAAGAGCTGTTGAACCCTATGAGAATGGCTGTTCATGACACTGGTCTTGTGAAGGAAGCTGATCTCAAAGCTGTATTGAAGACAGTTGGTGGGATGAAAGGCTGGGCTTCATCTACGTCGACCTCGGGCGGGCGGGGGATTGCACGGTTAGGGCAACGCGGGCGAGGAAGGGGCGGAAGAGGATGAGGACGATGAGGACGGGGAGGATGGCGGAGGAGGAGGAGGAGGAGGAGGAGGAGGAGGAGGAAGACTAGGCGGAGGAGGAGGAGGAGGAGGAGGAGGG
>CAUYUJ010013111.1:0-10807 GCA_963575745.1 Prorocentrum cordatum | reverse complement strand
CCACTGCTCCCTGGCCAGGCCCATCCTGAAACCAGCAGCAGTGCAACTACGCCACGCCCTCCCAGCTCGGCCACAGGAGGGCGCGCACACGGCTCCTGGGTGCAGGATGGGCCTGGCCAGGGAACACTGGATCTGCATAAATTCCGTCGCCCGACATCGCTCGGCGGCGCGCAGAGGGGGGTATGGGGGAGGGGGGAAAGGCTTCTTAGCAATAGGCCGCTTCTCGGAAGGCGCGGGCCTCAAATCTGCAGACAAGGCCCACGCCTTCTGAGAAGCAGGGGTGCTTCTAAGAAGCCTCCCCCCCCCTCCCCCTTATCCCCCTTCTGCGCGTGGCCGAATCGTGGGGGCGCGAGGCACGGGCGCAGGGGCCCCCGAGCGCCCCACGAGGAGGCTCGGGGCCTGGGCGGCCGCCGGCGCGGGCAGCGCCCGCGTGTTGCGACCCCGGCGGGGGCGCGAGGCACGGGCGCGAGGCTCCCGAGCCCCCCCCCGAGGGGGCTCGGGGCCTGGGCGGCCGCCGGCGCGGGCGGAGGCTGGGCCCGCGCGGAGAGGCGCCCGGCCGCCATCATCCACAGGGGGGTGGGACTGCTCCTGCTCCTGCTATCTCCTGCTACCTCCTCCTGCTGCTCCTGCTGCTGCTGCTGCTGCTGCGGCTGCTGCTGCTGCTGTTGCTGCTGCTGCTGCTCCTCCTCCTCGTCCTCATCTTCTTATTCTTCGTCTTATTAGTATACCTCTTCTTCTTTTTTTCTCTTCTTCCCCACATCCTGAGTGGCGTTATATGTTTTACCAGAACAACTCTCTCTTCTCTCCTTCTCCTCCTCCTCCTCCTCCTCCCGCGTCCTTTTCCTAAACCATACCATACGATACCATTCCGCACATCACCATACCATACCAAGCCATACCATACCAATACCATACCATACCAACACCATACCAAGCCATACCATACCAATACCAGACCATACCAATACCATACCATACCAAGCCCTACCATATCAATACCATACCATACCAACACCATACCAAACCATACCAAGCCATACCATACCAATACAATACCATACCAATACCATACCAAGCCATACCATACCAATACCATACCAATACCATGCAACACCTGTTATTTATCAGGTTTCGTCTGAGCTCCCTCCCACCATACCAATACCATACCAATACCATACCAATACCATGCGCCCCTCCCACCCCTCCAGGGAGGCCCCGCCTGAGCGAGGACACTATTCGAAAACAATGTTATTTATCAGGTTCCGTGCCCCTCCCACCCCTCCAGGGAGGCCCCGCCTGAGCGAGGACGCTATTCGAAAGCAGTGCTATTTATCAGGTTCCGCGCCCCTCCAGGGAGGCCCCGCCTGAGCGAGGACGTATTCGAAAACATGTTCTTAAGGTTTCGTGCCCCTCCCACCCCTCCAGGGAGCCCCGCCTGAGCGAGGACGCTTTTCCTGCTATTTATCAGCCCTCAACCCTCCAGGGACGCCCCGCCTGGAGCGACGTATTCGAAAAACAGTGTTATTATCTGAGTTTCGTGCCACTCCCACCCCTCCAGGGAGGCCCCGCCTGAGCGAGGACGCTATTCGAAAACAGTGTTATTTATCAGGTTCGTGCCCCTCCCACCCCTCCAGGGAGGCCCCGCCTGAGCGAGGACGCTATTCGAAAACAGTGTTATTTATCAGGTTTCGTGCCCCTCCCACCCCTCAGGGAGGCCCCGCCTGAGCGAGGACGCTATTCGAAAACAGTGTTATTTATCAGGTTTCGTGCCCCTCCCACCCCTCCAGGGAGGCCCCGCCTGAGCGAGGACGCTATTCGAAAACAGTGCTATTTATCAGGTTTCGTGCCCCTCCACCCCTCCAGGGAGGCCCCGCCTGAGCGAGGACGCTATTCGAAAACAGTGTTATTTATCAGGTTTCGTGCCCCTCCCACCCTCCACGGAGGCCCCGCCTGAGCGAGGGCGCTATTCGCAAACAGTGTTATTTATAAGGTTTCGTGCCCCTCCCACCCTCCAGGGAGGCCCCGCCCCGCCTGAGCGAGGACGCTATTCGCGAACAGTGTTCTTTATCAGGGTTCGTGCCTCTCCATCCCCTCCAGGGAGCCCCCGCCTGAGCGAGGACTGTAGTCGCGAACAGTGTTCTTTACCAGATTTCGTGCCCCTCCCACCCCTCCAGGGAGGCCCAGCCTGAGCGAGGACAGTATTCGCGAACAGTGTTATTTATCCGGTTTCGTGCCCCTCCCACCCCTCCAGGGAGGCCCCGCCTGAGCGAGGAAGGCATTCGCGAACAGTGTTATTTATCAGGTTTCGTGCCCCTACCACCCCTCCAGGGAGGCCCCGTCTGAACGAGGAGGGTATTCGCAAACCATGTGATAGAAAAGGATGGGGAGGGCGAGGGCAGGTCGGCAATTTCATGACAAAATGATCCTTGATTCCGCTATCCCAATAACATCATTGTGTGGGGAACTCCGTTAACATAATTCTAAATATTCTTATTCTTATTATTATTATCATCATTATTATGATTATCAGTATTATTAGTATCATTCTTATTATTATTAGTATTATTATTAGTAGTCTTAATATTAATACTATTATTATTATTATTGTTGTTGTGTTTCTTCCTCTTCCTCTGATTATTATTATTCTTCTTCTTCTTCCTTCTCCTCCTCCTCCTCCTCCGTCTCTGTGTCCGTCTCTGTCTCCGTCTCCGTCTCCGTCTCCGTCTCCGTCTCCGTCTCCGTCTCCGCCTCCGCCTCCGTCTCCGTCTCCTCCTCCTCCTCCTCCTCCTCCTCCTCCTCCTCCTCCTCCTCCTCCTCCGTCTCCTCCTCCTCCCCTTCCCTCTCCCCCTCCCCCTCCCCCCTGGGTTCGCGGCGCGCAGGGAGGACGGCGCACTGCTGTCACCGCGCCTCGCGAGGGCGCGGGAAGAGGACGCAACTCCCTTGGACGTCGACGCTGCAGCAGCATCCGGGAGACAGCCAACGAAATTTTGGCCGACCGAACAGGCATGGTGGATGCAAGGGCGTCCTCGGACTGTACACCCATGGCCCGTGGCCTTGCATAAGGGGCTCCTTGCTGTGACAGAGCTATCCAATGGATCGGGGCTGGACTGCCGTGCGTCACCGGCCAACGAGATCGGCACGGCTTCAACACTGTGTCAAGAGAGCGGCAGAGGGCAAGGCCGAAAAAACACGGTTTGCAAGGAAGCCCGCGGGTGACCGCCGCTGCGCGCCTGCGGCGGCGCATGAAGCAGGAGCGGGTTCTGGAGCAAGAGCAGGAGGCTGGAGGGAGCAGCCCGTTGGAGGAGGCAGGGCGAGGGGCGGACGAGGCAGCGGAGAATGGCCCCAGGCGAGAGTGATCCTCGGCTATCGCCTCGCGCTCGGCGACTGGGGGACCCCAGTGGGCACGCGCCAGACAGGTCACGCCAGCGAAGGGCCACCCCCCCGCGTGCAGGCCGCGAGGGGGGCGAGGACGAGGCGGGCGCGCCTCTCTCCAACGGCCCTGCGCCGCCCGCCGCGCCCGCCCCGGCGGCCCGCCGCGGCGACCGTGCCGCCGTGGCTGGCTCCGCGGCTGCCACCGCCGCCGTGGCCGCCGCCGCCGCCGCCCTCTCAGTCGGCCCCGCGCCGTGGCCCTCCGCGGCCGCCCCGGCGGCGGCCGCGGCCACCGCGCCGCCCCGTCCGCCGCGGCTCCCGCCGCCACCGTCGCCGCCCTCGCTCTGGCGGCCCTGCGCCGTGGCCGCCGCATCCGGCGCCGACGACTGCCGCCGCGCGGCGCCGACTGCTGGCGCCGCCGCTGGCGCCGCCGCTGGCGCCGCCCTCTCCGCCGGCCCAGCGCTGTCGGCCGCAGCTGGCCGCCCGCCTGCTGCGGCGGCCGGCGCCCGCGGCGCGACCTCTGGCGCCGTGGCCCGGGCCGGCAGCGCGGGCGCGGGCTGCGGCTGGCTGCGCGCGTCCGCGGCGCGCCTGGGCGCGACGTGGCCAGGCATGCATTTCTCGCAGCGGCACTTCCAGCTGCTGACGGAGGACTCGACCCCCAGCACCGAGCAGATGCCCTTGGAGCCTGGGGGCGGCGCTGCCGCGAGGCCGGTGCCGCCGCCGCTGGCCGTCGCGCGGCGCCCAGCGGCTCTGGGCGCGCTGGGCGGCTCTGGGGCCGTACTGGGCGGCGGCGGCTGCGGCGCAGCGCTCGCGGCCCCCGCCTGCGGATCCTGGGGCCGCACGGCCTGCCGCCGAGGCGAGCCGCCACCGGCGCCGTCCGCGGCCCCGCTGTCCGGCTCGCTCGAGCGCCCGCAAGCTGGGCTCGTGCCTGCGGGCGCTCGCCCTTGCGCTGTCGTCGGTGGGGGCCCTGCGCGCGGTGCCGCGGGAGCTGCCGCGGCAGCAGCGGGCGCCGCGGCCGCGGCAGCAGCGGGCGCCGCGGCGGGGCCCGCCGCAGCCGTCGCCTCTGCCGCTCCCGTGGGCGTCCCGGCCCTGCCGACCGACGGCGGGGCGACAGCGTCCAGCGCCACCAGCGCGAGGCTGGCCACGGCTCGAGCAGCCGTTGGCGATGTGCCGGCAGCTGCCCCGCAGAGCCGCGCGCCGCGAGCGGCGTCCTCCCCCGCCGGAGTGGCCACGACCCGCTCGGGCTGACCTCCTTGAGCGTCGCGAGCGGCGTCCTCCCCCGCCGGAGTGGCCACGACCCGCTCGGGCTGAGCTCCTTGAGCGTCGCGAGCGGCGTCCTCCCCCGGCGGAGTGGCCACGACCCGCTCGGGCTGACCTCCTTGAGCATCGCGGGCGGCGTCCTCCCCCGCCGGAGTGGCCACGACCCGCTCGGACTGACCTCCTTGAGCGCCGCGAGCGGCGTCGTCCCCCGCCGGAGTGGCCACGACCCGCTCGGGCTGAGCTCCTTGAGCGCCGCGAGCGGCGTCCTCCCCCGCCGGAGTGGCCACGACCCGCTCGGGCTGACCTCCTTGAGCATCGCGGGCGGCGTCCTCCCCCGCCGGAGTGGCCACGACCCGCTCGGGCTGACCTCCTTGAGCGCCGCGAGCGGCGTCGTCCCCCGCCGGAGTGGCCACGACCCGCTCGGGCTGACCTCCTTGAGCGCCGCGAGCGGCGTCCTCCCCCGCCGGAGTGGCCACGACCCGCTCGGGCTGACCTCCTTGAGCGTCGCGAGCGGCGTCCTCCCCCGCCGGAGTGGCCACGACCCGCTCGGGCTGAGCTCCTTGAGCGCCGCGAGCGGCGTCGTCCCCCGCCGGAGTGGCCACGACCCGCTCGGGCTGACCTCCTTGATGGTCGTCCCTTTCTTTGGGCGAGGCGACGGGGGCTGCCGAGGCGGGGCTCGCGGCTGCTGGGAGAGCCCCACCTGCTGGCAGCCCCTGCTCCGCAGCAGCCCGCGCTGCGAGGCTGGCAACTGGAGGAGCGGCTCCCGCGGCGGGGATCGAGGCTGCGTCTTGGGCCTGCTGCGGCGGTCGCGCTGCACTGGCGCCGTCCTGCCCCTCCAGATGGGTGGTGGCGCCAGCGGTCGCCGAATCGTGCTGGGTGAGAGCCGCTCCGCGAGACTCCTGCGCATCCCAAGCCGCCCACCCGTTGCTCGCCGCAGCCGGCGACGCGATGGCGAGTGGGCTCGCAGCGGCCTGGCCTGCCTGCACGGGCTGGCCAACTGCTGCGGCAGCCGCGGCAGCCAAGGGCCTTTCCTGGGCAGCCCCTGTGGCCTGATCGGCCCGAGAGGCCTCCCGCGCAGTGGCGTCTCGAGGTCCGTCCGCAGAGACAGCGGCCCCTTGGCCTCCCTGGTCGGGCCATGCGGGCCACGCGGCGTCCCGCGGAGCCGAGGCTGACGCCGTGCCTTGGCCACCCTCCGCGGACCAGGCCGCCCACCCTGCGCCAGCAGCTGGCTGGCTGCCCCCACTGGCGGTGGCGGTGGCGACTGCGGGCGGCGCCGGCCACGCGCCCCACCCGGCGTCCAGCGACAAGCCCGCCGCACTGCGGCAGGACGGTGGCCAAGCCGTGCTGGACGCCGCAGGGGACACGTCGATGGCAGCGGCGACAGCCGCTGTCGGGCTGGCTGCTTGCCACTCTGGCCATGCCGCTGACCCGGCACCGCCCGCCGCCGGCAGGCTTCCTGCGGCAGCAGGGGGGTCACTCGAGCAGCCTGCCCGATCGGCAGCAGCAGACGGACCAGCGGCGGTCGGGCTGGCCGTTTGCTCGGGCCACGCGGCCCACCCGGCGCTTGGCGCTGCTGCTGGGCTCGCCTCGGCGGCAGCGGCTGCAGCTGGAGCCGGGGCCGCGCCCGGGCCTCCCAGCGGGGGCCATGGCGCCCAGGCCTCGCTGGACGCCGACGGGGAGCGTGCTGCGGCAGCGGCGGGGCTGCCGGCAGTGGAGCTGCCGGCTCCCAGCTCGGGCCATGCGGCCCACCCCTCGCCCGCTGCGGCCTCGCGAGGGCCCCTCGCCGCCGCGGCCGCGCCCTCGCCCGCCGAGGCCGGGGAGAGCCCCGTCGCCGAGGCTGGGCTGGTGCTGGCCGCGGCCGGGGCCCACTGCGCAGGCCACGCGGCCCACTCCGGCGCGGTCGGAGCGCCCCCCGTGGCGGCGGCGGGGCTCGGGGCTGCTGGGGCAGCGGGCGGAGCAGCGCACGCGGGTGCTGCCGCGTCCTGCGCTGCAGCAGCGGCGGGCAGCCCTGGGGGGGCGGGGAGCACGGCAGCGCGGCGGCAAGCTGTTCCCCCGCGAGCTCTCCCCAAAAGAAGCGCTGACCGCGGCTCGAATCAAGCACACCTCGATGCAGACCACGACGTGACCCTGGCGCGTCTTCAACTTGGGGTGTCGAGATGCAGCGCAACGAGATGCAAACCGCAGCGCATCATAACGGCACGTATCATAGCACCGCCTAATGTATCATGGCCGCAAGCTATAATGCATAGTTCGAAATATTGGCAGAGCACATCATGCCACGGCATAACATCGCATAGCATGACATAGCACGGCTCGCATGGCTCGGCGCAGTTTGGTATATCATTGTCCCGCATAGCGCAGCAAATTATGGCGCATAGCCAAGCACGCATGGCATCGTATATCCGCCACTGTGCCGCACGACACGAGTTGGAGTCTCCTCAGGCCCCTTGAGCTCTCCATCCTCAGTCCTCAGGATTGAGAATCACGGCCCCGAATTCTTGGATTCTCAAGGGTGTGGTATGTGTCCCAGCGCGGTCTCACGCGATTTGTTTGGAAGCCAGAGGGCACCAAGACGGGCCAAGAGGGCCCCAAGATGCCTCCGAGGCGGTTCAAGAAGGTTCCGAGTCGCCCGAAAATCGCTCCAGACGGCCCAAGATGACCTAACGACGGCCCGCGAGGCACCCGCGAGGCCCCAAGAGAGCCCCAAGAGCACTCCCAAGAGGGCCCCGAGAGGCCAAATCTGCGGTGTTCCCTGTTTTCTTGTACCAGAATCCCGCTCGGCCTTTAGGGCGGATGTGGTCCAGGGCGCTCCATCCTCAATCTTCCTTCTCCCCCTTTCGTGGGGAGGTCTTCCCCTCCCTCTCCCCCCTTTCCCTGGGTCCTGGGTCTGGGCGGGGGGGGGGGGGGGCGGCGAGCGGCCTGAGCGCCGAGCATGCTTCCAGGATGGCACCGAAGACTGGACCTCCACACTCCAGGCGGCAAGCGAATCGGATCGACCGGGGGAGGGGGCAGCGAGAAATATAGAAATCGGTCTGAGCGCCGAGTATGGTTCCAGGATGGCACCGAAAGCTGGACCTCCACGCTCCAGACGGCAGGCGAATCGGATCCACCGGGGGAGGGGGCAGCAGGGAGCCGATCCTCTGAGCCCGTTGGGCCCCGCTGGCCGCCGCGGCGGCGGTCGCGGCGGCGGCGGCGGCAGCGACGGCGAGGCCGAGGACGGCGAGGCACCGGGGCGAGGGCCGCACCAGCAGCGGAGCGTCGCTGTGACGCCACAGGTGTGCTCGACCTCGTCCTCGTCCTCGTCCTCCTCCCCCCCCTCCTCTTTTGACGCTGGCCAGACTCTGAGCATCGATGCTCGCAGCGCTCGTGTGGAACATGGTGCAGCACAAACGCAAACTGAGGCGACTTAGGCGGCAGGCCCGTGCGGTGAAGGAGATGCGGTGTGGGAAAAAACGAGTGCCCAGAAAGGACCCAGAGTAACGGTGCCTGCCGTCGATGTGGAGGGGGAGAGACCCTCGAAATCATAAGCCTCAGATGGCACCGAAAATCACCGAAAGTAACTAACACAATGGGGAGACAACTGGAATACAGAAATACGCGTGCAAGTATAGCAAACGTAGCAGATTTCTGCCTGCCGTTGCTGTCGGCACAGCTCCCTGTGTCCCAGACTGGTAAACAGGGTGGCTAGGCAGCAGGGCCAAACGTGTGGCCGCTTGGTGCCACTACCAACCCCCATCCCCTGTCCCGTACAACCGCATTTGCCCACCAAAGTCAATTAAGGCTACAGTAGCCAAAGCGTGATGCGCGCAGAGAAAAATCATAGCAGAGCAAGCGACCCAAGTGTGGCACAGTGGCCAAGCTAGGCGGAGTAGAGTCGACTACTGGGTATGCTGCTGTCGGGAATACTGGGAGGACCCATGGAGCTCTTCCACTACCGTACCATAGTGGCAGCAAGGTAGGAGAAGAGGGCGCGCCGACGCTCAGCTCGGCCACGAACAGAACTGGAACCAAGGGAGGTCTTCAGTTTTGGTCGCCCCCCTGTTTCTCTCCCTAGGCGGGGAATAGATTCGCCCCTCCTCCTCCGCCTCCTACTCCTCCTCCTCCTCCTCCTCCTCCTCCTCCTCCTCCTCCTCCTCCCCCTCCTCATCCCCTCCTCCTCCCCCTCCTCCTCCCTCCTCCTCCTCCGCCTCTTCCTCCTTTTCCTCCTCTCCCTCCTCCTCCTCCTCCTCCTCTCCTCCTCCTCCTCCTCCTCCTCCTCCTCCTCCTCCTCCTCCTCCTCCCCCTCCCCCTCCCCCTCCTCCTCCACCTCCTTTTCCTCCTCCTTCTCTTCTTCTTCGTCTTCTTCTTAGTATTCTTATTATGTGTCTTATTCTTCTTCTTACTAGTATCATTATTTATTTTTTATTTAGTATTATTAATATTATTATTACTATTATTAATACTATTATCATTGTTGTTGTTATGATTAGTGTTATTATTATTGTTGTTATTATTGTTGTTATTATTATTATTAGTAGTAGTAGTAGTAACAGTATTATTACTATTGTTAGTATTATTCTTATTATTAGTATTACTATTACTGCTATTATTATTATTATTATTATTAGCAGTATTACTATTATTACTATTATTATTAGTATTAGCATTATAACTATTATTATTATTCTTATTATTATTATTATTATCATTATTATTACTATTATTATTATTATTCCTCCTCCTCCTCCTCCTCCTCCTCCTCCTGCGCCTCCTCCTCCTCTTCCTCCTCCTCCTCCTTCTCCTCCTCCTCTTCCTCCTTCTCCTGCTCCTCCTCCTCCCCCTCCCCCTACAAGGAGCAAGGACGGAGGGGGCCTCCCCCTACTCACCTTTGGGAGCCCCCCCCCCCCCAGCGGACCACCATTTGTTGTTTCCCCCCCTGTCCTTTTGCCTGCACCCCCCCCCCCCCTGTCCTGCCCTGATGGTCCACCCTGGAGCCTCACCACGCGGACCGCGGCCACCACCGAAGCCCCTTCTCGTTACTCCTCGCTCGTTCGGTCCTTCGGCTCGCCCTCCCTTGTCGATCCACCCTCGTGTCGTTCTTCCGTTTCCTCCGTCGCCCCCTTCGCCGGCCCAACTGGCGGCCCCCCTCCTCATCCTTCTCCTTCTCCTCCTCCTCCTGTTCCTTCTCCTGCTCTTCTTCTCGTCGTCGTCCTCCTCCTCCTCCTCTCTTCCTCCCTCCTCCTTCTCCTCCGCCTCCCCTCCCACTCCTCCTCCTCCTCCTCCTCCTCCTCCGCTCCTCCTCCTCCTCTCCTCCTCCCTACTCCGATCCTTAGATTCCCTTATTCGAATATACTCCTACTCCCCCCTCAGGCCGGCAGATAGCGGGCGCATCCGGGTGGTCCCATCCTAACCTGTAAAAAACAATACAAAATCAACATTTTTCTTATTTTTTCCTCTCGACATGGACGTCCTGTCGTCCACGGCGATAATCCATTGCAAAAAATACCACAAAGAGCACACGCGCGCGTTCATGTCAGAATCCTACCGAACACCGTGTGTTTGCAAGCATTTCAACATAAAAACATCAAAAACCCAATGCTTTTTCACAAAAATTGTACAAATTTCCCGCCCGGGCTCTCTTGCTGAAATCATAGGAAAACCATAGGAATCTTAAGAATTCTGTCAAATCCAGCGATTTCACGTCATCGCGCGGTGCACTCGCGATGTTCTGTCATGCACCCAGGCCGCGAATCCTGTGCAAAAAATACTACAAAGAGCACACTCACGCGTTCATGTCAGAATCCTACCGAATACCGTGTTTTTGCAAGCATTTCAACATAAAAACATCAAAACCCAATGCTTTTTCACAAAAATGCTTTGGGGTGTCCTGTCAGACCGTCGGGCTTCCTCCGGCCACCTCTGGCTTCCTGCGGTGTACCGGGCCATTCTCGACTCGTCTGGCAATGCGTGCGCGGCATTCAACACGCGCTCGCCAGTTCCCGTCGGCAACCGCCATCGCGGCCGCATCAGCTGTACCAAACCGGCTGGCCGGTGTGACTTCGGCCCCCAGTTGTGCCAGCTTTGCTTCTTATGTTGTGGGAGGGCGGGTGGGACTGGGCATGCCATGCTTGACTCGCTCGAGCTGGCTAGCTTGACTCCTACTCCTACTCCTACTCCTACTCCTACTCCTACTCCTACT
>CAUYUJ010013110.1:5000-10827 GCA_963575745.1 Prorocentrum cordatum | reverse complement strand
CCCCTCCTCCTCCCCCTCCCCATCCCCATCCCCCTCCCCCTCCCCCGCGTGCCGCTCGCGGAGAGCACCCGCTCTGGGCGCTGGCAGCGTTGCCCCGGCGCGCGCCGCAGCGCTTGCTCTGGGCAGGTCGCGCTGCCCGGCGATGGGGGCGAGAAAGGAGAAGGACGAGGAGGAGAAGGAGGTGGAGGAGGAGGGAGGGAGGGAGGAGGGAGGAGAGGGGGAGAAGGGGAGGAAAAGGGGAGGAAAAGGGGAGGAGGAGGCGGAGGAGGGGGAGGAGGGGGAGGCGGAGGAAGGTGAAGGGGAGGAGGAGAAGGGTGATGAGGAGGGAGAGGAAAGGGCGGAGGAGAAGGAGAAGGGGCTGGAGGAAAAGGAGGCGGGGAAGGGGATCCGGCCCGAAACATGACGCATAACGATGGGGTCTAAGGCTCTGGGCGTGGATTTACACACGTTGCAATCCTTCCGCGACGTCGGATCTCAGGGAGGGAGGGGCGGTGGGGGAAGGGTGGAAGGGGGAGGGGCGAGAGGAGGGTGGAAGAGGGAGCGGCGGGCGGAGGGTGGGGGCACACCACTGGAGGGTGGAAGACGGAAGGGAGGAGGAGGAGGAGGAGAGAGGAGGAGGGGAGGCGGAAGAGGAGGAGGAGGAGGAGGAGGGGGAGGAGGAGGGGGAGGGTGGAAGAGGGAGGGGAGGGGAGGGAGGAGAGGGGGGGGGGAGGGAGGGAGGGTGGAGAAAGGAGGGGGACGGGAGGGCGGATGAGGGAGGGTGGAGGACAACCAGCGGCAGCACCTGGAAGGCAGCCGCTGGCCGCCAGGAGGAGGAAAGGAGGAGGGAAGAGGGGGCAGGGACGAGGGGAAAAGGGGGGAGGGGAGGAGGGAAAAATGTGGGGAGTAAGCCTCTCTCGCTGACTTTGTCCCTGGACCGATTTTGCCCCGATCCCGGGGAAGCCGAAAGGCACCGATACCGCTGCGCCCTGGACCTCTCCCGGGGTGCGTTCTGACCAGAATTTCGAAGCGGATCCAGCGGCGACGAGGGCACCCCTCAGAGGCCCAAGATAAAGAAGACGACCGACAGGTAGCGGCATGGGTATCTTCCCAGACATCCCGGCCGCTCCGATTTTTCCGATGCGTGGGCCCCGGAAGTCCGGACCACTTCTCTGGGGCGGGTGTCTCGTCCCGAGTCGGTTCTTGACGCTCCCGAGGCCCAGAAAGCCCCCGGAGGCCGAAAACTGCCAGCATCCCGCAGCTCCAATTCTAATGGAGCGTCGGATCAGTTTGAGAAGGGACCGACCGTCCTGGCATTCCTATATGCCTACAACGACATGTTCTTAGAACCTGAAAATGTTCTAAGAACAAGATCGATGTACTGAGAACGTACACAGGATGTGTTAGAACAAGACAGCCCCAGCCAGAAATGTTCCAAGAACATTTCGTGCAGACCACAAGAGATTATTTGAACATTCTTTGGAAGGCCTATAGGCGAGCCAGGACGCTTCGCCGTTGCTTGACGATTCTGGCTTCGTCTGGTCGCCGGCACGCGGCGCAGGCCGTCGGCGAGCGTGCGCACGAGGCGCCGCACCAGCGGCAGGTCCGGGAGGAGGTACGCCCCGAAGCGCCTCGAGGGGGAGGAGGAGGAGGAGGAGGAGGAGGAGGAGGAGGAGGAGGAGGAGGAGGAGGAGGAGGAGGAGGAGGAGGAGGAGGAGGAGAGGAGGAGGAGGAGGAGGAGGAGGAGGAGGAGAGGAGGAGGAGGAGGAGGGGAGGAGGAGAGGAGGAGGAGGAGGAGGAGGAGGAGGAGGAGGAGGAGGCCTTCCCCCCCCGGGCGGCGCCGAATGGTGCGCCAGGAGGGGGCCATGCCGAAAATGGTCTGATCACCGCGGCGGGGCGGGCGAGGGACAGGGGGGGGGACGGACAGGGGGCCCGAGAGGAGAGGGCGAGGGGGGCACGACGGCCGAACCGAGCGCAGGAGGGGGGAGACGAAGAGAGAGACCAGCGCGGGAGCCGGGGCCGCGCCGACCCCCCCACCCCCCACCCGCAACATCCACCCCTTCCACCTCCTCCGTCCCCCGAGGGCCGTCCCAAGGTCGCTGCTCGCGCGGTCCACGGTGTTCGTGAAATCCTCGTGGACGAACGGGCCTGTGAGCAAGACGCGGCCAGGCATGTCCAGGGCACCGTGCCGTGGTGGCAATTCAGCTGGTCGCAGTTGTGGTGGTGGTCATACATGTGGTCGAGGCTGGTCTCGGCTGGAACCTGGATGGCGATGTACTTGTATTTCGTGTTGCTGTGCGTCTGGTTCTCCTTCGAGTGCCTGTCGGAGCAGTTGCCCCAGTGCCACCTACTCCAGGACCTGGGAGGTGGCAGGTCGTGCCATGCTTGGCCCCAGCCAAGCCGTGAGCGCCAATGTCGTTGATGCCCCTGTTCCTCCTGCCGGCCTGCCCTCGCGCTGGCACGCGCAGGGCGTGCGAAAGGTGGCGGCGTCCGTGGCGGTGGCGGTCTGGCTCCCCCGGGCGGCGTGGGCGCGGCGCCGCCTCGCCGCCCGCTCGTTTCGCGGGCTCCGCAGGGCAGAGCTCGACGCATCGGTCGGCCCGTGGCCCCGGTAGCCCACGCAGCTGCTGCTGGCCATCGCTCGGACGTCCACTCTTTGTGTTTTTTGTCGGTTCCGTGCGTGGCTTGTTTCGCCAAATGATCAAGGATGCTCCTCGATGGTCCTCGCCGAAGGGAAAATGCACACGTCCGAGCGATGCCAAGGCTGCAGTTCTTGCAGCTCTTGCCGGCGCCAGCGGCGGCGTCGCAGGCAGACGCGCGGGCGCTTCGCGGGCGCCGCGGCCGCCCTCGCGCGGCGCCGCCGCCGCGCTCCTCGACGCCACGGTGCGGGCCCGGTGGGCCCGCTTCCCGGGCGCACGGGGGTGTCCCCGCATGTGGCAACTCTCCTCCTCCTCCTCGTCGCCCTCCTCCTCCTCCTCCTCCTCCTCCTCCTCCTCCTCCTCCTCCTCCTCGTCCTCGTCCTCGTCCTCCTCCTCCTCCTCCTCCTCCTCGACGGCGAAGACGAAGAGAAGAAGGACCAGAAGGGTGCCAAAGAGGGGCAGGTTCACCCGGAAGCGCCTGCACCGCGGCGAGTGGGAGCGGCGCCCCCCGATGCCCGGCGGGGGACCGGTCGAGACGACGGCAGCCCTCTTGGGGGCCCTGGAGGGGCGAACACCGACACCCTGCGGCCCAGAGGGCCGGAGACCCCAAGCTGAACACCTGAGCTGCAGAAGCATTCACTCTCGGAGGTCCTCTCGGACTTCCTGGGTCGTCGCTGGATCCCCCCTGGGCGGCGCCTCCAAATCCCGCCCCCTGGGCGCTCTCCGCGCGCCGGGGGCGGAGAAGCCCAGCGCCTCCCGTCTCGCCATCGCTCGGACGTCCCTTCCCTGTTTTTTGTTGGTTTCGTGCGTGGATTTTTTCGCCAGATGATCCAGGATGCTCCTCGACGGTCCTCGCCGAAGGAAAAATTCACGCGTCCGAGCGATGCCAAGCCGTGGGTCCTGGACTTCCTGGCGGCTCCCGGCGGGGCCCACCACGGGCCACGGGCCAGGGTGGCCGCCCCTGGCGCTGGCCGCGCGCTCTGGGGAGGAGGAGCCCGGCGCATGCCTCGGGTGTTGGGCCTCCCGGAGGCCTCTTGCTTAGAGGAAAAAGAACTATGCACATGCACCGATTCTGGCCAGGCCCATCCTGAGCCCAGGATCGGTGCATACGCCCTCCTACCTTGGCCAGGAAGGCATATGCACCGATCCTGGGTCAAGGATGGGCCTTGCCAGGATCGGTGCATGTGCATAGTTCTCTTCGCCCGATTGCTGGGCTCAGGTCGGGCGTGTCCCCCTACGAGCGGATTTTGAACGAACCATGGAAAAAGGCTCAAACCATATTCAAACATGATTCGAACATGCTAGACACAACGTCCCCAGCCCATGCTTTGACTATGTTGTCGTGTTCCTGCAGGGGAACGTGCCCGACTTCCTGCTGGGCCCACCTCGGGCCACGGGCCACTTGCCGTCGCTCGGACGTCCATTTCCCGTGCATGTTTCGGTTCCGTGCGTGTTTTTTTCGCTCGATGGTCCAGGATGGTCCTCGATGGTCCTCGCCGAGGGAAAAATGCACACGTCCGAGCGATGCCAAGCTACGGGCTAGGGTGGGCCCAGGGAGGCACGCCGGGGAACCGAATGTGAGCGGATCCAGGCCGGGAGGCAGAGCCGCCGCTCTGGAGGCCTGGAGCTTGGCACCAACACCAGCACGAGGGGTTGACCCTCGATCTCGGTGTGGGTGGGGATATTTCGGCCACCCTAGAGGCCAGAATAGTACCACCATCACCGAGATCGGGATCTTCTTCCCTCGGTGGAGGCACACCGCCGATATTGGTGCTGGTGTCAACCTCCAGGCCTGCGACCGTTGTCTCAACTGGCCCTCCTCCGAGATGCGCGCATCCTCGGTGGGACAGCCGAAATTGATGTCGACCGCGTCCACGTAGGGCTCCAGTATCCTCTCGGGTCGGACGGAAAGGGGGAATAGTAAAGGCGAGGGTTGGCGGACCAACGACGTGGCTGGTTTTCCTGGCGCCTCGTGGAGCCGGAGGCGCCAATGTCTGATGATGAAGGCGCCCAGCGGCGGGGCCGAAACACGGGCGCCACCTTCACGAGCGGCACAGCGCGCGCCGCTCTGTCACGCCTCTTCCCGCAAGGCGTTCCGCCGACGCGACCTCCCGAGGTGGCCCCAATGACGCCCGACGCCCGCGCCGACCTGGTGTCCGCGGCGCGCCGGCAGCTAAGTCGGGTCCCAACGCGGTCAGGGCCCGGCCCCAACGGCAGCCGCTTCGAGCACTGGGCAACGACCACGGCGGACAATGAGGCGGCCGACCTCGCCGCGGAGCTAGCCGTCCGCTTCCTCTTGGGAGAATGCCAAGAAGATTTCCTGCGGGCGAACCTGGGTGCGCGACGAATCGCTCTGCGAAAGCCCAACAACAAGGTTCGCCCTGTGGCCTGCGGCTCCGTTCTACGACGGATAGCAGCAAGGGCCGCGTGCCACGTGTTCCGAGACGAGCTACGAGACGGTTGCGGGATATGCCGGTTCGCGGTCGGGCGGAAAGCGGGCTGCGAAAAGGTGCACAAAGCCATCGCCGCCCTGACAGCTGCTGCTCCGACTGACGTAGTCATGGCGTTTGACGCTACCAGCGCCTTTAACGCAGCCCCTCGGGAGAAGATGCTCGAGGGGGTCGCCGCCCGCGCCACGAAACTACTTGGCCCTGCCGCGAGCTGGCTCTGCCGCCCCACAACGCACCTCTGGTGGGGCGCAGGCACTACTGCCAAGGAAGTAAAAGCCACCTGCGGCGTCGACCAAGGCAGCCCGCTCTCCCCAGCGTACTTCGCCCTAGCCCTAGCGGGCCCGCTGGCGTCCATCGGCGCCCAGCTACGCCACTTGGCTCCAACAGCTCGCGTGTTCTCGTATCTCGACGACGTGATGGTGGTACTGCCCGCTTCGGTCGCCGAGCAGGGGTTAGACGTGGTCGTGGAAGGCCTCACTGCGGCTGGTCTCACCCTCAACGAGAGCAAGACTGCCGCCTGGACGGCGGACCCAGCAGCGCCGCTCCCGCCACGACTCGTTCCCTTCAAAAACCCGACCTTACGCTGCTTGGGAACGGCTGCCCCTTGGCTCGATCGTGAAGACCCGCTCTCGCGCCTTGTCGTGCACGGCCATGCGGACGGCGACGAGGCCGTGCAAGCCGCTGACCGCATAGTGACGAGACTCCGGGATCTCCGTTCGGCTGGCTTGGGCGCCCGCGAAAGTTTCCTCGTGCTGCAGACGT
>CAUYUJ010013109.1:0-10841 GCA_963575745.1 Prorocentrum cordatum | reverse complement strand
AGTCGTAGTCGTAGGTCGTAGTAGTAGTAGTAGTAGGCGTAGTAGTAGTAATAATATCCACAGTAGTAGCAATGATCGGAGTAGTAGTAGTAGTAGTAGTAGTAGTCGTAGTAGTTAGTAGTAGTAGTCGTCGTCGTCGTCGTCGTCGTCGTCGTCGTAGTAGTAGTAGTAGTAGTAGTAGTGGTAGTAGTAGTAGTAGTAGTAGTTGTAGTAGTAGTAGTAGTAGTAGTAGTAGTAGTAGTAGTAGTAGTAGTTGTAGTAGTAGTAGTAGTAGTAGTAGCAGTAGTAGTAGTAGTATTCGTATCATTACCCTTCTTCTTCTACTGCCCCTGCTCCTCCTCCTCCTCCTCCTCCTCCTCCTCCCTGCCCTCTCCCCCTTCGGGGGTCCCCCGATTTTCTTTGGTAGGCAGTATGGAATTCACGACCGCCGACGCTGCCGCGGAGCGCAGCAGCGGGCTGGCGGTGTGCCCGGTCTCGCCCAAGCGGCGCGTCTCGCCCCCGACGTGTGTCGGGCGGCCGCCGCGGGCCTGCCTCGTGCTGAGTGGGTCGGGCACGTCCTCCCACGGCAGGCTCGCGCGACCTGGCATCGCTCGGACGTGTGCACTTTTTCCCTCGGCGAGGACCGTCGAGGAGCATCCTGGACCATCGAGCAAAAAAAGGCACGCACGACACCGACAAAATGCACGGGAAAGGGACGTCCGAGCGATACCGAGCGGCCCACGGCAGGCTCGCGTGGTGCCGACCCGCGGCGACCCCAGCGCGTGCGCTCATAAGGGGGCCGAGCAGCGGCATGAGCATATGAAAGCTCGGAGCTCCGCGCGGAGGCCTCCGAGTTTGCTTCGGGGGCGGGCAGGCCTCCTGCCCCGACGCAGGTCGCTCAGCGACTTGTTGGCCGCTCTCGGTTCGCGAGAGAGCGTCGCGGCCGCAATTTTTTTGCGGGTCCGGGTCCGCAGGTTTCGGCCGCAGGCCGTTTTCACTGAAGGGTGGTTTGCTGAAGGGAGGTCTGTCCACCGCCGAGTTTTTATGCTTGCAGCCGACCCGCATCGTAAGGATGGCCAATCATCCCAAGGGTACCCTTGCATCCTTGCCTCCTCGGTCCATCCCTGGACGCTTTCATTGGCCGCGCCCCGCTCGAAACGCTTCGAAGTGGGCGTCCAAGGCTCTTGCATCCTCATCGCGCATCCGGGCGGACTGTGTGTCACTGTTCGTTCCCCTATAGTTTATGGTGGCGCGCCGCCCGTGGCCTGGAGTCGGCCCGTCGTTGCACGATCCGGCGTTCGCGGAGCGCCCGATCTCGCTCGAGTCCGAAGGATCCCCGCGGTGTCGGGAACAACTGCCGGGGTCGGCACGACGCGAGCCTGCCGCACAGGCGGATTTTGGAGGAAAGAGGTGGGAAATAGTCAAGGCAGAGTCACACATGCTCAGAAGCAGTGGGAGATTCGTCCCCAGACTATTTCTTGTCTGACAATGTTTTGGATGATCCTCCCAGGGCTGGACCTGAACGCTGTTTTGCTGGACGGGGGCCGTGTTTTGCTGTTCGTGTTGGCAGGGAGGCGCAGGAAAACAGGTAGAGCAAAACGACGAACAACAAAACGAGAACAAGACGAAAAACAACGCTCAGGTCCAGCCCTGAGTCCTCCTGTAGAGGGACATGCTCGACCTATGCCTCGTGCCAAGGTGCACCACACGAGTGATGGAAGACCTGCCAGACCCCGGCGCCACGAGGCTCCGAGGAGGAAGCGATGCCGAAACCGCTGCTCGTCCGGGAGATCTCTCGGCGCCACGGCCGGACTCTCCTCGAAATGCTGGCCGGAGCGCATCCCGGAGGAGGAGGAGGAGGAGGAGGAGGAGGAGGAGGAGGACGACGACGAGGAGGAGGACGAGGAGGAGGACGACGAGGAGGAGGAGGAGGAGGAGGAGGAGGCGGAGGAGGGGGGCCGGCCAGCTCCCCGGCGCAAAATCGCGCCGCGGGGCAGCGGCCCGGGTCTCCATCGGGGGCAGCGGTTGGGGGGGACAGGCGCAGTTCCTCGAAGGTCGAGGCCTGGGGGGGGGGCGTTTTCGTTCCTCCGGGGCGGCCTGCAGGCCTCGGGAGGCTCTCCAGCAGCTGCGCCTCGCCGAGAGCGCTCCGGAGATGCCCGGATCGTCCCGAACGGCCACTGGAGAGCCAAACCACCAGGGACGGGGATAGGCCCAGGGGGGGATGCAGCGACCCCCAATCGCTTCTTCATCGCCGGTGTGCAGTCGGCCCTGCTTAGTAGGTCGACCCTGCCAAGTCAAGGGTACCCTTAGGCAACCTTGTGTCCTGTGCCTCGCGACTCCTGCCTCCCACATCCCCCATGGCAACGTGGCCCTCGGAAGGGTCTTGTGTCCTCTCGCGTGTCCTGTCCAATCAGTTCGGGGCCCACACCTATACACCACCACCACCTCCCTCACCCCCTCCCTCTCCCAGGAAAGAGGCGAGGAAGAAGAGGGTAGAGGAGGGAGAATAAATCGACGCGGTGGTGGTGTATACTCTTTGGGCCCGCAATCAGGGCCGACTGTAGGGGCCTGATGGCCCACCCCACCCAGGAGCGCGCGGGCTCGCTGCCGGGGGGGCGCTCGCCGACCTGTCGGCGAGGCACCGCCGGTTCCAGCCCGACGCTTCCCCCCCCGTGAGCCGGTGGTCCCCGGGGGGGGGGAGGAGGAGGAGGAGGAGGAGGAGAGGAGGAGGAGGAGGAGGAGGAGGAGGAGGAGGAGGAGGAGGAGGAGTTCCCCTGTAGTTTGTGGTGGCACGCCGCCCGTGGCCTGGAGTCGGCCCCGTCGTTGCACGATCCGGCGCTCGCGGAGCGCCCGATCTCGCTCGAGTCCGAGGGATCCCCGCGGTGTCGGGAACAACTGCCGGGGTCGACACGCAAGGGCTCCCACGAGGGCGCGAATTTATTCGCGCTTCGCGCTTCGCGGTCCTCGTTCCTTCTCCCCCTCCTCCTCGTCCTCCTATTCTCCCTTTGGGGGGGCGGCGCGAGGGCGCGAAGTTATTCGCGCTTCGCGCAGCGCGAAGCGCGAAGTTGGGAGCCCTAGCCGATCTCGCTCGAGTCCGAAGGATCCCCGCGGTGTCGGGAACAACTGCCGGGGTCGACACGACGCGAGCCTGCCGCACAGGCGGATTTTGGAGGAGAGAGGTGGGAAACAGTCAAGGCAGAGTCACACATGCTCAGGAGCAGTGGGAGATTCGTCCCCAGACTATTTTTCTTGTCTGACAGTGTTTTGGATGATCCTCCCAGGGCTGGACCTGAACGCTGTTTTGCTGGACGGGGGCCGTGTTTTGCTTTTCGTGTTGGCAGGGAGGCGCAGGAAAACAGGTAGAGCAAAACGACGAACAACAAAACGAGAACAAGACGAAAAACAACGCTCAGGTCCAGCCCTGAGTCCTCCTGTAGAGGGACATGCTCGACCTATGCCTCGTGCCAAGGTGCACCACACGAGTGATGGAAGACCTGCCAGACCCCGGCGCCACGAGGCTCCGAGGAGGAAGCGATGCCGAAACCGCTGCTCGTCCGGGAGATCCCTCGGCGCCACGGCCGGACTCTCCTCGAAATGCTGGCCGGAGCGCATCCCGGAGGAGGAGGAGGAGGAGGAGGAGGAGGAGGAGGAGGAGGAGGACGACGAGGAGGAGGACGAGGAGGAGGACGACGAGGAGGAGGAGGAAGGAGGAGGATGCGGAGGAGGGGGGCCAGCAGCACTCCCCGGCGCAAAATCGCGGCCGGGCGGCAGCGGCCCGGTCTCATCGGGGCAGGGTTGGGGGGGGCAGGCGCAGTCCTCGAAGGTCGAGGCCTGGGGGGGGGCGTTTTCGTTCCTCCGGGGCGGCCTGCAGGCCTCGGGAGGCTCTCCAGCAGCTGCGCCTCGCCGAGAGCGCTCCGGAGATGCCCGGATCGTCCCGAACGGCCACTGGAGAGCCAAACCACCAGGGACGGGGATAGGCCCAGGGGGGGATGCAGCGACCCCCAATCGCTTCTTCATCGCCAGTGTGCAGTCGGCCCTGCTTAGTAGGTCGACCCTGCCAAGTCAAGGGTACCCTTAGGCAACCTTGTGTCCTGTGCCTCGCGACTCCTGCCTCCCACATCCCCCATGGCAACGTGGCCCTCGGAAGGGTCTTGTGTCCTCTCGCGTGTCCTGTCCAATCAGTTCGGGGCCCACACCTATACACCACCACCACCTCCCTCACCCCCTCCCTCTCCCAGGAAAGAGGCGAGGAAGAAGAGGGTAGAGGAGGGAGAATAAATCGACGCGGTGGTGGTGTATACTCTGTGGGCCCGCAATCAGGGCCGACTGTAGGGGCCTGATGGCCCACCCCACCCAGGAGCGCGCGGGCTCGCTGCCGGGGGGGCGCTCGCCGACCTGTCGGCGAGGCACCGCCGGTTCCAGCCCGACGCTTCCCCCCCCCGTGAGCCGGTGGTCCCCGGGGGGGGGGGAGGAGGAGGAGGAGAGGAGGAGGAGGAGGAGGAGGAGGAGGAGGAAGGAGGAGCGAGGAGGAGGAGGAGGAGGAGGCGGCAGATCCAGGTTCCAGCCCGACGCTTCCCCCCCGTGAGCCGGTGGTCCCCGCCGTTGCCCCTGACTCCAGGCAGATCCAGGCCTCCCAAGTGGGGTCCGAGCATACGCGGCGGGTCAAGAGGGTCGCGCCGCATCGCCGATGCGGCGCGGTGTGGAGCCCGATTTTCTACACCCCTCCGTCGCCGAGGCGCCGTGGACGCACGCATCCGCGCGGGCCCCCCCCCCCTGTCGGCGCCTCCCCTGGTGCGCTCCGCGCGCCAGGGAGGGGGTCCAGCGCAGATCCAAGAAGTCCGCGCGGGGCGCCAAAAGTTTGTGTTTATGCAATTGTTTGTTATTCTTGCCCCCACCTCCCGCAGGCCCTCCCAGACCCTCACGGGGCGGGAACTCTCTTGGGCCGTCCTGTGTCCACTCGGGGACCACAGGTGCAAGCAGCGATCCAGGTCACCCCGCGGGGCCGCGAAGGCAATCGCCCGATCTCCCCTCCTCCAATCCTCCTCCTCCTCCTCCTCCTGCCTCCTCCTCCTCCTCCTCCTCCTCCTCCTACCCCTCCCCTCCCCCTCCCCCTCCCCCTCCCCCTCCCCCTCCCCTCCCCCCTCCCCCTTCCTGCCTCCGTCGCCGATGCACTGTGCAGGCCACGATCCAGGTCACCCCGCGGGGGCGCCAAAGGCAAGCGCGCGCCGCGGCCGGGGTCAGAGCGGCCGCCCTTCTCCGAGGGGGCGGCGCGAAGACGATCGCGAGGGCGCGACGAGGGCCGCGCGCCGCGGATTGCGCCGACACCGCGGCGCAAGTGCCCCGGCCCCCCCTCGCCGACCCTCACGGGGCCCCGGCCCCGCGGACGTCTGCGCGCCCGGCGCGCTGCCCCTCGCGGCGACGACGGCCCCCCGAGGCTCGAAGGAGGCTCCTCCTCCTCGTCCTCCTCCTCCTCGTCCTCCCCCTCCCCCTCCCCCTCCTCCTCCTCCTCCCCCTCCTCCCCCTCCCCCTCCTCCCCCTCCTCCTCCTCCTCCTCCTCCTCCTCCTCCTCCTCCTCCTCCTCCTCTTCCTCCTCCTCCTCGAAGGAGAGCACAGTAAGGATGGGCAACGTTCCCCAAGGGTACCCTTGCATCCTCGCCTCCTCGGTCCAGCCTTGGCCACTTTCGTTGCCCGCGCCCCGCTCGGAAAGCTTCGAACTGGGCCTCCAAGGCCCTTGCATCCTTATCGCGCATCCTTAATTACTATACGGGTTGACTGTAGCATGAACGTTTTGGGCGCTCCGCGCGGACTTCTGGCGCGAGGGCGCGAAGCGAGGTGGCCAAGGTTTATCAGGGAAGCGGCGCGATCCTCGGGCCCCTTCGTCGTTGTCGTCGTCGTCCTCGTCGTCCTCGTCGTCGTCGTCCTCGTCCTCGTCCTCGTCGTCCTCGTCGTCCTCGTCGTCCTCGTCGTCCTCGTCGTCCTCGTCATCGTCGTCGTCCTCGTCGTCCTCGTCGTCCTCGTCGTCCTCGTCCTCGTCGTCCTCGTCGTCCTCGTCGTCCTCGTCGCTCCTGCTCGGACCTCGCGCGGGAGGCCTCGGTGTCAGAGGGCCCGCGTTCCCCCTCTCGGCCGAACAGCAGCGGCGCGTGAGGGCGCGGGGGGGCCGCCGTGGGCGCGCCTCGGACAGGCGAGAGTGCCCCAAAAGGGCGCCAGCTGCTGCTGCTGCGGAGGAGGAGGAGGAGGAGGAGGACGAGGAGGACGAGGAGGACGAGGAGGAGGACGAGGAGGACGAGGAGGACGAGGAGGACGAGGAGGACGAGAAGGACGAGAAGGAGGAGGAGGAGGAGGAGGAGGAGGAAGAGGACGAGGAGGACGAGGAGGAGGAGGAAGAGGAGGAGGAGGAGGACGAGGAGGAGGAGGAGGAGGACGAGGAGGAGGAGGAGGAAGTCGAGGAGGAAGAGGAGGAGCCAGCTGCGGCCCCGCCCAGACCTCGAACGTCTCGACGACCACGACCACGACCACGACGACGACGACCACGACCGCGACCACGATGACCACGACCACGACCACCGCGACCACGACGACCACGACGACGACCACGACCACGCCCACGCCCACGACCGCGGCGGCCCCGCCCAGACCTCCAACGCCCCGCGGGGAACTCGGTGCGGAGGGTCTGCGCGGCTTTTTGGGCCTCCGGGGCCCTCGCCGGCCCCCAGGGCGGCAAAACAACCAAGCAGGATCATCCCGCTTGGCTGTGGGGTGCGGACCCCGCTGGATGCGGCCCGAGGTTGTGGGCCTCCCCGCTGCGTCATCCCAGCACACTAACACGTGGCCGTTTGCTTCTTCACTGTTTTGCCGATCGGTGCGGGCCCTCGCCCCCCCCCCCCATGGAGTGGATCTTGGCCGCTTTGGGCGCCTCTTCTGTCGTTGCGCTCGCTCCGCAGTGGAAGCCCATGCCAAGAAGCACCCTGCTTGCCTCCAGGGTGCCCTGGGGTTCTTGGGTTTCGATGGTCTTGCCTTAAGTCGGGCCTGTCCCCCTTGGGCGGTATACGGTCCCCGGGGGGTGATTTTGGGTATATTTTAGTGTTTTTCAGTGTTTTTTTGTGGTTTTGGCCATATTTTAATAATTTCTAGTGTTTTTTTGCAGTTTTGGGTAGTGATGGTCCCGGGAGGTCCCGTTTGTCATGGTGTCGGGCCTTGGAAAACCCGCCCCGGGAGGTCCCGTTTGGCATGGTGTCGGGCCCCGTCCGCGGAGGATGGTCTCCCGTGGGGAATCGGGGCCAGATTCTCCACGGGAGACCCTCCGCCGCGGACAGGGTCCGTCGGGCGGTATACGGCCCCCGGGCGGTATACGGCCCCCGGGGGGTGATTTTGGCAATATTTTAATGATTTCTAGTGTTTTTTTGCAGTTTTGGGCAGTAATGGTCCCGGGAGGTCCCGTTTGGCATGGTGTCGGGGCTTCGAAAACCTGCCCCAGGAGGTCCCGTTTGGCATGGTGTCGGTCCCGTCCGCGGCGGATGGTCTCCCGTGGGAATCGGGGCCAGATTCTCCCGGGTAGACCCCCCGCTGCGGAACAGGGTCTCGGCGGATACGGCCCCCCGGGACGGTATACGCCCCCAGGGGGTGATTTGGTATATTTTTTAGTGATTTCCGTGTTTTTTTTTTTTTTTTTTTTTTTTTTTTTTGATTTTGGCAATATTTCAATGATTTCTAGTGTTTTTTTCTTGCAGTTTTGGGTAGTGATGGTCCCGGGAGGTCCCGTTTGGCATGGTGTCGGGCCTTCGAAAATCCGCCCCGGTAGGTCCCGTTTGGCATGGTGTCGGGCCCCGTCCGCGGCGGATGGTCTCCCGTGGGGAATCGGGGCCAGATTCTCCACGTGAGGCCCCCCGCCGCGCCAGGGTCGCCTGGGCCGTATACTGTTCCCTTAGCGGTATTACGGCCCCCCGGGCGGTATACCGGCCCGCCTGGCGTGTGATTTTGGCATATTTCATGATTTCCAGTGTTTTTTTTTTTTTTTTTTTTTTTTTTTTTTGTGATTTTGGTTATATTTTAAGGATTTCTAGTGTTTTTTTTTTTGGCTGTTTTGGGTAGTAATGGTCCCGGGAGGTCCCGTTTGGCATGGTGTCGGGGCTTCGAAAACCCGCCCCAGGAGGTCCCGTTTGGCATGGTGTCGGGCCCCGTCCGCGGCGGATGGTCTCCCGTGGGGAATCGGGGCCAGATCCTCCACGGGAGACCCCCCGCCGTGGGCAGGGTCCGTCGGGCGGTATACGGCTTCCGGGCGGTATACGGCCCCCGGGCGGCAAACGGCCCCCGGGGGGTGATTTTGGGCATATTTTAATGATTTTCAGTGTTTTTGGTTTGATTTTGGCCATATTTTAATGATTTCTAGTGTTTTTTTTTGCAGTTTTGGGTAGTAATGGTCCCGGGAGGTCCCGTTTGTCATGGTGTCGGGGCTTCGAAAACCCGCCCCGGGAGGTCCCGTTTGGCATGGTGTCGGGCCACGTCCGCGGCGGATGGTCTCCCGTGGGGAATCGCGGCCAGATTCTCCACGGGAGACCCCCCGCCGCGGACAGGGTCCGTCGGGCGGTATACGGCCCCCGGGCGGTATACAGCCCCCGGGGGGTGATTTTGGCCATATTTTCATGATTTCTAGTGTTTTTTTTGCAGTTTTGGGTAGTGATGGTCCCGGGAGGTCACGTTTGGCATGGTGTCGGGCCTTCGAAAACCCGCCCCGGGAGGTTCCGTTTGGCATGGTGTCGGGCCCCGTCCGCGGCGGATGGTCTCCCGTGGGGAATCGCGGCCAGATTCTCCACGGGAAACCCCCCGCCGCGGACAGGGTCCGTCGGGCGGTATACGGCCCCCGGGCGGTATACGGCCCTTGGGCGGTATACGGTCCCCGGGGGTGATTTTGGGTATATTTTAGTGATTTTCACTGTGTTTTTTTTGTGGTTTCGGAGGTATTTTAATGATTTCCAGTGTTCTTTTGTAGTTTTGGGTAGTAATGGTCCCGGGGTCCGTTTGGCATGGTGTCGGGGCTTCGAAAATCCGCCCCGGGAGGTTCCGTTTGGCATGGTGTCACGGGTCACGCCCCGAAAATTTGGTTCCAGGAGATCCAGTTTGGCATGGTGTCGGGCCCCCTAGACCCGCCCCGGGAGGTTCCGTTTGGCATGGTGTCGGGCATTCGAAAACCCGCCCCGGGAGGTTCCGTTTGGCATGATGTCGGGGCTTCGAAAACCCGCCCCGAGAGGTTCCGTTTGGCATGGTGTCACGGGTCACGCCCCGAAAATTTGGTTCCGGGAGGTCCCGTTTGGCATGGTGTCGGGGCTTCGAAAACCCGCCCCGGGAGGTTCTGTTTGGCATGGTGTCACGGGTCACGCCCCGAAAATTTGGTTCCGGGAGGTCCCGTTTGGCATGGTGTCGGGCCCCCTAGACCCGCCCCGGAGGTCCCGTTTTTGGCATGGTGTCGGGCCCCGTCCGCGGCGGATGGTCTCCGTGGGGAATCGGGCCAGTTCTCCACGGGAGACCCCCCGCCGCGGACAGGTCCGTCGGGGGGCTCTATACGGCCCCCCGGCGGTATAACTGCCCCGTGCGGTATACGGCCCCGGGGGGGTGATGTTGGCAATATTTCAATGATTTCTAGTGTTTTTTTTGCAGTTTTGGGTAGTAATGGTCCCGGGAGGTCCCGTTTGGCATGGTGTCGGGGCTTCGAAAACCCGCCCCGGGAGGTCCCGTTTGGCATGGTGTCGGGCCCCGTCCGCGGCGGATGGTCTCCCGTGGGGAATCGGGGCCAGATTCTCCACGGGAGACCCCCCGCCGCGGACAGGGTCCGTCGGGCGGTATACGGCCCCCGGGCGGTATACGGCCCCCGGGAGGTGATTTTGGTCATATTTTAATGATTTCTAGTGTTTTTTTTTGCAGTTTTGGGTAGTGATGGTCCCGGGAGGTCACGTTTGGCATGGTGTCGGGGCTTCGAAAACCCGCCCCGGGAGGTTCCGTTTGGCATGGTGTCGGGCCCCGTCCGCGGCGGATGGTCTCCCGTGGGTCGGGCCCCGTCCGCGGCGGATGGTCTCCCGTGGGGAATCGGGGCCAGATTCTCCATGGGAGACCCCCCGCCGCGGACAGGGCCCGTCGGGCGGTATACGGCCCCCGGGCGGTATACGGCCCATGGGCGGTATACGGTCCCCGGGGGTGATTTTGGTATATTTTAGTGATTTTCAATGTTTTTTTTTGTGGTTTTGGAGGTATTTTGATGATTTCCAGTGTTCTTTTGTAGTTTTGGGTAGTAATGGTCCCGGGGGTCCGTTTGGCATGGTGTCGGGGCTTCGAAAATCCGCCCCGGGAGGTTCCGCTTGGCATGGTGTCACGGGTCACGCCCCGAAAATTCGGTTCCAGGAGATCCCGTTTGGCATGGTGTCGAGCCCCCTAGACCCGCCCCGGGAGGTTCCGTTTGGCATGGTGTCGGGCCTTCGAAAACCCGCCCCGGGAGGTTCCGTTTGGCATGGTGTCGGGGCTTCGAAAACCCGCCCCGAGAGGTTCCGTTTGGTATGGTGTCACGGGTCACGCCCCGAAAATTTGGTTCCGGGAGGTCCCGTTTGGCATGGTGTCGGGCCTTCGAAAACCCGCCCCGGGAGATTCCATTTGGCATGGTGTCGGGGCTTCGAAAATCCGCCCCGGGAGGTCCCGTTTGGCATGGTGTCGGGCCCCGTCCGCGGCGGATGGTCTCTGGTGGGGAATCGGGGCTAG
This sequence comes from Prorocentrum cordatum, assembly GCA_963575745.1. NCBI lineage: Eukaryota > Dinophyceae > Prorocentrales > Prorocentraceae > Prorocentrum > Prorocentrum cordatum. Next base: position 122 of record CAUYUJ010013109.1, on the reverse strand, counting down.
ATTCTCCACGGGAGACCCCCGCCGCGGACAGGTTCCGTCGGGCGGTATACGGGCCCCCCGGGGCGGATACGGCACCCGGGCGGTATACGGCCCCCGGGTGGTGATTTTGGCCATATTTTAAT
>CAUYUJ010013108.1:7500-10843 GCA_963575745.1 Prorocentrum cordatum | reverse complement strand
CCTCCTCCTCATCCTCCGCCTCCTCCACCTCCTCCTCCTACTCCTCATCATCTTCCTATTCCGCCTCCTCCTCATCCTCTTCCTCATCCTCCTCCTCCTCCTAAGCATCCTCCTCCTCAGCATCCTCATCCTCACCCGTATCATCAGCATCATCATCATCATCATCATCATCATCATCATCATCATCATCATCATCATCATCATCATCATCATCATCAGCAGCAGCATCATCATGATAATCATCATCATCATCATCATCATCATCATCATCATCATCATCATCATCATCATCATCATCATCATCATCATCAACATCATCATCTCCGCATCATCATCATCATCATCATCTTCATCATGATCATCATCATCATCATGATCATCATCATAATCCTCATAATCATAATCATATCATCATTCATCATCATCTATCACCATCAGCATCATCACATCATCATCCGCATCCTCATCCTATCCTCATCCTCATCATCATAATCATCATCATCATGCATCATCAGCATCATCATCAGCATCCTCATGCTCATCAGCATCCTCATCATCAATCATCATCCTATCATCACTCATCATTCTTCATCAGCTCAGGCATCATCCATCAGTCATCATCACATCATCCAGCATCATCATCATCATCACCCTTCATCATCATCATCATCATCATTCATCACACATCTCGTAATCATCATCATCAATCACATCATTATCATATATCCATTATCAGCAGCAGCAGCATCAGCATCATCATCATCATCATCAGCATCATCATCATCATCACCATCATCATCATCACCACCATCATCATCCTCATCATCATCATCATCATCATCATCATCATCAGCATCAGCATCAGCATCAGCATCAGCATCATCATCATCAGCATCAGCATCATCAGCATCATCCTCATCATCATCAGCATCATCACCATCAACATCAGCATCATCAGCAGCAGCATCATCAGCAGCGTCATCATCAGCAGCAGCGACATCAACATCATCATCATCATCATCATCATCATCATCATCATCATCAGCAACATCATCATCATCATCATCATCATCAGCATCATCATCATCATCAACATCATCATCAGAAGCAGCATCAGCATCATCATCACAATCATCAGCATCATCAAGATCATCATCAGCGACATCACCATCATCATCGTCAACAGCAGCATCATCGGCAGCATCATCCTTAGCATCAGCATCCTCATCATTATCAGCATCAACATCGCCATCATCAGCATCATCAGCAGCATCATAATCAGCATCAGCATCATAAACATCATCAGCATCATCAGCAGCATCATCGTCATCATCATCGGCGTCCTCCTCCTCCCCCGCCTCCCTCATGCTCCTCCTCCTCCTCCTCATCCTCATCATCCTCCTCCTCATCCTCCTCCTCCTCCGCCGCATCATCATCAGCATCATCAGCATCATCATCATCATCAGCATCAGCATCATCATCATCATCATCAGCATCATCATCAGCATCATCATCAGCATCGGCATCCTCATCCTCATCATCACCATCATCAGCATCATCAGCAGCATTATCATCATCAGCAGCATCAGCATCACCATCATCATCATCAGCATCATCATCATCATCATCATCATCATCATCATCATCATCATCATCCTCATCCTCATCATCATCATCATCATCATCATCATCATCATCGTCGTCATGTTCCTCCTCATCATCGTTCACCCATCCTCCTCATCCTCATCATCCGCCTCCGCATCAACATCCTCCTCCTCCTCCTCCTCATGTTCCCTCTTCATCCTCCTCATCATCCTCCTCCTCCCTCCTCCTCCTCCTCATCATCATCTTCCTCCTCATCATCCTCATCAGCATCATCATCATCATCATCCTCATCCTCATCATCATCAGCATCATCATCAGCATCAGCATCATCATCACCATTCATCATCATCATCATCATCATCATGATCACATCCGCATCATATGCATCATCATCAGCATCATATCGCACATCATGCATCATCATCATCATCATATACTCATCATCATCGTCGTGAGTCATCCATCAGATCAGCAACAGTCATTCATCAATCAACATCATCATCAGCATCATCATCAACATCAGCATCAGCACCATCCAGCAATCAGCACCACCACCACCCCACCATCACAGCATCATCATCAGCCATACCTGCTCCCCCTGTCCTGCAACTCTCCTGCGCCTCCTACATATTCCTCCTCCTCCTCATCCTCCTCCTCGTCCTCGTCCTCGTCCCCGTACTCTGCCCTCCTCCTTCCTCCTCCTCTCCTCCCTACTCCTCCTCCTCCTCTCCTCCTATCCTCGCCTCCTCCTTCCTCCTCCTCCTCCTCGTTCCCTCGTCCTCGTCCTCGTCACGTCCTCCTCCCTCCTCCTTCTCCTTCTCCTCCTCCTCCTCCTTGTTGCTCCTCCTCCTCCTAACCCTCTCCTCCATCCTCCTCCTCCTCCTACTCCTCCTCCTTCTTCGTTCAAATCCTCCTCCCTCTTCCGGCTTCCTCCTCTGGCACCATCCTCTATTCTCTTCCTCCTCCTCCTCCCTCCTCCTCCTCACTCCGCCTCCGCCTCCGCCTCCGCCTCGCCTCCGCCTCCGCTCCGCCTCACGCCTTCGGCCTCCGCCCGCCGCGCCTCGCCTCCGCTCCGCCTCCGCCTCCGCGCGCCTCCGCCTCCGCATCCGCCTCCTGCCATCCGCCTCCGCCTCCGCCTCCGCCTCCTCCTTCTCCTCCTCCTCCTCCTCCTCCTCCTCCTCCTCCTCATCCTCCTCCTCCTCCTCCGCCTCCTCCTCATCCTCCTCATCGTTCTCCTCCTCTTCCCTCCTCGCGTCACCCCCCTCACTTTGCACACACCCCTCACACTCCTCCGAGGCAAGAGCAGGAAGGAGCGGGAGGGTGAATTCGGGGAAAAGGGGGAGTGCCGCCGATTCATGAACTGGACCCCTGCCCAAAAAGACCTCATCGGCCCAAGGATTCCGAGGATACCCCTCCAAACTCCAGGCTTCACCCCACTCCAGCCTGCTGGCCGCAGCCCCTGACCCAGACCGAGCGGGACACGAGCCTCTGCTGGACGCTCCCAGCCGCCTTCGCGGTAGCAGGCCACGACGCATCACAAAGAGGAGGAGGCGGAGGTGGTCACGGCCGCCTTCTCATCGTTCCTCTTTTGCCTGGCACCCTCGCTCATTGCGGGAACGAACGGCCCAGGCAAGCCCCCGGGCGCGGGGGCCAGAGCGGGGACGCCCCGAGAGGGAGGCGGGGGAGGAGGGGGGGGGAGAGGAGGAAACGGTGGGGAAGAGAGAGGGGGGGGGAAGCA
>CAUYUJ010013108.1:0-5000 GCA_963575745.1 Prorocentrum cordatum | reverse complement strand
TCCTATCCTCCTCCTCCTCCTGCTTCCTACTCCTCCTCCTCCTCCTCTCCTCTTCCTCCTCTTTTTTTATGCATCCTCTTCCGCCCCTTCCTCCTCCTCCGCTTCCTCTTTCCTTCATACTCCGACGGATCAGTAGTGTCCTCCCTCCTCATCACCACCTTCTCCCTACCCCCTCCTCCTCCTCCTTCCTCCTCCTCCTCCTCCTCTGCTCTTCCACCTCCTCCTCCTCCTCCTCCTCCTCAGTCTGATCCTGCTCATGCTCTCCCTCCTCTTCCTCTCCTCCTCCCCTCATCTTCCTCTCCCCTCTCCTCCTCTCATCCTCCTCCTCCTCTCCTCCCCTCCTCCCCTCTCTGCTTTTTTTCCCTCCTCCTCCTCATGACGCATTTTTTCTCACTGCTATCGTGGTCCTTCTTCCTCATCCCCTCCTCTCCTCCTCCTCCCTCCTCCTCCTCCTCCTCATTCTCCTCCTCCCCTCTCATCCTCCCCGCCTCAGCCTCCGTCTACCTCCACCACGCATCCGCCTCCGCCCCGCCTCCGCTCCCCCTCCCCCTTATGTCCCCGTCCCCTCCCCCCATAATCCACTATCCCCCCACCCCCCTCTCTCCTGTTAGTATGATTCTTACTTTTTCGTCTTATCATAGCGATTGGTAGTGTTAGTAACCGCATTAGTGCTCGTATCAGTATTATCAAGAATCGTAATAGTATGAGTAGTCCTGCTATTAGTAGTGGCACTAGCATTACTATTACTACTAGCAGTACACACCGTATTATTAAAATGATGAGGTGTGCGATCAGTATCACTCTTACGATTAAGAGTAGCACTAGTAGTAGTGGTGGTGGTAGTAGTAGTAGTAGTTCATACCAGTAGGAATAGTAAAAGTTATATCATTATTCTTAGTATGAATAATACGACTAGTATGACTAATACTGATATCGCTCGTATTAGTAATAGTACTATTACTATTATTAGAATCACAACTATGGTTCGATGGTTTCTTAGTGCGACCGGTCTTACAAATAGTGCGATTGGCCTTAGTATGAGTACAATAAGAATTAGTGATAGAATTAAGTACCGTACTACTGGTAGTATACGTAGTAGTAGTAGTAGTAGTAGTAGTAGTAGTAGTAGTAGTAGTAGTAGTAGTAGTAGTAGTAGTAGTAGTAATAGTAGTAGTAGTAGTAGTAGTAGTAGTAGTAGTAGTAGTAGTAGTAGTAGTACTGGTGATAGAATCATAACTACCATCATTATTGAGAAATGGTAATACCAGGAATATGAATGGTATATGTTTCGAGTTCGTATTAGCAGTATTGTGATCCTTCGTAATAGTATACGTATTATTCTCAGTACCATGAGTAGTCGTGATGAAAAATGATTCATAGTACGATTCCTAGCCGTCGTCTTGCTAGTATTCTTCGTATTATTCGTATGATTCGCGTTCTTATTCTTACAGATATAAGTACGAGTACTAACAGTATTAGTCTTAGCATGCTTCTAAATACTACCAATGTGATTATGAATCTAAGTTCCGTATTATTCGTATGAGTCGCAGTAGTATTATTGTCCGTTTTCGTATGAGTCTTACTAGCACTCGCAGCCGACTTATTCGTCTTGTTCGTATTAGTACGCGTAGTCTTCTTACGATTGTTCGTAGTGCTGGTGGTCGTAGCAAGTTCCTTAGTATAATTACTAATCGTATGGTTAGTCATTTATGATTCACATGATTCTTAGTATGAATGTTACCATTACTCGTACTCGGTTTGTTCTTGTTCGTCCTCCTCCTCCTCCTCCTCATCATCATCATCATCGGCATCCTCCTCCTCCTCCTCCCCTCTCTCTCCCTCTCTCTCTCTCGCTCTCTCTCTCTCTCTCTCTCTCTATCTCTCTTTCTCTCCTCAGCCTCCTCCTCCTCCTCCCAGGCCCTCCCCATCTCACCTCCCACCTCCGCCTATCCTCCTCCTCATCCTCCTCTCTCCTCCTTCTCCAATCCTCTGCCTCTCCCCCTCCTCCTCCTCCTCTCTCCTCCTCCTCCTCCTCCTCCCCCTCCTCCTTTTCCTCATCCCCCTCGTCGTCCTCATCCTCATCCTCATCCTCCTCGTTCTCCTCCTCCTCATCCTCCTCTTCCTCCTCCTCTTCCTCCTCGTCGTCGTCGTCGTCGTCATCATCATCATCATCATCATCATCATCATCATCATCATCATCATCATCATCATCATCATCATCATCAGAAGCAGCAGCATCAGCAGCAAGAGCATCAGCAGCAGCATCATCATCAGAAGCAGCAGCATCAGCAGCAAGAGCATCAGCAGCAGCATCCGCATCGGCATCAGCAGCAGCATCAGCAGCATCATCATCATCAGCATCATCATCAGCATTATCATCATCATCAGTATCAGCATCATCAGAATCATGATCATGCTCATCATGATCATCATCATCATCAGCATCAGCATCAGCATCAGCATCATCATCAGCATCATCATCATCATCATCAGCATCATCATCATCATCATCATCGTCATCATCATCATCATCATCATCATACTATCATCATCATCATCATCATAATACGATCTTACGCATCTATCATCATCCATCATCATCTCATCATCATCAGCATCATCATCATCATCACGTCATCATCGTCAGTAGGGGAGCAGCAACAGCAGCAACATAGTTCATCATCATCACACTTGCAAGCAAAAAAAAAAAAAATTTTTTTTTTCAAAAAAAAAAAAAAAAAAACTCTCTCCCAGAAAAAAAAACCTCAAAAAAAAAAAAAAAAAAAAAAAAAAAAAAAAACAAAAAAAAAAAAAAAAAAAAAAAAAAAAAAAAAAAACATCATCAGCACCGTCGTCATCATCAGCATCATCAATATCGTCAGCAGCATCATCATCAGCATCATTTGCAGCAGCATCATCTTCATCAGCATCAGTATCATCATCATCATCAGCATCATCATCATCATCATCATCATCATCATCATCATCATCGTAATCAGCATCATCACCACCACCATCAGCATCAGCATCAGCATCATCATCATCGGCATCATCATCATCATCATCATCATCATCATCATCATCATCGTCATCATCATCATCATCGTCCTCATCACCAGCCGAATCAGCATCAGCATCAGCATACGCATAATCGGCGTCAACAACACCATCATCATCATCAGCATCGTCAGCAGCATCATCAGCATCAGCATTACCATCATCATCATCATCAGCATCATCATCACCATCAGCATCATGATGGCCATCATCATGTGGAAGCATCAGCAAAATCCTCAGCACCAGCAGTACTTTCATCATCATCACCATCATCATCATCGGCATCACAATCATCATGATTCAAAACAATAACATCAGCATCATCATCAGCAGTATCAGCATCAGCATCAGCATCATCGTCAGAATCAACATCGGCATGAGCATCATCATCAGCAGCATCATCAGCATCGTCATCTTCCTCGTCGTCAGCAGCATCATTATAAACAGCAGCATCCTCATCATCATCATCATCATCATCATCATCATCAGCATCATCATCATCATCATCATCATCATCATCATCATCATCATCATCATCATCATCATCATCATCATCATCATCATCATCGTGATCAGCAGCATCATCATCCGCAGCATCATCAGCATCAGCAGCAGCTGCATCATCATCATCATCATCAGCAGCATCATCATCAGCAGCAGCATCATCAGCACCATCATCAACATGATCATCCTCATCATCAGCGTCATCATCAGCATCAGCATCATCATCAGCAGCCTCACCATCATCATCAGCAGCAGCATCAGCATCATCATCATCATCGTCATTATCCTCATCAGCATCAGCATCATCGCCATCATCATCACCGTCATGATCGGCATGAGCATCATCATCATCATCAGCATCAACAGCATCGTCATCATCCTCATCGTCAGCAGAATCATTATAATCATCCGCATCATCATCAGTATCCTCATCATCAGCATCATCATAATCATCGTCATCATCATCACCAGCAGCAGCACCATCATCAGCATCTGCATCGTCATCATCATCATCATCAGCATAATCAGCATCATCGTCATTATCATCAATGTCAGCATCAGCATCGTACTCATCATCAGCATCATCATCATCGTCATCAGCAGCATCACCATCGTCATCAGCATCAGCATCGTCATCATCAACAGCAGCAGCATCATCATCAACATCATCATCAGCATCATCATCATCCCCCTCCCCTCCTATTTCTCATATTCCTACTCCTCCTCCTCGTCATTATCCTCCATTTCCTCCTCCTCCTCCTCCTCCTCATCCTCATCCTCCTCATCATCCTTCTCATTGTCCTCCTCCTCCTCCGCCTCCTCCTCCTCCTCCTCCCCCCCCCGTCCTCCCTCTCCTAGGGCCCGAACCGTTGAGGGGGCAATAGCCGAATTGCCCACATGGTCGACCTCAGCCAGCGGCCTGCAGTAGTGGCCGGCGTCGTCACGGCGAAGCGCCGCGCCGAGCCCTCCAGGCACCGCAAAGAGAGGGCCAAGAGGTACGAGGCGCGGAACATCGTGAAGACCGCGCACCAGATGCTGAGCCCCCACCACTCGGGGTTGGACGAGAGGACGGGGCGAGGCAACGAGAACGGGAACGGGCACCTCAGCCAGCTTGCAAGAACTGCAACCAGTGGTGATACGACGAGGTCTGGGAAGCTCGGGACTGGACCTGCTCCTGCGGCAACAAGATCAAGAGGCCCGAGAAGCACATCTCCTGGGACGCGACGAACGCCTCCGCGGCCTCGGGCGAGGCCAAGCAGGTGGCCGACGCACTGAGACCCATCGCCCAATCCGTGGCCACCACGGGCATTGCAGGGCCGACGGCGCAACTCAAGGCACGGGTCGACGGGCTCGCAAATCGAACTGAGGACCCGCCACCGTCGAAGGCCCGCGTGCTGCGCGACGCTGCCCAGCGCATGGAGACAGCCAACGAGAAGTAC
>CAUYUJ010013107.1:5000-10852 GCA_963575745.1 Prorocentrum cordatum | reverse complement strand
GAACCTCGCTCGTCGCTGCGTTTCGAGGGCTGCTCGGGGCTGCGATTTGTGAAGCTGTCGCCACTTTCGAGGGCTGCTGAGGGGCCCAGCACAGTGGGTTACTCACCGCAGACTCAAATGTGACCTCGCCATCCCTGGGGGGCTGCGATCTGTGAAACTGTCGCCACTTTCGAGGGCTGCTGGGGGGCCCAGCACAGTGGGTGCCCACGGCGGATTCAAATGGGGCCTCGCCATCCCTGGGGGGCTGCGATCTGTGAAACTGTCGCCACTTTCGAGGGCTGCTGAGGGGCCCAGCACAGTGGGTACTCACCGCATATTCAAATGGGACCTCGCCATCCCTGGGGGGGGCTGCGATCTGTGAAACTGTCGCCCCTTTCGAGGGCTGCTGGGGGGCCCAGCGCAGTGGGTACTCACTGCAGACTCATATCAGACCTCGCCATCCTTGGGGGGCTGTGATATGTGAAACTGTCGCCACCTTCAAGGGCTGCTGATGGGGCCCAGCACAGTGGGTACTCACCGCAGACTCAGATTAGACATCGCCATCCCTGGGGGGCTGCGATCTGTGAAGCTGTCGCCACTTTCGAGGACTGCTGATGCCTGTAGTTGTTGCCCCTCTTTCTTGTATGGTTCTCCTGCGCGTCATGCCATTGGCGCGTGCCCCAAGTAGCTTACATATCAAACAACGGATCCTGCAATTTGATTGTCCGTGCAAGTTTCGGCCAACTCCTCGTTTCCCATGGTGCAGATAGGTTGGGTACGTCACAAGGCAATTGATTCATTTTTGTGTTTTTTTCCACAACCATCCTGTGGTGTTGGGTCCTCGTTTTGAAGAGACGGTGGCCCGCGTCTCCTCTCCTCCTCTTCTCCTCTCCTCTTCTCCTCTCCTCCTCTCCTCTTCCTCCTCCTCCTCCTCCTCCTCCTCCTCCCCCTCCTCCTCCCGCCATCGTCATCGTCATTGCCCATTTCGGCGCACCCCTCACACGTTTCGTGGCCCCATACGGATCTCCACCGAAGGTCCCAGTGGGTGTGCCCGCATGCGTCCCGCGCGCCCAATTCGGCACACCCCTCGCACGTTTCGTGGCTCCATAGGGGGCTCCACCGAAGGTCTCAGTGGGTGTGCCCGCATGCGTCCCGCTCACCCATTTCGGCCCACCCCTCGCGCGTTTCGTGGCCCCATAGGGAGCTCCACCGAAGGTCCCAGTGGGTGTGCCCGCATGCGCCCCGCACACCCATTTCGGTACACCCTTCGCACGTTTCGTGGCCCCATAGGGAGCTCCACCGAAGGTCTCAGTGGGTGTGCCCGCATGCGTCCCGCACGCCCATTTCGGCCCACCCCTCACACGTTTCGTGGCCCCATAGGGAGCTCCACCGAAGGTCCCAGTGGGCGTGTGCGCATGCGCCCCGCACGCCCATGTCGGCCGACCCCTCGCACGTTTCGTGGCCCCATAGAGAGCTCCACCGAAGGTCCCAGTGGGTGTGCCCGCATGCGTCCCGCACATCCATTCTGGTACACCCTTCACACGTTTCGTGGCCCCATAGAGAGCTCCACCGAAGGTCCCAGTGGGTGTGCCCGCATGCGTCCCGCACACCCATTTCGGCACACCCCTCGCATGTGTCGTGCCCCCATAGGGAGCTCCACCGAAGGCCTCAGTGGGTGTGCCCGCATGCGTCCCGCACGCCCATTTCGGCCCACCCCTCGCACGTTTCGTGGCCCCACAGGGGGCTCCACCGAAGGTCCCAGTGGGTGTGCCCGCATGCGTCCCGCACACCCATTTCGGTACACCCTTCGCACGTTTCGTGGCCCCATAGGGAGCTCCACCGAAGGCCCCAGTGGGTGTGCCCGCATGCGTCCTGCACGCCCATTTCGGCACATCCCTCACACGTTCCGCGGCTCCATAGGGAGCCCAACCGAAGGTCCCAGTGGGTGTGCCCGCATGCGTCCCGCACACCCATTTCGGCACATCCTTCGCACGTTTCGTGGCCCCATAGGGAGCTCCACCGAAGGTGCCAGTGGGTGTGCCCGCGTGTGTCCTGCACACCCATTTCGGCCCACCCCTCACACGTTTCGTGGCCCCATAGGGAGCTCCACCGAAGGTCCCAGTGGGTGTGCCCGCATGCGTCCCGCACACCCATTCTGGTACACCCTTCGCACGTTTCGTGGCCCCATAGGGAGCTCCTCCGAAGGTCCCAGTGGGTGTGCGCATGCGTCCCGCACGCCCATTTCGGCCCACCCCTCGCACGTGTCGTGGCCCCATAGGGAGCTCCACCGAAGGTCCTTGTGGGCGTGTAATTTCGGCACACCCTTCACACGTTTCGTGGCCCCATAGGAGCTCTGCCGAAGGTCCCAGTGGGACAGTCCGCATGCGCCCCCGCCATTCATTTCGGCCCGCCCCTCGCACGTTTCGTGGCCCCATATGGGCTCTGCCGAAGGTTCCAGTGGAACAGTCCGCATGCGTCCCCGCCACTCATGTCGGCACACCCCTCACACGTTTCGTGGCCCCACAGGAGCTCCGCCGAAGGTCCCATTGGCACAGTCCGCATGCGTCCCCGCCGCTCATTTCGGCACGCCCCTCACACGTTTCGTGGCCCCGTAGGAGCTCCGCCGAAGGTCCCGGTGGCACAGTCCGCATGCGTCTCCGCCATTCATGTCGGCCCGCCCCTCGCACGTTTCGTGGCCCCACAGGAGCTCCGCCGAAGGTCCCGGTGGCACAGTCCGCATGCGTCCCCGCCATTCATTTCAGCACACCCCTCGCACGTTTCGTGGCCCCATAGGAGCTCCGCCGAAGGTCCCCGTGGCACAGTCCGCATGCGTTCCACCATTCATGTGGGCACACCCCTCGCACGTTTCGTTGCCCCACAGGAGCTCCACCGAAGGTCCCAGTGGCACAGTCCGCATGCGTTCCCGCCACTCCTTTCGGCACACCCCTCACACGTTTCGTGGCCCCATAGGAACTCCACCGACGGTCCCCGTGGCGCAGTCCGCATGCGTCCCCGCCGTTTATTTCGGCACACTCCTCACACGTTTCGTGGCCCCATAGGAGCTCTGCCGAAGGTCCCAGTGGCACAGTCCGCATGCGTCCCCGCCATTCATTTCGGCACACCCCTCACACGTTTTGTGGCCCCATAGGGAACTCCACCGAAGGTCCCCGTGGCGCAGTCCGCATGCGTCTCCCCTGCCCAGTACAGCGTTACGTGGCCCCATATGGATCCCCACCGCAGGTCCCAGCCAGCCAGCTAGCTCTCTTTGCTCCGCGCAGCGGGCGACCCGCGCGCGTCGCTGGGGCCCCTTCCGGGGCGACCTGCGCGCGTCGTGGGGGCTCCGTGCTGCGTTCTGCCCAGCGCCTCGCTCGCCCGTCGTCGCTCTGCACAGCGGCAAAAGAGCCTTGCCCGCTATCAGCCAGCCAGCTAGCTCTCTTTGCTCCGCGCAGTGGGTGACCCGCGCGCGTAGCTGGGACCCCTCCGGGGCGACCTGCGCGCGTCGCGGGGACTCCGCGCTGCGCTGCGCCCGCAGCCTTGGACTTTTGAGTGCGCGGGCAAAGAGGGAGTAAAGGAAGGGGAGGAAGCGGGCGCGATCCTCGCGGGGGGGCGCGCCGACATTGGCGTCGCGGCGCGCGGGCGATGCCGTCGGGGAGCCCGGGGGAAGCTCCTTGCGGCGGCCACGCCCAGCGTCGCGAGTACTCAGAGGCAGTCATTGTCAAACTATTGACGTTCAGACACACTTGTACCGCTTTGCCATATTCGCATTCATGCACGTAGACTCGCTCGCACGCAGATTCATTCACAGTCAGACGCACGCGCGCTGATTCACCCGCGCGCAGTCTCCCTACGTACTCAGATCAATCGTTTTCGTTCGCGTTGTGTACCACGCCACTCATGTCGGCACACCCCTAGCACGGTTCGTTTCCTCATAGGGATCGCCACCGAAAAAGTGAATCACTATTGCGGTACTCACACCTGCATATGGTTGGTCCCCTCGTCAGGCTAATTTTTTATTTTTCGTCTCAGGCCCGACTTAACACCAGAGAGTGCACTCGCGCCCGCGGGGTGCGTGCGTGCTCCTGCCTAGTTAGTGCGCCCGCCCTGGCGGCGAAGTGCGCCAGTGCGAGTGGGCGCCGTCGCCTCGGAGTTGTCCGCGAGTCGGTGGCGAGCGAGGGCGGGGGATGCGGGGGGAGGGTGGAAAAGATGCCGCAGGCACCCGGATGAGAGCAGATCCCTAACCTCACCTGGCCCGGGCCCGCCCTGTCGACACTGCGCCAGAGCTAAGCTGACCCGCTAAAGCTAACGTGACCAACGGCTCGGCGACGCCAGTGCGTGTCACGCGCGCGCGCGCTGCCCGGCGGCGAGCAAGGGAGGGAAATGAGAAGGCGAGGGTCTTCGCAGAAGGCGGCGGGGCTTCTCAGTTGCCGACCGGCCTTCCGAGAGGCTTTCTGTGTCTTCGGGGGAGGCCCAGAAAGCTCTTCAAAAGGCTGGGGAACTCCCGAACCTTCTGAGACGGTCCCTCTGTCGCCTGCGCCCTCCTAATCATAATGAGATATGCCAGAACTATTTTTGGATGCCTGGGCGCCGACTCGAACAGGAGGGGGCGGCTGGTAATCGTGGTGTCCTTTACCAGGGATTGTGGCCTCGGGGGTCGCGAATCTGGAGTAATTTGCAAGGGATCGTGGCCTCGGGGACGCGAATCTGACGTACTTTATATAAGAAGTGTGCTTGCGGGCGCGCGAACCTGGCGTACTTTAGGGGGGATCGTGGCCTCGGGGGTGCGAGCTTTGCGTAGTTTGCGATGAGTTTTCCGCAAGGGAGTATGGCTTCTGGGGCGCGAATCTTGTGTGATCTGCACGGGCTCGTGGCTTCGGGTGGCTGAATCTACCGTAATTTGCCAGGGAACGTGGCCTCGGGGGCGCGAATCCTGCGTAATCTGCGGCGTAATCTGCGGGGGATCGTGGTCTCGGGGGCGCGACCCTTGAGTACTGTATGTGGGTGGCCTCGGTTGCGCGAATCTTGTATGGTTCACGAGGGATCGTGGCCTCGGGTGCTCGAAGCTGGTGTAATTTGCGGTGGTTGCCTCGGGCGCGCGAATCTGCAGTGATTCGCGAGGGATTGTGACCTCGGGGGCGAGAGTCTGGCGTGATGTATGTGGAATCGTGGCCGCGGGGGCGCGAGTACTCTGGTGTAGTTTCCTGGGGATCGTGGCCCCGGGGGCGCGAGCCTCGTGAAGTCAGGAGGGGCCGTTGCCTCGGGGGCGCGAATCTGGTGGAGTGTACAGTCGGGTCGCTGAAGAAGGAACCCTTTTCGTTGGGGAGGGGCTCCGTGTTCGTTAATTGTTTCGCAGCTTGCCTTAGATTGTCCTTATGTTTTCGGCGGGAAATCGAAGTTTAACCCATGGAGAAAAGGGGCCTCGTTTCTTATTTAGGGTTCCTTAGGTCAACGCCCCGACTGTACGATGGACCATTGCCCCTGGGGCGCAAACCTGAGGTGCTCGGAGTGGTGTCCCAGGGCCCCTAGGGGAATTCAGAGAATTCCGGGGGGAGAGGGTTAAAGGGCAGTCTCCGTTCCCCCTCGCGCGGACAGGAACAATGCACATCAAGAAGCAGAAAGTCGAATTCGTAACATGGGAGATTGGAAACTGGGAATCTTGCAGGGTGCGCGAAAACCGCTGCGACGCAGCCTGGTGGCCTCCAAGGTAGCCGGCGGATCTTGGCAATTCGTCGTTCTGTCTTGGAAATGTGCATGCACGCTTTGAGGACTCATTCCGACTTTGGAGAAGGAGGAGGAGGATGAGGAGGAGAAGAAGGAGGGGGAGGAGGGAAGAGGAGGACGAAGGGCTGTAGAATGAGGGTTCAAAGGCGACAGTG
>CAUYUJ010013106.1:0-10859 GCA_963575745.1 Prorocentrum cordatum | reverse complement strand
GGAGGAGGGGGGGGAGGAGGAGGAGGAGGACGACGACGACGAGGACGAGGAGGAGGAGGAGGAGGAGGCCCCTTCTGCGGCCCAGAAACTCCATCAACCAACGCCAGGTGCGTAATCACACCCCATGTCTTCTTCGGGGTGGCATGCTCTAGATTTCTGGGCTGGCGTCGAGGGGCCGACGCCCGGGCTGCCGCGGGGGCACGCGGCGCAGAAGTTGGGCCAGCGCTGCAGCGGCAGCAACACTGCAGCGGCAGCAACACTTCTATGCTCGCGGAGACCAAAAACACAGTAGGCAATGCCAACTCCAGCCCATCCTGTGTAAAAAAACGGCACACGCGGCCTCTGACTGCGGCAGACACATGTTGAAAAAGCCAACTCCTGGCTATCCTGTGTGTAGACAACAGAACACGGAGGGGTGCCTGCTATCATCCGAACGTCCTCGGGGGAGAGGAGAGTAGTGTTCATATAGTGTAACTGTAGAGGAGGAGGAGAAGGAGGAGTAGGGAGTAGGAGGAGGAGGAGGAGACGAAGGAGGAAGAGGGGGAGGAGGAGGAGGAGGAGGAGGAGGAGGAGGAGGAGGAGGAGGAGGAGGAGGAGGAGGAGAGGCGGAGAAAGGAGGAGGAGGAGGAGGAGGAGTAGGAGGAGGACCAGTGTAAGCCCAGGAGTCATCAACAAAGTTGGAATACACCCTCCCTCCAAGCTCCCTCTTCACAGGCTTCTACAAGGCTTCATATTCACTGAGGGAACTGCCTCGCTGGAAGACAACCGTTTGAAGACCCTGAAGCATACCAAAACATTGTGCTCAGGGTTCCAACGCCACGGATCAACCTGACTGTTGCGTATTGACGATCTTGAATCGCGCCAGAACGACATTCCAGGGACTTCAACACTGCGAATCAGCGTAATGCACCTTCATAATCCTGAACCCGTCCAAAGTACAATTTCTGGTACGGTAACCATGGGAACCCGTGAGACTCTTGCAAAGGTTGAAAGCGAATGTGCGCGGCACTAAGGCGAGAGCCACATTTTGAAAAGGAACCGCCCTCAATCCGTGAAACTCTCGCAAATTCTTCAAGCCAGTGTGTTCAGCGCTACGGCGATAGCCACATTTTGAACACGGAACGCCTTCAATCCGTGAAGCTCATTGCACATTTTTTCAACAAAAAACGGATATGCGCGGCGCTAAGGCGAGAGCCTCATTTTGAAAACGGCCCGCCTTCCATTTGTAAAACTGTTGCCAGTGTTTAAGCCTCAGGGTCATAAATGTGAGCAAGTCTCAGGCGAAACACCCGGCCCGCCCTAAAAACTCGCGTCGGGGTGCGACATGGAGAAGTTATTACTAAGGAAAAGGAGCGGAGAAGGAGGAGGAGGAGGAGGGGAAGGAGGGGGAGGGGGACGAGGAGGAGGAGGAGGAGAAGGGGGAGGAGGACAAGCTAGGTGCGCTCGCGTCATATCTGACGCCCCACCCCTCCCTCCCATCCCTTACCGGGGCGTATATATCCTCTCTATTCGCACAGTTGGATGTCGAGCAGGGCAATGATCGCGAGAGGGTACGCGATGCATGATATAGCACGGCATGGCATTGCGTAGAAGAGCACGGCAGAGCGTAGCATGCCATGGCACGGCCTGGCATTGCGCAGTGAGGCGTCGCATCACAAAGCATTGCAACGCAAAGCATGGCATCGCACAGCGGCGCAGAGCACAACACCGCACAGCGTGTCTTGTGATGGCACCAAGTTCCTTGGAGGGGATCGTCTTCGAGAGGTCTGGGCCGGTCTGGAATCGTGGCTCCATGTCTAGCTCCTTGGGCTCCCCGACAAGCTCCACGCAAGATGGGGCTGATGGAGGGCACCCGCTGGCTCTGCTTTCAACATCGCCTTCTCCAAGCAGAAACGGGGCTCCCGCGTGATACTTTCTGAAAACGACGACGACCCTCGACACCGAATGTGGAATCACTCCCGATGTTTTTTTTTTTCCGGGGGGCCGTATTCATATTGTGTGGTTTGTTTGGAAGGAGTGCCAGGGCTGCAGCGGGAGCACGATTCGGAACGAGCGGAAGCGCGGAAATGAGGCCAGCGCTGCAGTGGGAACACAATTCGGAACGAGCGGAAGCCAGACAATGAGGCCAGCGCTTCAGCGGGAACAACATTTTGAAACAACAACCCAAGCCGAAACCCAACTCCTGGGAATCCTGTGTCTAAACAACAATACGCGCAGAGGGGCCGGATACTTTCCGGACGTCATCCGGGGAGAAGGGTCGTATTCATATGGTGTAATTTGATTGTGGAGGAAGAGGAGGAGGAGGCGGAGGAGGAGGAGGAGGAGGAGGAGGAGGAGGAGGAGGAGGGGGAGTAGGAGGAGGAGGAGGAGGAGTATGAGGAGGAGGAGGAGGAGGAGGAGGAGGAGCAGGAGGATGAGACAGGAGGAGGAGGGGGAGGAGGAGGAGGAGGAGGAGGGGGAGGAGAGGAGGAGGAGGAGGAGGAGGAGAGGAGGAGGAGGAGGAGGAGGGGAGGAGGAGGAAGAGGAGGAGGGGGGGAGGAGGAGGAGGAGGAGGAGGAGGAGGAGGAGGAGGCGGAGGAGAGGAGAGGGAGGAGAGGAGGAGGAGGAGGAGGAGGAGGAGAGGAGGAGAAGGAGAGGAGGAGGAGGAGGAGGAGGAGGAGGAGGAGGAGGAGGAGGAGGAGGGAGGGAGGGGGGAGGAGGAGAGGCGTGGGAGTAGGGAGGAGGAGGAGGAGGAGGAGGAGGAAGGAGGAGGAGGAGGAGGATGAGGAGGAGGAGGGAGGGAGTGAGGAGGAGGAGCGGAGGGGGAGGAGAGGAGGAGGAGGATGAGGAGGAGGAGGAGGAGGAAGGAGGAGGAGGAGGAGGAGGAGGAGGGAGGGGAGGAAGAGGAGGAGGAGGAGGAGGAGGGAGCGGGAAGGAGGAGCAGGAGGGAGGGAGGGGAGGAGGAGGAGAGGGAGGAGGAGGAGGAGGAGGGGAGAGGAGGAGGAGGCGGAGGAGGAGAAGGAGGAGGAGAGGAGGAGGAAGAGGGGAGGGAAGGAGGGAGGAGGCGGAGGAGGAGGAGGAGGTGGAGGAGGAGTAGGGGGAGGAGGAGGGGAGGAGGAGGAGGAGGGAGGAGAGGAGGAGGCGGGAGGAGGAGGGAGGAGGCGGAGGAGGGGGAGGGGAGCAGGGGGAAAAGGAGGACGGGGAGGAGGAGGAGGAGGAGGAGGAGGACGAGGAGGTGGAGGAGGAGGAGGAGGAGGAGGAGCAGACGAACCCTCCCTTTCTGGCACGGGAGGAGGAGAACCGTTCCTCGACCCTCCCGGCGGCGTGCCCGCCACAAGCGTTTGGCCTTCCGCGCGCCGCCTTCCGCGACGGGTCTCCTCTCTCGGGGCAGTGAGCCCCCGACCTCCCCACGGCGCGTATAAGCGACGTGCCTGCGACCGGCCTGCGACCTTTCCCGCGGCCCGCCCGCCGCACGTGCTGACCCGGACCCCCCCGCGCTGCGACAAAATCACGGCGGGCGGTTCTTCGCCATGTTCGGCCTCCGGGGGCCCTTGCCGGGCCTCGGGGCTGTGAAAGAGTCGGGCCACGCCGAGCTTCGGCCGCGCACGGGCTCCCGGCCGGGGTCGGAGGAGCGGCCCCAACGCCACGCTTCGGGCCCAGACATGATCGCGTCGTGAAAAGGGAGGAGGAGGAGGAGGAGGAGGAGGAGGAGGAGGAGGAGGGGAGGAGGAGGAGGAGGAGAAGGGGGAGGAGGAGACGAGGAGGAGGGGGGTGGAGGAGGAGGAGGAGGAGGAGGAGGAGGAGGAGGAGGAGGAGGAGGAGGAGGAGGCTCCCCGTCTCGAGCCTGGCGCTCGGCGGCCCCAGGCCCCGCGAGAGCCTCCAGGGGCCCTTGCCGGGCCTCGGGACCGTCACAAAGGACTCAGGATGAGATACCGGTCCCGGGGAAGGGGTCCAGACCTGTGGGGGTCGACGTTGTGAAAGGATGGCGACGTCGGGGTTCTGGGGCAGCTGAGCTGAGATTGAAGAACAAAGAACGGCATGACACACAAACTTTCGACGGTCCGCGCGGATTTCTTGGCTCCGCGCTGGGCCCCCCTGGCGGCGCCTCCGGCGCCGCCCTGGGCGCGCTCCGCGCGCGAGGGAGGGGTTCTAGCGTGGAAACAAGAAGTCAGCGCGGACCGTCGAGCGTTTATCCTTAAGGCGATTGAAGTTCCTGGATGAAAGGCAGAGGGAGAGAGAGAGAGAGAGAGAGAGAAATAGATAATGAGAGAGAGAGAGCGCGCAATTAAGAGCGAGCGGGAGTGAGAGTGAGAGTGGCCTCGCTTGAGGCAGGTTCCTGCTGATGCGCCGTCGGGTCGCGTCGTGAGAGTGATGGTGAGAGTTGGGATGATGGTGGGGGATAAACAGAGAAAGAGGACATGTTCCATAAGATGCGTGTGTGTATATATATATAGTGAGAGAGAGGGAGAGAGAGAGAGAGAGAGACATATATAAAGGGAGGGGGAGAGAGAGAGAGAGAGAGACAGAGAGACAGAGAGACAGAGCGACACTGATAATGAGAGAGACAGAGATCGGTGGCGAGCCCAGGTGGAAGTGAGAAGGAGAAGGCCTTCTCAGAAGGCTCGGAAGTCACCCGGCCTGCTGAGAAGTTTATTAAGCCTCCCCCAAAGACACAAAAAACTTCTCAGAAGGCCGGAGGGCTTCTGAGAAGCCCCGCCGCCTTCTGAGAAGGCCTTTTCCTTCACACTTCCCCTCTCGCTCGCCGCCGAAGAGAGACCGAGAGCATGCAAAGATTTGACCGGCTCGCTACGCTTCGCCGTTGCAATATTGGTCGCATGGCGCCAGCGAGGTGCGCTGCGACTGCCATCGCCGTCAATTGGGAATGGGAGAGTGGGGCGGCGCGGCCCCAGAGCTTTTAGAAGTGGCGGGCGCCACGGGCTTGGAAGGTCTCCCAAAGGCTCTAGCACTCTAGCATCTGGTTACTCGTCTCATGGAGTTTGAACCGCATGCGGGGCTCATCGGCTTCAACAGGAACGAAGAGCTGCTCGGGTTCATGTTCCATGGGGCTGGGGCTGGAGCTGGGCTCTAGCTGGATTTTGGGCTTGAGCTGAGCTGAAGCTGTGGAGCTGGAACTGAGGAGTTCCTTCAAGTGCTGCTATAGCTCCCCGTCCTCCTGCTTCTCCTCCTCTTCCTCCTCCTCCACTGCCTCCTCCTCTCGGAGAACACCAAGCGCTGGACGGCCGGATCGGGGCATAGAAACTCCTTCCCGGGAGAAGAGTTCTGGCAACACGGAAAGCACGATTATCCCAGCAAAGCTTTCTAATAGCAGCAAAGGTGACCCATGGGACTTGGTGTACCTGTGGGACCTGCGGGTTTACCGGACCTGCGGCACTTGTGGGACCCATGAGACGTGCGACACTTGCGGGAATTGCGGGACTTTCGGCACTTAGTAGGACCTGTGGGATTTGTGGGATTTGTGATGCTTGTGGTGCTTGCGATAGCTGCGATACTGTTGGGACTTGTGGGACGCGCGGGACCTGTGGGACCCGTGGGACTTGTTGTGCCTGTGGAGTCCGCGAGACGTGCGACACTTGTAGGGCCTGTGGGAACTGTGCGACTTGTGGGACATGCAAGACCTGTGGCATTTGTGGGTCCTGCAAGATTTGTAAACCTATTAGACCCGTGGGGCCTGTGGGACCCGTGGGACCTGTGGGACCTGCGAGACCTGTGAGACCTGTGGGACCTGTGGGACCTGTGGGACCTGTAGGACTTATGGGACCTGCGAGACCTTAGACACCTGTGGGACCTGTGGGACCTGTTGGACATGCGGGAACTGTGGGACATGTGGGACCTGTGGGACCTGGGGGACCTGCGAGACCTGTGGGACCTGTCGTACATGCGGGACGTGCGAGACCTGTGGGGCCTTTAAAACTTGCGAGACCTTTGGGACCTGTGGAACGTGACAGACTTGCAGAGGTCTCTATGGGAGGCTTCTTGAGGTTTCTTGGGGTCCCCCGAGATCAGATCATTGAAGCATGTCTGGGGCTTCCCCGGGGCCTTGAAGATGCCTTGATGGCTTTGGGGGGCCTCTTGGGCGCCTCTTGGGGGCCTCTGGGGGCGTCTTGCAAGCTCGGCGGACTCCGGGCCCATGTTGGGGGGACGAGCTCGAAATGTCAGTTCGGGTTGTCCTTCTAGGGGCCCTCCTGGGCCGTATTGCGGGGCTTTTTGGTTTGTCTTGGGGTCCTTTTTTGCCGTTGTGGGGGCCTCTTGGGCCGTCTTAGGGCCCTCTTGAGACCCTCTTGGGCCGTCTTGGGGCGATATTTGGGGCCTCTTGGGCCGTCTTGCACGGTCGGAAGCTTGACAAAACGACAACGTGATCGATCGAAAACCGAATTACTCCGACGGAAGGACCCCGCATGATAATCTCTTTAGCTTGCATGGGGGTATCCTCCTGCCCCTTCCCTTCTCCCACCTACTCTTGCCTCCTCGTTCTCCTCCTGTCTGCTCCTCCTCCTGCCTCAACCCCTGCCTCTTCCTCTTCTTCTTGCCTCCTCCACATCCTCCCCATCCCCCTAGTTTATGCTCCCTCCGTGCCCATCTCCTGTACTCCCTCTGCCTCCTCCCTCCCTCCTGATCCTTCCCTCTCCCTTTCTCCTCCTTCCTCACTACTCCTCCTCCTCCGCCTCCTCCTCCTCCTCATCCCTGTCTCATACCTCTCCACATCCCTATACGCTTCCGCCTTCATGCTCATCACCTCTATCCAACTCATCACTCCTCTGCGTTTCCATATTCCTCCCCCCTCCTCCCCCCCCCTCCTCCTCCTCCTCCTGCCTCTTCCTCCTGCCTCCTCCTTAGGCCTCCTGCCCCTCCTGGGGCCTCCTGGGGCCTCTTGGGGCCTCCAGGAGCCTTCTGGGCCTTCCGGGACCTACTGGGGCCTCCTCGGGCATTCCTCCTCCTCCTTTTCCTTTTCGTCCTTCCTCCCCTCAGCTTTTTCCTCGTCCTGCTTTCCTGTTTCGTCCTGCATCATCCCTCCTCCTTTTCCTGGCAATCCTCCTCCTCCTCGTCTTCGTGCGGAACGCGACCCAGAGGATGCGCGCGACGTGCGTCCCAGCCGATGCGCGCTGGAGGACGACCCAGAGGAAGCGCGCGCCGGAGGATGACCCGGAGGAACCACGTGAGCTGCGGGACCCATAGGAAGGCTCCCGCCTGACGCGTCCTCACAATTCACTCACAGACGAGGGTCCCGCTTGATATTTTTTCCAAATTCGGACCTGAGGAGCCCCAAAGTGACGACAGTTACAAGAATCCGATGACCCGCTCGGATTAGTAACATGATTTGCGGGCCCCATAGGGAGGGGGCCCCCGCCTGAGACTTGACGAGGCTCACGCCTGGTCTTCTCCCAAATCAGACCTGAGGAGCCAACAAGGACGAACAGTTACAGGAATCCGATGACCGCTTGGATAGTAAACATGTCTGCGGGCCCATAGGAGGGGCTCCAGCTGAGACTTCCTCCACATTCACTCACAGACGAGGCTCCCGCTTGATACTTCCTCCAAAATCAGACCTGAGGAGCCCAAAAGTGACGACAGTTACAGGAATCCGATGACCCGCTCGGATTAGTAACATGATCTGCGGGCCCCATAGGGAGGGGGCTCCCGCTTGAGACTTCCTCACCATTCACTCACAGACGAGGCTCCCGCTTGATATTCTTCCATATTCAAGACCCGAGGAGAAGCCCAAAAAAGTGACGACAGTTACAGGAATCCGATGACCCGCGCGGATTAGTAACATGATCTGCGGGCTCCATAGGGAGGGGGCTCCCGCCTGAGACTTCCTTACAATTCACTTACAAACGAAGCTCCCGCTTGATACTTCCTCCAAATTCACTCCTGAGGATCCCAAAAGTCACGACAGTTACAGGAATCCGATGACCCGCTCGGATTAATAACATGATCTGCGGGCCCCATAGAGAGGGGGTTCCCGCCTGACCCGTCCTCACAATTCACTCACAGACGAGGCTCCCGCTTGATACTTCCTCCAAATTCAGACCTGAGGAGCCCAAAAGTGACGACAGTTACAGGAATCCGATGGCCCGCTCGGATTAGTAACATGATCCGCGGGCCCCATAGGGAGGGGGCTCCCGCCTGAGACTTGCTCGCAATTCACTGACAAACGAGGCTCCCGCCTGATATTTCTTCCAAATTCAGACCTGAGGATCCCAACAGTGACGACAATTACAGGAATCCGATGACCCGCTCGGATTAGTAACATGATCTGCGGGCCCCATAGGGAGGGGGCTCCCGCCTGAGACTTCCTCGCAATTCACTCACAGACGAAGCTCCCGCCTGATACTTCCTCCAAATTCAGACCTGAGGAGCCCAAAAGTGACGACAGTTACAGGAATCCGATGACCCGCTCGGATTAGTAACATGATCTGCGGGCCCCATAGGGAGGGGGCTGCCGCCTGAGACTTCCTCACAATTCACTCACAGACGAGGCTCCCTCTTGGTGGATGATGGTGATGGGATGATGACGACGGTGTTTGATGATGATATATGATTGATGATGATGATGATGATGATGATGATGATGATGATGATGATGATGATGATGATGATGATGGTGGTGGTGGTGGTGATGATGACGACGTGATGATGATGATGGTGGTGATGATGAATGCTGATGTCGAGTGATCGTGCGATTCTGATGGTAAACGGTGGTGATGATGATGGGGACGAAGTGGTGAGTCAGCGAGTAGTGATGATGATGATGATGATGACGATGATGATGATGATGATGATGATGATGATGATGATGATGATGATCGTTCGATGCCGATGATGGTGAATGATCGTGCGATGGTGATGGTGATGCTGATGGTGATGATGATGATGAGTTAGGAGTGATGGTGATGGTGATGATGATGCGGAGGAGGAAGCAAAGAGGAGCAGAGGAGAGGGAGGAGGACGAGAGATCCTGCGCGGAGGGTGTGCAGACAAAACAAGAACCCCACTTAGGACGTGGGGAATAAAGGAAAATCTATGGAATTTAGCGTCTGGGGCCCTCTTGGGGGCCATTATGGGGCTCTCGTGGGGCGTCTTGGGGGCCTTTTAGGCCGTCCTGAGACCAGCATGGTCGTTCTGAAGCGGTCTTGGGCCGTGTCGGTGTTTCGCGGGACCGTGTGGGAAGCGAGCATGGGTCCGCTGTGGCGGCTTGGGACGGCCTGAAGGGGCTCCCCGAACCGAACATCCAAATTTCTACCCGATGGGAGCGCCCAGGGCCGAATTTATGTACCGGGGGGGTCACCCAGGTTTGCCGCTATACGGATATTCGAAGAGGAATCGATCGATCACAAAGCATCTGCTGTGGGTTCATATCCAGATGTGTACTGCCCGCCTCAAGTCTGCCTCGACCCGCCCGCAACTTGCGTACCACGTGTTCAACAGTGGCAAGGCTTCCTCTTGCACGCCGGGCAATTGGCATGTCGGTTGCCCCGAGTAGCCAAACGCTGGAGCGCTCGCCGCGGAAGGAAGAAGCTTAATGGTGGCATCGGGCTTGTTTCAATGAGTTACTCCAGATTTCGTAGTAAAAGGGAGGGGGTCTGGACCCTCCAAGACAAGCCATTTCAGACCTCCCCCGTGGGAGAACCCTCCAAAACATCGTCCCCAGACCCCCCCAGGCCCTCCAAGATCGCCTGGAAGAGACCCCCCCCGAAATGAGACCCCCTCCCTTTTATTACGAAATCTGGAGTATGCAGCCGACCTCTTATATTTACACCGAGCCAGTGGCCACTGGCGATTCCCTTCGGGCACCCTGGTTCTGCGACCACTTCAGGGCGTCGGGGCCCTCGCTCCTGGGCTTATGCGCGGTGGCAGTTTGAGCGAGATCGGCGTCTCGAGGAGGAGGAGGAGGAGGAGAAAGGAGGAGGAGGAGGAGGAGAAAGGAGGAGGAGGAGGAGGAGAAAGGAGGAGGAGGAGGAGAGGAGGAGAAAGGAAGTATGCGACGACTCTTATATTTACACCGAGCCAGTGGCCACTGGCGATTCCCTTCGGGCACCCTGGTTCTGCGACCACTTCAGGGCGTCGGGGCCCTCGTTCCTGGGCTTGTGTGCGGTGGCAGTTTGAGCGAGGTCGGCGTCTCGAGGAGGAGGAGGAGGAGGAGATAGGAGGAGGAGGAGAAAGGAGGAGGAGGAGGAGGCGGAGGAGGAGGAGGAGGCGGAGGAGGAGAAAGGAGGAGGAGGAGTGAGGACAGGCGGTCGACTTGTCACACGCGACCCGCAATTCTCACTGCAAGAGCATCGGGCACGGGCTGCAAGTGCAGTCGGGGCGCTGAAGAAGATACCCTTTGTGTTCTTTGATTGTTTTACAGTTTGCCTTAGGTTTTCCTGAGGTCTTCCATTGGGAATCGCAGTTTAACTTATGGGAAAAAGAGGCCTCGTTCCTTATTTGGGGTTCCTTAGGTCAACGCCCCGACTGTACAGTCGAGACGGTGGGCGACATTGCCGTGTGTTCTGCGCGAGTTCGGCGTCGCAAGAACCAGAGTCCCAAGATCGCCGTCAACCGACATCGCCGTTAGCATTCGGGTGTTGCCAGAAGTGCCCCTGGCCCAAGGTGCCCCCAGGATTTCCAAGGAGGCCCCCTCGGCCTCCAGAGCACCCCTGACGAAGCCCAGAGGGCCCCGGGGGCTCCAAAAGGAAGCGAAAAGCTGGGGGCACCTTGGGCCAAGGGCACCTCTAGCAACCACCCCAGATGTGTGACGTCCAGATGTGTCCAACACGGGGTTCCTGTGAGTCCCGACCCTCTCCCGGGACCGGCTTTTCATCCTGAATCGTTTTGAGCCTGTTTTTTTTGGATTCGGGCAAGTTTACTTGCATGGCGTT
>CAUYUJ010013105.1:0-10867 GCA_963575745.1 Prorocentrum cordatum | reverse complement strand
TAGTAGTAGTAGCCGTAGTAGTAGTAGCAGTAGTAGTAGTAGTAGTGTTAGTCGTAATAGTGGTGGCAATGTTGTTAGCAGTTCTAGTCGTAGTGGTAGTCGTAGTAGTAGTAGTAGTAGTAGTAGTAGTAGTAGTAGTAGTAGTAGTAGTAGTAGTAGTAGTAGTAGTAGTAGTAGTAGTAGTAGTAGTAGGTGCCGCCGCCGCCGACGGACCCGCCGCCGCGGACGGACCCGCTCCCGCAGCAGATCCCAAATGTTGCAGCCCTGAACGTGGCCCTCGGCGAAGATCTCGAGCGCCAGATCTTTGGGCCATCAGGGCAGGCGGGCGGCAGTGGCGACCTCGGGGGAGAAGTGCGAGCGCTGCCGTCGCAGGTCTTTGCAGCCATCGCGCAGGGAGCAGGCCAGCCCGCCTGAATGCTGAAACCCAGCAGGCCCACAGCATCGGATACTTATAGGCCCTTGGGGAGGCTACGTGAGTCCATGCCAAGGAATCGTGCCTGCCTCCCTCAGAGGTGCTGAACCTGTAGGTCTACTTACGCCCCAACTGCAGCAACGCCGCCTTACCCGCGAGTGCGGCGTGCCCACAGCGGTACCCCCCTCGCGCCGCAGCACCTGTTGCTTTTGCCTCCGCTCTGTGCGCCTAGCCACTCTGGCCTGCCAAGTGGCTTGCCATCTTGGCCTCCCCTCACGCCCACTTGCGCTCGTGAGCCTTGCTGGCGGTGGTGGGGTCGCCCCGTGTGCTGCCGCGACGCCGCTGGGCGCCTAGCCACTTTGGCTTGCCATCCTGGCCTCCTCTCGCGCCTGCCTGCGCTAGTTGGCCTCGATGGCGGTACTGGGGTCGCCACGTGTGCTGCTGTACCGCCGCTGACGCTTCACTTTGGGCCGTAGGGAACAGCTGCCCTCGGATAAGCGCCTGCCGCTGCATGCACGTCAGACCCGCCCTTTCACCCAGAAGAGGTGCCCGCTACATACTGGCAATGAGGCAGCCACAAGGACGCTCTTCCCAAGGTGGTTGAGCCGTGGTGATGTGGTGCACGAGACCGCCAGTAGTAGTAGTAGTAGTAGTAGTAGTAGTAGTAGTAGTAGTAGTAGTAGTAGTAGTAGTAGTAGTAGTAGTAGTAGTAGTAGTAGTAGTAGTAGTAGTAGTAGTAGTAGTAGTAGTAGTAGTAGTAGTAGTCGTAGTCGTAGTAGTAGTAGTAGTAGTAGTAGTAGTAGTAGTAGTAGTAGTAGTAGTAGTAGTAGTAGTAGTAGTAGTAGTAGTAGTAGTAGTGGTGGTAGTAAGTAGTAGTAAGTAGTAGTAAGTAGTAGTAAGTAGTAGTAAGTAGTAGTAAGTAGTAGTAATATAGTTAAACAAAAATACTCCAAACAAATGATAGCAAAAAATGATGATGATGACAATAATAACAATAATCGGTCATACTGCTTACAATACGAATATCGTTGAAACCTGAAAATGGTAAGAAACATAGTGATCAAAATGTCAAGCATCATCAGAATCCTCATCATCATCGTCACAATCATCATCACCATCACCATCATCATAACCACCATCATCATCACCATCAGCATCCTCATCAGTATCCACATCATCATCATTCTCATCATTATCAGCATCATCATCTTCCTCCTCCTCGTCATCGTCGTCATCATCGTCATGGTACTCTGAGTATGGCTAGTCTTCTTCATCACCATGATCATCAGCCTGAGCACCATCATCACCATCATCATCATCATCATCATCAGCATCACCATCATCATCAGCAGCAGCATCATCAGCATCATCATCGTCATTATTGGAATCATCATCATCATCATCTTCATCATCATCATCATCATCATCATCATCATCGTCATCTTCATGAGCAGCATCGCCATCATCATCATCATCATCATCACCATCAGCGGCAGCAGATCGTCATCGTCATGGTCATCGTCGTCATCACCATCGTCGTCGACGTCATAACCATCACAATCATCATCATCAGCAGCATCATCATCAGCATCACGATCAACATCATCATCGTCGTCATCATTGTAATCGGCGTCGGCATCGTCAACATCATATGCATCAGCATCATCAACATCATGAGAAGCACCATCAAATTCAGCATCATCAACGTCGTCATCATCATAATCAGCATCATCATCATCAGTATGATCATCCTCATCATCAGCATCCTCAGTATCATCAGCATCATCATCCTCATCATCATCGCCATCACCATCATCATAACCACCATCATCATCATGATGATAATCACCCTCATCATAACCATCATCGTCACTACCACCATCACCATCACCATCACCATCACCATCACCATCACCATCACCATCACCATCATCATCAGCATCAGCATCAGCATCAGCATCATCATCATCATCATCAGCATCATCATCATCATCATCACCATCATCATCATCATCATCATCATCATCATCATCATCATCATCATCACCACCACCACCACCATCATCATCATCATCATCATCATCATCATCATCATCATCATCATCATCATCATCATCATCATCATCATCATCATCATCATCGTGACACTCAGATGTAGCCACTTCCTTTCTCTGGCGAAGCGCGCACGCACCGAGCCTGGGCCGAGAGCTCGTGTTGACAGATACAAGACCGAGGACAGCGCATTACTCGGAGGAGGTCGCAGGGTGATTGCTGGAGGCCTCCTAACTGGGGTCCGAGTAGCTGGGTTCGGAGGATCACGCCGCATCTCCGATGCATCGGCGATGCATCGGCGAAGCATCAGCGACGTCGGCAAATCCATGGGCCTCGTCGACGCGCAAAGAATGGGTTCCACATCGAGTCACATCGCCGACGCATCGACGATGCGGCGCGATCCTCCGACCCCGTCCAGGAGGACCCAGAATGGGACGCCTGGATCATTGCAAGTACGGGTATGTGGTACTCATGCGTATCACGTGCAGGTCTCACTCCACCAGCCGGGCGGCCGAGAGAGCACGACGACGAGGACGACGAGGACGACGACGACGACGACGACGACGACGACGACGACGACGACGAGGACGACGACGACGACGACGACGACGACGACGACGACGACGACGACGGCGGCGGCGGCGGCGGCGGCGGCGGCGGCGGCGGCTACGGCCGCGACACGACAGTGGGGTCCTGCCACGCCACCGCCCTCGCCACCAAGGCGGCGGGGTCGGTCTCGGCGGCGGCCGCGTCCTCTGCCGGGTGTTTCTGGACATGGTCTCGTGCCGTTTTTGGCCAAAAGCGCTGCCAGCGCTTCCAGCCAAAAGCGCTGCCAGCGCTTCCATCCTCTGTTTCTGGCCAAAAGCGCTGCCAGCTCTTCGTGCCGTTTTTGGGGCCCCTCTCGGGCCACCGGGGCCTCGCGAGGTGTTCTGGAGGCCATCTGCGCCTCCCTGGGACAGCTGGGGCCACTGAAGGGGCCCTGGGACACACAAATAAATAGACACTAATAAAAGGATCCCCCATATTTTCTCATATTTTCTGGGTTTTTGTCTTCCCCCCCAATTCCCATATTTTCCTATATTTTCCTGGGAGTCGACGATTAATTGTGTCTGTGTTTTTTTCCCTCCTGAGCCACCTCGGTCCAAGGCCACGTCTGGCAGCACTCGGCGCTGCCCCCGCCGGACATGTGCCCCCGGGGCTCCTGCTGAACCTCGGCGCCCGGTGGAGACTCTGGGCCCCTGGGGCCGTCGGGCTGCAGAGTTCGCCAGCAAGGAAATACCACCAAGACGGCCCAGGAGGCCCCCAAGAGCCCCCCAAGACGGCCCAACAGGCCTCCAAGACGCCCAAGATGGCCTCCAAGACGGGCCCGAAGCGCCCCAAGAGGGCCCCAAGTCGGTTCAGAGAGGCCCCCAAGACGGCTCCCGACGGCGACGGACGGGCCAGGAACGTCATAAGACGGCCACTGAAGCCCCCGAGAAGCCCCAAAATGACCCCATGAGGCCATCAAGAGGCCCCAAGAGAGCCCAAGATAGCCCCAACATGGTTTCCATTACGGTCACAAGATGGCCCAATCGAGCCCAAGAGTGCCTCACGAGGCTCCGAAGAGGCATCCTCCCCCTTTTCCTTTTTCCTCCTTTTCCTCCTCCTCCCCTTCCTCCCCCCCGCGTTCCCCGAAATCTGTACAAACCGACTGGGGGATCACATGTTCTGATAGCTTGGCCAAGCTCTAGCCCAGCTGTCGGAGACATAGCCCCGCTGGGCGGCCCCGCAGGCTTGACAAGTCAATTTGTTGATGAGATGTTCGTCTGTTCTGGCCTGTTCGACGCCGCGCTGCGAAGTCGACGACGCGCGAGTTCGGGCGGCCTGTGAAACTTTTCGGCGAAGGCGATGGCACTGCAGAATGACGGGCATTTTTTCGTTGCAGAAGATGGTCCCTTTCTGGGGATGCCGCTGCCACCGCGGAACGCCCGCGGAAGGGGTGGGACCCAGGAAGGGGGCGTCGGGCAGGCAAACTGAGTGCGCCTGCGCAACATCTGGCATCGTACCCCATCCGCCCCATCATTCGCAGTTGCGTTGGATGCCACACTGTGCGCCGAGACGGCAATATCGGGGGCCGACCCCTGACCGGCACTAGAAGATTTGCTTTTTCGTACATTTACACGTTGCGCAACTGGACACGTCAGGACATGGGGCCAAACACCGCACAAGCTACTCGGGCGACGTCTGAGCAAAAAATGAAGCTAAGCACAACGACGCAATTCCGCCATGAAAACACAGCGGATCGTGATGTCCAACGCGCACAAGGGGGAAAACGTGAACGAGGTCGAGGAGAAACGAACGCGTGGGTGAACCAGACGGACCAAAGCGGCGAGGACAAATGTAAACAACGAAAACACGAGGACGGCGGCGGCGACGTCGCCGTCGCCGTCGTCAACGCGGCGCCGCGCTGGCCGCGCCCCGCCGCGCGCCGCGCGCCAGCCCCGAGGCCGGCGCGGGGGGCGCGGCCCCCGCCGCCCGCCGCGGGCCGCCCCCGCCGAGCGCCGCGCGTCTGCGCGCGAAGGGCCGTGCGCGGACAGCTTCTTGATTCGCGGGTCGAGAGCGCGCCTCTTCCGGTCGAAGCCGAGCGGGCCGCGCGGAGCTTGAGTTAACCAGGGAGGGGGGAGGGAAAGGCAAGGCGGATGAGCCATGCGCGGACGGGCGGAGAGCTTTTGCGGCGCCAGATCGCGCAGCTTTGCGGTGAGCTTTTGCGGTGAGCTTTTGCGGGGGCGAGAGCTGCGCGCGCGAAGGGAATCGCCGAAGCTCACGCGGGGGGCAGGAGCGCGGCGTGCGCCGCGGCGGGAGCGCCCGTCGGAGCGGCCGGCGACGCCTCGAGGGCCAGGCGCGCGCGGACGCTCGCGTCTGGCATGCTGCTCGCGCCGACCGTGGCGCGGAGGAGACGAAGCGCCCGCGAGGCAGAATCCGAAGCGAGCGGGGCGCAGCTCTGGCTTCAAGAGCTTGGTCGCAGCCGCACGCGGCGGGAGGGGGAGGCGAAGGGCGAGGGGCGGCGGGGCGGATGCGCGGAGGGAGCGATGTGTGGGGAAGGAGGCCCCTGGCGCCCACTTTGATGGGCAGTGCTCTCGTAGCGCGGCGGCGACAGATCGCGGCGTCACGAATGGGAGACGCCGGCGACCGAGCGGCCGTGAGGGGCGGCAGCTGCTCCATCCCGCCGCCCCCGAACTTCGTCGGCGAGGCCGCCGCCGCCGCCTGCCTCCTGCCGCGCGCCCCAGCGGCGTGGGCCTGGAGCAGCGAGTGCCTCTTGCGCTCGGGCACGCGACTCTGGCCCTGGAGCCCTCGACAAGCTTCAAGTGGCGCGCTTGTGCTGCAGCCCATCATGCCGAAGCGAATCTCTTGGCGAACTGCCGGGGGAATTTCCCGTGAATTTCGAAGGAAATCTCCAGAAGAATTTCCACGGGACAGCGATCCGCATGCAACTCTTGGGAAATCGGGGCCGTGAATTTCCAGCGCCTTTCTGCTGAATTTGGGTGACTTTTGTTCAGCGGGAGGACTCGGCGGAAGCGTAACAAGACTCGCCGAAGAAGCTCCGGGGCCACTCCTAAGAGGAAGGCGGGGGCGGGAGAGGACGGAGGGGCGGCCCGAGCCTCGCGACGCGGTCGCGAGCCTGGCCCGGCGCTACCCCGAACGGCTGCGCAACACCCTTTTAGGCGGGCGACGCACAGCTTCAATTAGGGAGACAGGGCACAGGAAGGCGAGGCCTCAGGCGGCCGGAGAAGGCGGAGCCCGGAGTGCAGGGCGGTCTAGGCAAATGCCTGGAACTCGCTCTGGGGGGGCGGCGATGGAAGCGCCCAAGGGGCCAACGCCCTCCTGCAGAACCCCCCACAGAAAGTATGTCGTCCACCATCCCATGAGGAGTCTGAAGAATATTTCATCGCGGCGCGCGGGCCCCCTCGTCCTCGCCTCCCCCCTCGTGATCATTCCTCTTCCCCGCTTCCTCCCCCCCTGTTGCGTGTTCCAGCAAATGCTCACGTCCTCCTCCTCCTCCTCCTCCTCCTCCTCCTCCTCCTCCTCCTCCTCCTCCTCCTCCTCCTCCTCCTCCTCCTCCGCCTTCTCCCTCTTCGTCTTCCCACTTTTTGTCCGCCAGGCTTTCTTCAGCAGTTCAATGCCGTCTTTCTCCCCCGTCATCCCCTTGTTTCTCCTGCCCACCTTTCCTGCAAATGTCCCCGCCCCCCCGCGCCATTATTCCTCAATGTCCCCCTCGAAGCAGAAACGGGCGAACGCGACCGCCGGCGCCCCCGGCCAAACCACGGGGCACCAGGACGTTTTGGCATCCGCATTATCCGACGCTTTCATTACTGGTGACATTCCAGACGAAACAATAGTTTTTGAAAAAAAAAAAAAAAACGATGCCGCGAAGTTCCTAAGCATCTCAATCTTCTGAGGACCTCTGCAGAGAAACCTGCGTGAAAAAAGGACGATGGCATACATTGATAAACTGCGTAAGTCCTCAATGGTGCCACGATGGTTAAGCCCTTTCCTAGAAAGAAATGTCCACGTCGCACCGCCACAGATTAATTGCATGCGGGCGCGCGAATCATCGACACAAGTCACTGCAAAAAACAAAGCGAAAACCATGTTTCATCGTCCAACGACTGTTGATATGTCTCACACAGAAACCTCATCGTTGTGAAATTGCCTGTCCGCGAGCGATATCCGCATTTAGTGCCTGATGTTGTCTCAACCGAAGCCGCCGCCAACCCAATCATAGAACGCCGTGGGACAACTCTTGCAGCGTCTCCGTCGCGAGGGTGCCTTAAGCGAAATGCAGCCGCGGAACTCGCATGGCGGCCTCGTCCCATTTTGGCACACCCCTCACACGCTTCGTGGCCCCATAGGAAGCTCCACCTAAGGTCCCAGCGGCAGAACTCGCATGGCGGCCTCGCCACATTTTGGCACACCCTTCACACGCTTCGTGGCCCCAAAGGGAGCTCCACCTATGGTCCCAGTGGCGCAGCTCGCATGGCGGCCTCGCCCCATTTTGGCACACCCCTCACACGCTTCGTGGCCCCATAGGGAGCTCCACCTATGGTCTTTTGGCACACCCCTGACACGTTTTGTGGCCCCAAAGGGAGCTCCAATGCCACGTTTGACATCCTACGCCCAATGCTCGACACCCTGAGTCAAGCTCCACAAGGGCGG
The DNA here is from genome assembly GCA_963575745.1 of Prorocentrum cordatum. NCBI lineage: Eukaryota > Dinophyceae > Prorocentrales > Prorocentraceae > Prorocentrum > Prorocentrum cordatum. The sequence goes on along the minus strand of CAUYUJ010013105.1, from coordinate 3,210 downwards.
CAAACAAAGGACCTCCCTTGGCCCACGTCCAGATCAGCGAAACAATGTTTTGAACCCAATCGAAGAAGACAAACGAGTACGGTTACCAAACTGACGCGCCTTACCCCCATCATACTCGCGAAACTAGCATTGGACGCGACATCAAAACGCCACCATCGAACGTGATTTCGGGCACGAGACGGCTTCGTTGGCAATGCCCGACAAGAGCTGCAATTTGCGCGCTAGGATATAAGTTCCACCAGCGCGCATGCTGCGAGTCTCCACTCGAAACCCAAATGATGACGTAAATGAATCGAAGAGTATTGCGTCGGAGACGAGAACGACGGGGGGCACGCGGGCAGTACATGACAACTTGCCCCACACAGGACGCAACAACAAAAAAACTTCAACCAAAATGTGAAAAAAACATCACCGCCGCCCCCTGAGGGGACGGCGGTGACTCGCCGTAGGCGTCTTCGATCCGCCGCCCCCTGTGGTCTTGCCACAGGGGTGCGCGGCGTGCTGGCCTTATTACGCACATGGATTTGGTTTTTTTGTTCCAAGAGAACTCTCCCCTGGGGCTTCGGCCCGTCCCGCCGGCCACCCGAAGGGACCGCAATCGCGCACAACGTCCAAGATGCCTAAGACGGCCAAGATGGCCTCCAAGACGGCTAAGATGGCCCCAAGATGCCTCCAAGACGGCCCAAAATGTACCCAAGACGGCATAAGATAGCCTCAGGATGGCTCAAGACGGCCCAAGAGGCCCCCAAGAGGCCTCCAAGGCGGCCTAAGAGGCCTCCAAGAGGTCCACCAGGAAGGCTCGAAGAGGCCAAAATCACTGATTTGCCTCGGATTTTGCCATTTGCGCCTTTTCGGTCTTCAGAAGGCCCAATTCGGCCCAAGAGGCCCCCAAGGTCGCCCCACGATCGCCCAAGAGGCCTTCAAGAAAGAGGCCCCCAAGAAGCCCTAAAAGGCCCCCAAGAGGCCCCCAAGAGGCCCAAGGAGGCTCCCAAGAGGCCTCTGAAAGGCTCCCGGGAAGCTCCGCAGAGGCCTCCCAAGAGGCCTCCCAAGAGGCCTCCAAAGAGACTCCCAAGAAGCCTCCCTTCTCCTCCTCCTCCTCCTCCTCCTCCTTCTCCTCCTCCTCCTCCTCCTCCTCCTCCTCCTCCTCCTCCCCCGTCATCCTCATCCTCATCCTCATCCTAATCCCCATCCTCCTCCAAATCACCATCCATCTCCCTCTCCTGATCCTCATCCTCTTGCTCCCCCACGCGTTCCCCGAAAGCTTTCCAAACCGACTCGGGGAACAACTGACCCGATAGCTTGGCCACGCTCTAGCCCAGCTGTCGGCTACATAGGCGCTTCCAGAAGGGCAGGGGGCGGCGGTGATTCGCCGTAGGCGTCTTCGATTATGAGAGGGAGTGTCATGGTTGGCCACACTTTCACGCGGCCATCTCCGATGTCAAGTCGAAGAGTCGACCATGGCACATCGTATTGGGACATGATGTGATATGCACGAGAATGCGACGGCAATGTAATAGAAACGAACATCAGATGGGCGAGACTTTCTCCCTGAGTGACAACAGATCACGTCACATGGCACAGGTAAACTGTACGCATATGACACTCGCGCGACTTGAGCCGGCACGTTTGCGAGCGTACCAATACTTCACATGATCACACTTCGAAATGGACTGCATAGAGTGGCAGTGCAAAATAAACGTAAACACCTCACCCTATACTCGGCGCACGGCGACACGGGACTCACAATTGCTCCATGTTTCTGTCGAATGGGTCAACAAAATGAGCACGCTGTCGCCCAGTGGCGAAGAAAGAGTGGCGGCAGGCGTGTAAAGTGTGCAGGCCTCCAGGCAGGCCGGATTACAGAGAGCAGGTTTTGAACGACGGACGAGTAGGAATTGAGAGAGAGTGGTGGTTGTCTCCGGACCCCTCTTAAGGCCCAGGTGATTCAACAAATAAAAAATGGCTAACAAGACATCGATCCTCATCCTCCTCCCGACGAGCACTGAGATTGCAGAGCACACAAGACACACGACGAATACACCCGATAACGCGCGCCCACAGTGCCGCCGCAGGGGGCATCCCCAGAGCAGTCCGCTGTCAGGGACACCGTAAGCAGCACAGGAACAAACAACAAAACACACAAACTAAATCGAGCACAAACGAATGGCGATCAAAGACAGGGTGTGCATCCCCAGAGCAGTCCTGCTTCAGGGACAACGTACAGCTCTCCGCTCGGCACCTGACGGGAGAGAAGACGAGGAAAACGAGGGGGGCGACGACAGCGACGATACCTGCAGAGGGCTGAGAATTATGAGCTTGGCGGCCGACGTAGATGAGGAGAGAATCGTTGGGGGAGGAGGGCAGCGATGAGGAGGAGGAGGAGGAGATGGGGGAGGAGGATGATGGGGGAAGTAGAAGGAGGAGGAGGAGAGAGGATGAGGTAGGAGGAGGAGGACGAGGAGGAGGAGGTAGGAGGAGGAGGAGGAGGAAGGAAGGAGGATTATAGGAGGAGGGAGGAGGAGGAGCAGGAGGAGAGAGGAGGGCGGAGGAGGGCGGAGGAGGGGGAAGCGGGAAAGGAGGGAGGAGGAACGAGGACGAGGAAGAGGACGAGGAGCGGGAGGAAGAGGAGGAGCAGGAGCAGGAGGAAGAGGAGAATGAGGGAGAGGCACAGGGGATCGAAGGCCTCTGCCTTCCCAGGGGGGCGTCCAGGGACCTCAGGACCACGGGGGGGCGTCCAGAAACTTCCGGAAGGCGGAGGGAGGCCAAGACACCCTCGCGTCGTGGAAAAAAATCACGACGGGGGGGTTTTCGCTGCTTTCGGCATCTGGGGGCCCTTGCCAGGCCTCGGGGCCGTCAAAAAGAGGAATCGGGATGAGAAAACAGTCCCGGCGAAGGGGTCCAAACCACCTCTGGGGGTCAACGCTGTGAAAAAATCACGACGACGGAGGTCTGGGGAGGAGAACCTCAGGGGGGGCGATACAGTAATCGTGCGATCAGAAGGAGCACTGAATCATTAGGACCGAAAGGGCTTTTCTGGCCAACCCGGTCTCGGCCACAAAGACGTTTCCCGACCTGCATCCAAGGGACGGCCCTGAAAACCAGGGCCCCTCCTGAGCCCGAGTGACACTTGTTTGAGCACCCTGCCTGTAGGGGGGGCGCCCGCCCGAGCGGCGGGGGGGGGGAGGGGGGGCAAACATCGACGCGGAATCG
>CAUYUJ010013104.1:0-10879 GCA_963575745.1 Prorocentrum cordatum | reverse complement strand
GAGGAGGAGGAGGGGGAGGATGAAGAGCGAGGAGGAGCGAGGATGAGCGAGGATGAGCCAGGAGGAGTGATGAGGAGGCGAGGAGGGAGGAGCGAGGAGCGAGGAGGAGGAGGAGGAGAAGGAGCGAGGTGGAGGAGGAGGAGGAGGAGGAGGAGGAGGAGGAAGAGGAGCAGCAGCAGGAGCAGCGCAGCAGCAGCAGCAGCAGCACCGGCAGCGCCGGCAGCGAGGAGGAGCGAGGAGGAGGACGAGGTTGAGGAGGAGGAGAAGGAGGGGAATATGGGAAAGAAGAGGAGGAATACAGGGCAAACCAGCGATCATTTGCGCTCTGAAAGTGTATGCGCTTGCCGTCCCCGTGCTCAGCAGGTTGATGGCCTTCGGTCTATCCCGCCACCGTGCTTAAGTTGTGGGTCATATTCCTCAGGGATGCTTCTCAGGGGTCTCTTCAACGCGCGCTCGGGTGCTTTCTAGGGGAAATTTTAAGTCGGGCCTGCCCTTCTACAGAAAGAATACTCAGAAATAGTCGAACAACAGTCTGGGTACGAGAATTTTATTATTTTTGGGTTGTGTTACTATTTGGGTGTATTGGTGTGAGTATTTTTCATTGTTCGCCTTGTTCGCCCAAGATCCGCCTGTAGGGGTACAGGCCCGACCCAAGGGCAGTTAGGGGGCCTCTTGGGGGCCTCTTGGGAGCCTCTTGGGAGCCTCGTGGGGGCCTCTTGGAGCTTCTTGGGGGCCTCTTGGGGACCGCTTGGGGGCCTCTGGGGTGCCTCTCGGAAGCCTCTTGGGGCCTTTTGCTCTCGGGGCCGAGGAATCGAAATGTCCGCTCGGTTTCCCCGTTTGGGTTCCCTCTTAAAGTCATATTGGGGGCCACTTGGGGACCTATTGGAGGCCTCACGGACCGTCTTGGAGCGTCGGGAGCCCGACAAGGCGAGAGCGCCACAATCTTTCACACACCCAAAGGCAATCAATGCTTGTTGCCTCGTGGGGGGGCCTCTTGGGACGTCTCGTGGCCCTCTTGGGCAGTCTTGGGGCACTCTTGGGCGTCTCGGACCGATGGTTCGGCGATTCGGGGCCCTCTTGTACCGTCTTGGGGGCTTCTGGGAGCCCGCTTCGCCCGTCTCGGGACGACGCTGGGCCCGAAAGAGTCATGCGACAAGCCGCGGGGGACCGCGGCAAATCCAGGAGTTTTGAGAAATTTGAGTTCGGGCCCCGTAGAGACCCCTCAGGAGTGAGGATCGCGGCACGCCCACTCCGTGCCCAGAGGCACGGTGGCGGATGTATTGGTACGCCTTTGCCTAAGGGTCCATCCTAGCCCTGAACCATGGGCAATGGGCTTCAATTGTGGATTCAATTGGGCGTGCAGGGGCCTTGCATCCTCACCGCGCATCCTTATGATCCCATCGCATTGTATGTTGGCGCGGCTTTCACCAAGCAAGGACGAGGGCGGCTGGGATTCCAACGCGGAGGAGCTGGAGGCGGCGGAGATCGCTCTGGCCGTACGGCTCTCTCTGGAGGCGGTCGGAGGCCAACGTTGTTGTGATCGCCGCCGCAGCCTTATTCTTCGTCGCCGCCGCCGCGGGGGGTGGTGTTGAGTTCGATCCGGGCGAGTGACGGGGAGGCGGGGATCTCATGATGGACCACCATCGAGGCCGAGAGGGGAAGATTGGGCGGGGTTCCGCAACCAAGCGGTCAGAGTCCTCTATCATCCCTCCTTCCCCGCCTCCCCCTCTCCTTCCTCCTGTCCTTCCTTCTACCATCGCATGTTCTTTTCCTCGTGCCCCTCTCCCCCTCTCTCTCCCCTTTCCTCCCCATGCGTCCTTGTCCCCCTTCCCCCCTGCCCCTCTTCACCGACCTTTGCTTTCGGTTGCCCGTTGGTCTCTGTCCCCTGGTGGGGCCTTGGCCACGGACTTCCCCTCTTTTGAGGACTGTTGATGGGGTGCACCTGTCTGGAGGGATCCTCGGGCTCCTCGTCGCCTTCGCTGTTGCGGCGGCGCGGCGGCGGATTTCGCCGATGCACCATGATCATTGCCATTACCTCCTGAGTTTCTGCCGCCGCCGACGACACCGACGCCGCCACCGAATACGATGCTATGTCCGGCGCTCGTCGTCTGTCGCTGGCGCCGTCAGCGTCAGCCTCGTCGTCGTCGTCGTCGTCGTCGTCGTCGTCGTCGTCGTCGTCGTCGTCGTCGTCGTCTGCGGCGTCGGCGTTTACGCTGGCGTCTTTCCCATCGTCGTTTCCGTCGCCACTGGCGACGTCGGCGTCGTCCCCGCCGCCGTTGCAGTCGTCGCCAGCGACGTCGGCGCCGCCGTCCTCGTTCTCGTCGGCGCCGTCGTTCCGCGTAGGCCTGGGCTCTGGCCCGCGGCCAGCGCCAGCAGCGGCAGAGACCGCCGGCGGCCCTGGCCGGTGGCGCCGCCGCGCCGCGGCCGCGGCGGCGGCGGGTTAGCGGTCGTCGCGCGGGTGGCCGCCTGCCGCCCGGCTGCTTGCAACGGGGGGCCAGTCGGGACGGCGGCGGTCCCCCCCGTGTCGTGTGCCGTCTTTCCTGGGCCCTTTGGGAGCTTATCGTCGCCTCGGCGGGGTCCCGGTCCAACGACGCGCCAGGAGAGGAGGCACCCCGCGGAGGGTCCCAGGGGCCGAGTCTGGGTGGAGCCGGGCCAGGCGGGAGAGCCGCCGCGGTCTCCTTTGGCGCCCTTCCCGATGCGCCACGTGGCCACCGTCGACGCCGGCCTTTTTCCCACGCCCCTTCTCCCTCCTCCTCCCCCTCCTCCTCCTCCCTCCTCCTCCTCCTCCTCCTCCTACTCCTCCTCCCTTCCTCCTCCTCCTCCCCCTCCTCCTCCTCGTCTTCTTCGTCCTCCTTCTCCTGCTCCTGGTCGCCATCCTCATCCTCCTCCTCCTCCTCCTCCTCTTCCTTCTCCTCCTCCTCCCCCTTCTCCTGGCCGCTGTTCTGGCACACAGGAGCGGCATGGCGACGAAGAGGGGAGGGGCGCACGGCCTCCCGCTGGGCACTGCGCGGGCGCGGGCACACGCGGTGGTGCAGCCCGTGTGCCTCTGGGGGATCTTGCGGATATAGGATTCAACCCGATGTTCGCGACGGGTTCCAAGATGCAGGAGATACGCTTGGCATCTCTCGGACGTGTGTCTTTCCCCTGACGAGAACGATCGAGGAGCATCCTGGATCGCCTTGCGGAAAAAATGCACGCACGAAACCGAAGCATGCACGTGGAATGGACGTCCGAGCGATGGCGAGTACGCCGGAGCTGCGCGAATATGGATCTAGCATTGTTGGCGGGCGCCCAGGCGATTCACCGGCGCGCAGAGGAAGCGATTCGTCGTCGAGTTTGTCAGCGGCTGGCCCTGGAGGCGGAGGCGGCGCCTTCTCTGATTTCTTGCGTGGAGCACGCGAGACTGGTCTTAGCGAGCCCACAAGAGGCGGGAGGACGTGCGGTAGCAGCGATGATCGGGCGTGGCCGTTTGGGCGTGGCGCTGATCGCGACGTATCTCTTGCCAACGCTTCGATATAGTTCTGGGCTCCCACAGTGCAAAGTCACGATGCTTCCATGTCGCTGCATACCGATAGCGTACGTGGGCTTGAACGACGGCGAGGGCATCTGGCGCATTGCCTGCATCTGGACCCGGATGGACACGACGGCGGTGGGGGAGGACAGATGTAGAGGACAATGACGAGGAGGGGCAGGATCAGCTTATAGTCGTACGAATCAACGTTCAGAATTGCTGCTGGTGGGCGCGATGGGAGCAGCACGGGTACACACACATTTTCAGGATCAGCAGCAGTGGTCAGTCGCACCGATCGATTTCCGTATTCATCTCAAGTGGCATGTTTCGTACGGAGACGAGAGTCTTCAAATTGCTCGGTTCGGGCGCAGAGTTGCAGGCCTTGAGCGGGCCACCTCGAGGAGGCCATGTCCCATCGCGCGTCTGCAGGGTGCGCAACCACTGGAACGATATTCCCCGTCAGAATCAACGTTGCGTTCGAATGTTGTCGGCGTCGCCCGTGGACACGCTAACGGTGTGCTAGCTGACGGCGAAATAGGACAACCAATTGTAGGAAGGCGAGGTCCGTGGCCAAACCATTTGTAGTAACGCGCGGTTCGTGTTGTCCTGCAGCTCGCCTTGTCGTTTTCGTTTGATACGTTCGCATACTTCAAATGTAGGAAGCGCTTAGTAGTATGTTTCATGCACACTTTTCGCGCGAGCTCGGTGTCAGGAAAAAAGGAGAAACAAACACAATATTCCAAACCGCGCTGTTAAAGCAAGCGCGCCGTCATCGCGGCCTTGGATCATGAGGTGCCTGCGAAAAGGTCGTTGCCGAAATATGTTCTGATCCGCAGTTGAAGCAGCTTTGGTGCAGGGTGGGGGCACATGGACAGCGATGTTGCCAACTGTCAGGCAATTCGAGGTTCACATGCACGTGGACAAAAAGCTCGCGCGGGCGGGGCAGCAGTTGCTCGTCCACCAGGCGCCCCGCGATCCATTGTGCAGGCAGGAGACCTCAGGGTGGACGGCGCTTGTTTGGGGGCGAGCTCGGCTTCGACGTTCGCGCGCAGGCGCGGAGTCAGAATGGGGGGAAATCGCGGCGTGCGAACACATACTGGCGCACATGGACAACCGCTCTGCAGCGGCAGAATTGCGCTCGCATCCGGACGCGCGCCCGGATCTTGGAGATAGAGGAGGCAGGGGAGCGATGGCGCATGGTAGAGGCGATGATGTCATCGCGATCAGTTGCGCATCGTGGATGTGGACCCACGCGTCGAGATGGCAGGTTGCCTCGAGGGGCCACAACGGCACGAACGTCATTGTTGATCACTGGGCGCAGGCAGGGTACAGAGGGACACGCCGGCGCAAATGGAACATTTCGACGCGCGGCTCGAGTCCGACCCAGCGCCCCCCCCCCCCCGCCCCACCCCACGCGCGCGCCGCGCGTGTTTGAGAGACAAGGACAGGGGGGCAACATATTTTCGGCCGGCCACGCAGCGTCGAGCCGTGCCGTCTGGCGCGACCCCCGCCGAGACGTGGTGTCTGCCATATTTGGCCAGCGGCGAACATGTGCGCGGCGGGGCAGGAGCTAAGTTTTCGACGAGAGTGCCGAGAGGTGCACCTGTTTTGTGCGATCGTGGAAGGGGGCTTTCGGCTTGTCAGGGCCACGATTGGCGCGCAAAAAAAATGGCGCTGAAGTTCGGCGGCGCAACAAGAATGAAACCGCCCAGCCAGGCCCCTTTGGGGGCGCGGTTCACGCGCGACCATCGTTCGAGAGGGCGTTCGATGTAGGCCCCCAGCGGGCACCCCCGGCGCGGCCCAAATGAGCGGGCCGTTGTTTCGCATGCGCGCTCAAAGCTGCGACTCGTTTTCGCGCGCGGGTTTCGAGGGGGGCTAGATGGCGCAGTGGAACTGCGCGCAGGCCCCGAGCGCGTAGATCCACGCGCGCGCAACGCTGCGGGACTCGCCCGGCGCGGTTGGGGCCTCCGGCGAGAGGGGGCCACTCGAGGCCGAGCGAAGGAGGCGCGACGGGGCGCCCGCGCAACGAGGCGCTCGTCAGAGGCACCTTCGCACGGCCAGCGGTGCAGCGGCTCTGGCGCCCCCGCGCTGTCGACTCCGCGTCAGAGGAGACGGTGGCGCATGAGGTAAAATGCAAGGCGGGCGTCGGGGCGAGCCTGTGCGCCAACGGTTTTCTGTCAGAGCGGGAATGTCCTACCCCGCTTTCGCTCCCAGGCAAAACCGCGCCATGCCGCGCGCCTCCTCGTCGAGCGGCCTGACCGGTACAGGCTGCAATTTGGCATCGCTTGGACCTCTTGGAAGCGAGGGTGGTCAGAAGCGAGGTAGGTTTGCTTTCCCTCTATTCTTTCAGATCTCGCGCAGCAGCTACTCCTGCTTTGGAGGGGGAGTTTCTACAGGTCCTGGCGAAGGCAGATGAGTCTCTGTCGGTGGAGTTGGGGAAGTCGGGAACGTTGGGGACGTCTCGAACCTGGAGATTGAGGCCCGCCTGCCCCCCCGGAAGTTGGGGCCACGCAGTACGATGGGTGGGCGCGGGGAGAGGGTCGTCTGAGAATCTCTGGGGGATTCCGAGGCGACGTTCGGCATCGGGGCCCTCGAATATAGTTGCAGCAGTTTGCCCGTGAAGAAGTTTGTCGTTGGATTCTGGCAGCCGAGGGCGCTCGCTAGCTGCTGGGCCAGGCCTGGAGTCTGCCAGTTCCGCTCCGCTGGATGTAAAACTCGCCCTTGAGCGCGGCCCAGAACGCAGCGCTCGCGGGGCCGGAGCCGGCGCTGCTGACCAGCGCGCACCATTGAGAGTTGCATTCGCCCATCGAGGCTGCATAATTATTTGCAGGAGGACGGGGTGGAGTCTAAGCTGGGCGCTCAGCCCGGAGTTTCACGGGGGGACTTCGACCTGGCCCCGGAGCACGCGGGTAAGGAGGCAGCGCGCGTTCGCGCTGGGCGTTGCCCGGGGGGAATTCTCTTCGTCGGGAAACGCCAGTTCTGCCCGCCCGCCTGGGTCTCACCGAAAATGGACTCGGCGATGCGTCGGTCGCTGTCCCTCCCGGTGCCAGGTCTCACGTCGCGGGGGAGGAGATGGAGGTGGGCGAGGGTTTGCGGATCGCCGATTCCCCTCGGAGGCGCGAGCAGCAGGTGGAGGGCGGAGCGCGTGGGGGGGCATTCCAAACAACGCAGGTTCTCATGAATCAGATGCGTCGCATGCAGAATGCGCAATTTGAAATCTACGTTTACATTTTGAAGTGCATATCGCGCGCAATCGTGTTTTTCGCGCCCGCGGCAACGCGTGCAATTTTTTCGGATGGGCGATCTCGTCGGGGGCGTGTCCATCTCAGGTGAGATCGCCTGTTCGCGGTGCTCGGATTCCGTGGAGCTTCGGATGCAGAGCGTGCGAGTGCCAAGCCAGTGGGCTTAATATCTGTAGACTCTCGGCTGAGTCCCATCTCCCGCGCAGGGCTGGTCTTCGATCGCCTGCACCGACCAAGTGGCGCCGGATCTAAAGTCAGAGGAGAAGCGGGAGATGCCCGCGCAGACGCAGGCCCCATCGACAGTTGGAAACGCACCGTGGACGCGCGAGCGCGCCGCCAAGTCGGAGCTAGGAAATCCCGCAGGGACTACGCTGGCACAGCTCAGCTTAATCCTGTACTTATCCCAAAGTTTGCGTTTCCGGAGCATTGGGCAAAACAGAACATTTGGCAACACCTTCACGCGAGGTGCACGGAACGTTCGACATCGACGCGGGGACAGGATTGGCTACGACAGTGGGAGGGCCAGGAGAGCAATGCACTGCCGCATCTCGAACGCGAATGGCACTGCAAAAGGCGGGAGCAGTCAATTGGGGAGCACGTGTGCCACCACTCTTCTGTACATTTATGGCATCCGTGTTGTGGGCGCTCCAGAGTGGGCTTCAATGTCGAAGGCGATATGGGCGGACAGAGTCTCAAACATGTCGACTGGAGGTGGGCTTGCTCGCTCCCCACTGGCAGTGGAAGTGGGGCAACGGGAAGCAAGGCGAATGCAGCGACAACCGCGGGCGCATCTCCCCGACTCAGCCACAGCGCTTGTCACCGAGCTGTTGAAACATGTCGAGGCGATGCTCGCGGGCCCCCAGGCGGGGAGGAAGATGGGGCTCGCGCCCTTCAGCCCACGAGGGAAGGGCGCGAACAATATCCCAGCGAATATGAAGGCCAGCGGAGGCGGGGGGGCAAGCTTCGCGGGCAACACGTCGCATCTGTCAGCACCAGACTGAGGCAACGGCAGCAGCATTCAGCAGAACTTCTAAAGTTTAGACAGCGATATGCGCGATAGTTCGAGCTTGCCCGCGCCCGTAGCTCTTCGCATTCTGCCAGCAAGTTTGATGGATCACTGCTCCCTATTACTAAACACCCCTCCCCCAGGCTACCAGCAGCCATGCCTTCACATCTGAAGCGTGCGCGGCCACCCCGCGACCGCGCTGCACTGGTCGTTGACAGGGGATGCGGGGGTGCCGCATATTGTTTGCTGCGCGCAGGCCAACCAACCACCTTGCCCGAACAAAGAATAGCGTGTGCAGTGTGGCTCCACATCTGGAGCATACGCAGGGCCTTTTTTTCCGCAGCCTTCAGATATTTCACGACCCTTCAAACTTTCATGAGTAGTCCATCGGTGCCGGTGTTTTGCGTTCCATGGAGGAGCCGCCCTTTTCACATAGTGCTCGGCGTTTCGCTTCATGGGGGCTCGAGATGCTGAGCTCCTTGGAGTTACGGCGCCAGGCGCCTAGGGTCCCTGTTGGTTCCCAATCGTTGGCGCACCTAGCGCGGCTGAAGCACGTGGCACAGCCGAGCCTCACTACCGGCCGCTTTACGTACGTGGGGCATGTGCCCGCTATTTGGCCGTTGGGCTCATCCAGGGTGCCTGGGCGCACCTGGAACCAGCATGTGTGGCGTTCCTAGGCGATTTGCTGACACTCGGGTGTTTCTTGTGTGTTGGAACGCGGGTTGGAGTTAGTCCGTTTGCCGAACCCCCACCCTCCCACCCCATCCCAACAGCCTACGCCCGCAGCTAGCTAACGCCCCGACTACACAAATGGAGGGGTCGCAGGCATGGCAGACAGGGAGGAGCAAAGGAAGGGGCAATGGGTCGGTAGCAATGCTGCGTCGGCCCGCACGCGTGGGCCCCTCGTAGGCCGCGTGCAGAATTTGGGGGTGCTCGCAGGGGCGGTGCGGCCTCCGTCGAGAGCCGCGGGCCGCACTGCAAGGTTCGGCGGCATCAAGTCTCGCCCCCCAGAGCTCACCCTGCCCTACCCCGCCAGGGAGTGAGCTTGGCAGGACGAGCTCCCTTGGGCCTGATCCCCCTCCTCCTCCTCCTCCTCCTCCTCTTCCTCCTCCTCCTCCTCCTCCTCCTCGTCCTCCTCCTCCTCCTCCTCCTCCTCCCCCTCTTCCTCGTCCTAGTCGTTTTCCTCCTCCACCTCTTCCTCGTCGTCGTCCTCCTTCTCCTCAGCCTCCCTCCTCCGCCCCCCCTTCCAGCTCTTGCTCCAGTTCCTCCCCGTCCCAGTCCCACCTGCCTCCTTCCTGTATCTCTCTGTATCATCAGTGCTTGCGTTGCTGAGTCTCTCAGGAGCACGCCTGACGCAACACTCGCTGCCTCCTACTGCGAACTCCTTCAGTCGGCCGTACCCCTCCAATCCGTTTGGCGTGCTCTTCGCCACTCCTCCCGAACATCGTACTGCGCATTTACGGACAGGGCTCAAAGTCTCCCAATCTCTGGATGTTCGAGCGCCTTCCCGAGAGGTTTGATGTGTTATGGTTGTAAATACGGTGTCCCGTCAACGTCCCACAGTTTTCCCGATGGTTGGCTCTCCATCTGGGTTGTTCGGACGTTGATCGACCTCCTACCCCGACACGTCGATTAGCGAATTGGCTGTTTTCGCTTCGCGAGAGGGCCTCGCGGCCGTCCTTTTTGCGGGTCCAGGTCCGTCGGTTGAGGTCTCAGGCTGGCTTCATCATAGGGTGGTTTATTAAAGGGAGGCTTGTCCACCGCAGATCAAGACCCCCAGGGGACGAAACCGGCGAAGCGTCTCCGCACTGTCACTGCCGTCACCACGTCGAGGTTTTGCTCTTCCTCGTCAATGCCCCATCCGCATTCCCTGCATCCTCCTCCCTCTTCCCCTCCTCCGTCCTGGAGGGTTTCTTCGAAGGGCTGAGGCCACCCTCTCCTACTCCCCACCCCCTACCTCTCCTCGTTCCTCCTCCCCCTCCGCCTATTCCTCATCCTCATCCTCATCCTCATCCTCATCCTCCTCCTCATCCACCTCCATCTCCCCCTCCCCCTCCTCCACCTCCCCCTCCCCCACCGCATTCCCTCCATCCTCCTTCCTCTTCCCCTCCTCCGTCCGCCCTGGCACCGCTGCCCAGAGGGCGGCAGCGTGCCAGCAGCCTTGTTCGGCGTCGGTCGCGCGCGTGCCCGCGTGCCCGGAGACGACAGTGGTCGAAGGTGCGCAGGCGCGAAATTCGCCATGCAGAATCGATTTCGATCGATCTGGTTTGATATCGACTCAGGGCGGCCCGATCCGAATCGATTCCGATGTTCGGACGATCCCCTGTACGCCAATGTTTGCGCGGCATTGTCGTGCATCTTGCTTCGGCCGATCCCATTCAACTTCGACTCCGCGCCGACGCAGCCCCATCCGACTGACATTCCGATTCCATCCGACTGCCCGGTTCCATGATGTTCGAAGGTTTTTGGGCGTTCGGCTCTCGTCGCCACGGCTGGACGCAGCTCGAACAATGTACCATCATTAGCCATGATCGCTCCCAGGAGGGGTCCTGGGACTGATGTCCATCGGATGATCGTCGACATTTTCCATCCTGTACGTGATTGGTTTTTATCTCCGATGTTTTCGGAGGGCTCTGAGCCTTTGGTTGTGCATTGCTGCGCCGCCGCGGCTCCCCCGCCTTTCCCCGTGCTCCACTGACGCATCACCATTTGCTCCGTTCTCCTTCTCACTCTCAGCGCCGATGTTTGATCCGGTCGATCCGATTCCATGTCGAGTTCGGCCCGCCCGATCCGCTTGGGTTGCGGTGTTCCATCGATCGATGATCGGGTGTGGCCCGATGCTCGCATTTGTGCATCCTGGCACGGCCGATCCGATTCGATATTGGACCTCCGATTCCGTGCCGATGCGGCCCGATTCGATGTTGATTCGTCTCTCTTCGCGGGCTGCACGTCCAGAGCACGTTGAGTCAGGAGCGGGAAAACACACACGAAGGCACAATGAATCGTCGATCCCCAGGAAAATGTGGGACAGTATGGGAAGTGGGGGGGGGAAGACGAGAACATCCAGAAATTGTGAGGCAATTATGCGGAAGTTTGGCACATGTTGTGTATTGTTGTGTG
>CAUYUJ010013103.1:0-10882 GCA_963575745.1 Prorocentrum cordatum | reverse complement strand
TTCACCCTGACGCACGCGTCCTACCTGACCTCCACGCTGTCGCAGGGCCAGACGCTGCGCAAGGGCGTCACATCGACTGCGCGAGAGACGAGGACGCTGGCCGCACGGGCATGTCGGACGAGCAGTGGTGGCTGCACCTCTACGTCATGTTCTCCCGCGCCACGTGCATGCGGAACATGCTGATTTTGCGGCCGCCGCCGCGAGAGTTCCTGGAGTGCGGGCCACCGGCGTCCCTGCGGAAGGCGCTCCTGGAGTTCGACAAGAGAGCGGTTTTGTCCAGGGCGGAGGCGAAGCAGCTCGCGGCAGAGCTGGGCTTCGTGCTGCCTTCCGCCTGAGCGCGGCTGCGCCTCGCTCGAAGCCCGCGGGGTTGGCCCCACGGCTTGGTCTTGCGCGCCAACGGCTCGCGGGGTTGTCCCGACAGCCTGGCCCGCGGGGTTGTCCCAACGGCTGCGCGACGTGACCAGTAGAGAACGCGCCTGTGCTGGCCGTGGCGGCGACGGCGCCGAGGAACATCGACATGCGCGCTCATGCAACAGGAAGGGGAGGAGGTGGCGGGGCGCGGAACAAACAGGGGGGCGAGGATGGGGACAACGTAAGTAGTGGAAGGGGGGCCCGCGCCAAGGCGAGAGGAAATATACGCAGAAGAGACAGCCAGGACGCCTCACCAACCACGAGGACGACGGTGATGGCTTTTTCCAGATTCGCCCGGAGGATTCTTATGTGGGGTTCTTCGTCGGAGTAATTTTCGTAAGAGAGCGTTTTCCAGTTTCAGACGAAATAACAGTTTGTGCTTGACCATTATTTTTGCGACTACTACTACTACTACTACTACTACTGTTATTATTATTACTACTACGACTGCTGCTACTAGTAGTAGTAGTAGTGGTAGTAGTAGCAGTAGTAGTAGTAGTAGTAGTAGTAGTAGTAGTGGTAGTAGTAGTAGTAGTACTACTACTACTATTAGTAGTTTAACTACTGCGAGTACAGCACGTGCTACTACTACTACTACTACTAGTGCTAGTACTACTACTACTACTATTACTACTACTACTACTTCTCCTACTACTAGGACTACTCCTACTACTACCACTATTACTACTACTGCTACTACTACTACTACTACAACTACTAGTGCTACTATTATGGCTACTACCACTACTGCTTGCTTTCACGAAGTTACTTCTACATAGACTAGTATTGTTACCACTGGCCAGGGTAGGAAAAGTATTTATTTGCGAGTTAATATTTTCTGTCTTGTTGAACAGCAAACGAATTAATTTGCAAAAAAATACTTTCTGTCTCGTTGGGCAGCAAAAGAATTAACTCGCAAGTTAATACTTTTTCTTGTCGGTGGGAGCTGAGAAGAATTAACTCGCAAGTTAATGCTTTTTGTGTCGGTGGGAGCATGAGAAGGTATTAACTCGCGAGTTGATACTTTTCTGGTGGTGGATGTGCATACCCGAGATGAAAAGTATTAGCTCACGAGTTAATTCTTTTGTAACTCGTGATTCGAGTGTTGTCGATATATATATATGTACACACACACACCCATCCACACTCACTTCACGCATAACACACATTCAGACAGACAGAGTGTGTGTGTCTTATATATATACATACATACACACATATGTATATATATATGTATATATATATGTACACACGCACCCATCCACACTCACTTCACGCATAACACACGTTCAGACAGACAGAGTCTGTGTATTATATATACATATATATACATACATATACATGTACACATACATGTACCGACAGAGTTCCAAATCCATATATATATATATACACATGTTTTTTTTTTTATCCGCAGACGCACACAACACAACAACACATGTAAATACATATAAAGATGTCTGCACACATAAATACATACAGATGAGTTTTTTTTGTGCATCTCGCATTGAATTCAGCCAACAACTCGTTGCGCAAGGCTGAGGATCTAAATTAAATTCGATTGGGGGCCATTAAAGAAATAACCTGTTGTAAAAAAGAGTCGATCGAATTCGACATCTAAAATTGTTGTTTGTCGAAGCTCAAGAACGAGATGCCGATTTTCGACGTAGCCGCAATTGCAGGGAGGCTTGGCAGCTTTACCAACGCCTGCCAAGGCAGGAGCAAAAGAAAAGTGCCCAGTTTCAGATCAAAGGCAATGTCCGTCTGTCCTGTTTTGCACACGGCAAACACATTTTTTGTTAGAATGGACGTCTCTCTTGTCCACATTTGCGAAGATTCTGTGAGAAAAGAACGCGCGTGTACAATTTGTGGTGGAATGATTCATTCAAAAGCAAATAAGAACGTGATTCATCGAAATATTGAGTTTCGCGAAGTTTTTGCAAACCATGTTTTCGCGTTTAAGCAGACATGGACAGACATTCTCAGCAATTTTTGGTCGAGAGTTTCTCATAGAGATAGGGAGAATTATTCATTATTTCGGTTTCCGTTTTTCCACATTTCCCTTCCATTTTTCTGCTTCTGAGCGGTTCCGGGTGAACGTTTGCAAAAACGCGGTCGATGTTTCGGAATGTTGTTCCGCGTACCTTCCAGTTTCGTTTCTCTAATTCGACTATTCTGGATTTTTTCGTTCACCCAGCCGCATTCAGGTTAGGCCGCCGAGCGCTTAGAACCGGTTTAGGCCGCCATGTCCAGGGCGGATTTCGGATTCGCTTAGGCCGCCGAACTTTTAGCACGGATTTCCGACCGAGTTTTCAGAACGGATTTTTGAGAAACCTTAGCCGGCCGAGCGTTCAGAACGGATTTTCGATCCGCTTTAGGCCGAATGTTCAGGGCGAGTTTTCGATTCGTAGGCGGCCGAGCGTTCAGAGCGAATGTTTGACCCGTTTTAACCCGCCAAGTGTTGAGGGCAGATTTTCGGCCTGTCTCGCGCCGGCAAGCATTGGAGCGAACGATTGTCGAGATGGATTTCCGAGAAGGCTCGTGAGATTTTTTGGATTCGGTTTTCGTTTTCCTCGCTTTTTTTGTCCTCCTTTCGTGCCTGCCCCTTTTGGCGAACGGAGTTTTTGAATTTTGTTTGGTCTATTGTTTTTTAGCTTCAGAATGGTGGCCATGGCGAGTCCCGGCAAACGCAGTTCGTGAAGCGCCAGGCCGCCGGCGCGCCTTTTTTCGGGAACGTTTGCCGCCTGTAGCGCTATTATGTTGGAGGCATTTTGTGCTTGCACGCAACGCATTCGCCAGAAGTTCCGGTCCGGCCATGGAAGCATGAAATGGTGGAAAGTGTCTCTTGAGTTTTGTCGCGCGTTCAGAAACCTTTTTCCTCTCCAGTGAAGCCTTTTGATTGCTCGTGGGCTCTTGCTCCCTTTGCTAAAGCCGATTCGTTTGCGCAGTCCTTCAGCAGCAAGTGGCGCTTCCCCGCCCTAGTTTCAAATGAGTTTACTGACCGGATCGCTGGAAGCTTGCGTTATTCGGACGATCGGCTCGTGCTGTCTTCGGCGGCTTCCGTCAGGACAGTGGAACTGGTCCTGATCTTTTCCCAGCCTGCGTTGCCGGCAGCCTGGTTGCCAACCGGGTCGTTTTTTGATCCTGGCAAGGAAAGCATGCATATCATTTCTCGCAGCCGTCCGTGTGGAGCATCATGTAAGCTGCTGGGAATTGTCTTTGACCCTCGCCTGTTAATGCACGAAGCCATTCAGACTTGTATCTCTGATTGTGGATGGAAATTACGTTGTTTGTTGCGATGCCATTATTTCTATAATTCTGCTGATATGGTCTTGTTGTACAAAGCCGAGATTCTGTTTTATAATACCGAAGTTGCGCTTTTCACTTCGCCTCTTCTTCCACTCTGGCTCCTCTTGGCGCTGCTCAAGCTAGCTTTCTTCGCTTTGTCGCGATAGCGGAAAAAGAAGCGTTATATCATTTCTCGCTGGCCCTTCGGCCAACCGGCGAGACATTGCGATGCTCGGCGTTGCGCGCCGTGCTTGGCCATGGCCCCGCCCACTTCTCCTTTTTCTTCTCTCCTTCGGGTCCTCTTCCTCCTCGCTCTCCTGACCCTCTTCAGCTTCGTGTTCCAGATTTTGCTCGCCGCTCTGTTTTTCGCTCCGTAGGAGTTTATGACCTCCTACCAGACAGCATTGCGGCTGCCCAAAGTGTCCACGACTTTCAAGCGCTTCTCCAAGCTCTGCTTAGGGATATGGCTGATTCGTACCTTGACTGGACTAAGCTACCGCGTTCCGTTTGCTAGACACCCTTTGCGCCGGTGCCTTTCCGTCTTGTCTCTCTCCCTCTCCCTTCCTTTTTGTTCTTGTCTTTTTTCTCCTTCCTTTTTTCCCTCCCCTCCTCCCTTCCCTCTCTCGTCTCCTGCTTGCTGCTGTCGTTGCCGTCGTCCGCCGTCTCCCTCCTCTACTCTGCTCCTCCCCCCGCGCGGGTTCTGAGCGGTGCTCGGTCTGCAGGCGTTTTTTCCTCGCCCGGCGCGTCCGGCGCCGTCCCTCTCCTTCTCTTCCTCGCTCCCCCCCTGCTTGCTTGCCTGCTTGCCGCGCCCTTTTCCTTCCCTCTCGTCTTCTTCTCTCGTCCTCCTCCTCTTCTTCTCCTTTTCTTCTTCTTCTTTTTTTGTTCTGTGTTTGTCTTCCTCTTTTCCTCTCCCCTCCTTCCTTGTTCCGCTTTCTCGCTCCGTCTCCTGTTTTTTTTGTGCCCTTATTTTTTTAGCGCACTTCGACGCTGGTGTGACCCGTGTGTGGTTTGGTTCATCCTTGCGAGGCTGCGTAGAAAATTGCCTTGGCGACGTACCCAACCCCTGCGCAAAAGCGGGGCGCAAATAGTTTAGGATACTTTATAAGGGGCGATGACGGAGCGAGGGTTACATATGTCTGCAGACGGAATTCGGGAGACTCGCAGGACACTGGCTACAGGAAAAGGGCTTGATAAAGCTGATGATTTACAATTCCCGAGCACTCCTAGCCACTTCGAAAACGGGGATCACAGCAGGCCTCGAAAGTGGCGACAGGTTCACATATCGCAGCCCCGCAGGGATGGCGAGGTCTCATTTGAATCTGCCCGTGGCCCTCACTGTGCTGGGCCCCCCAGCAGGCCTCGAAAATGGCGGCAGTTTCGCAGATCGCAGCCCCCCAGGGATGGCGAGGTCTATTTTGAATCCGCGCGTGGCCCTCACTGTGCTGGGCCCCCCAGCAGGCCTCGAAAATGGCGACAGTTTCGCAGATCGCAGCCCCCCAGGGATGGCGAGGTCTAATTTGAATCCGCGCGTGGCCCTCACTGTGCTGGGCTCCCCAGCAGGCCTCGAAAATGGCGACAGTTTCGCAGATCGCAGCCCCCCAGGGATGGCGAGGTCGAATTTGAATCCGCGCGTGGCCCTCACTGCGCTGGGCCCCCCAGCAGGCCTCGAAAATGGCGACAGTTTCGCAGATCGCAGCCCCCCAGGGATGGCGAGGTCTAATTTGAATCTGCGCGTGGCCCTCACTGTGCTGTGCCCCCCAGCAGGCCTCGAAAATGGCGACAGTTTCGCAGATCGCAGCCCCCCAGGGATGGCGAGGTCTAATTTGAATCCGCGCGTGGCCCTCACTGTGCTGGGCCCCCCAGCAGGGCTCGAAAATGGCGACAGTTTCGCAGATCGCAGCCCCCCAGGGATGGCGAGGTCTAATTTGAATCCGCGCGTGGCCCTCACTGTGCTGGGCCCCCCAGCAGGCCTCGAAAATGGCGACAGTTTCGCAGATCGCAGGCCCCCCAGGGATGGCGAGGTCTAATTTGAATCCGCGCGTGGCCCTCACTGTGCTGGGCCCCCCAGCAGGCCTCGAAAATGGCGACAGTTTCGCAGATCGCAGCCCCCCAGGGAATGCGAGGTCTAATTTGAATCCGCGCGTGGCCCTCACTGTGCTGGGCCCCCCAGCAGGCCTCGAAAATGGCGACAGTTTCGCAATCGAAGCCCCCAGGGACGGCGGAGGTTCTAATTTGAATCCCCGCGCGTGGCCCTCACTGTGCTGGGCCCCCCAGCAGGCCTCGAAAGTGGCAACAGTTTCACAGATCGCAGCCCCCCAGGGATGGCGAGGTCTAATTTGGGTCCGCGCGTGGCCTCACTGTGCTGGGCCCCCCAGCAGGCCTCGAAAGTGGCGACAGTTTCACAGATCGCAGCCCCCCAGGGATGGCGAGGTCTAGTTTGGGGCCGCGCGTGGCGTCACTGTGCTGGGCCCCCCAGCAGGCCTCGAAAGTGGCGGCAGTTTCACAGATCGCAGCCCCCCAGGGATGGCGAGGTCTAATTTGAATCTGCGCGTGGCCCTCACTGTGCTGGGCCCCCCAGCAGGCCTCGAAAATGGCGACAGTTTCGCAGATCGCAGCCCCCCAGGGATGGCGAGGTCTAATTTGAATCCGCGCGTGGCCCTCACTGTGCTGGGCCCCCCAGCAGGCCTGCCTCGAAAATGGCGACAGTTTCGCAGATCGCAGCCCCCCAGGGATGGCGAGGTCTAATTTGAATCCGCGCGTGGCCCTCACTGTGCTGGCCCCCCAGCAGGGCTCGAAAATAGCGACAGTTTCACAGATCGCAGCCCCCCAGGGATGGCGCGGTCTAATTTGAATCCGCCCGTGGCCCTCACTGTGCTGGCCCCCCAGCAGGGCTCGAAAGTGGCGACAGTTTCACAGATCGCAGCCCCCCGCAGGCAAGACAGAAAGAGGCAGGAAAGAGGCGGGAGGCGGGAGGAGGAAGGACGCGACCACACTGCTCTATTCAAAACGAATACCCAACCAAGGAGGGTTGGGAAAAAATACCCCAAACATGCGCCCAAAATGCTCAAACATTACCCTGGCGACGTACCCAACCCCTGCGCAAAAGCGGGGCGCAAATAGTTTAGGATACTTTATAAGGGGGCGATGACGGAGCGAGGGTTACATATGTCTGCAGACGGAATTCGGGAGACTCGCAGGACACTGGCTACAGAAAAGGGCTTGATAAAGCTGATGATTTACAATTCCTGAGCACTCCTAGCCACTTCGAAAACGGGGATCACAGCAGGCTTCGAAAGTGGCGACAGGTTCACAGATCGCAGCCCCGCAGGGACGGCGAGGTCTCATTTGAATCTGCCCGTGGCCCTCACTGTGCTGGGCCCCCCAGCAGGCCTCGAAAATGGCGGCAGTTTCGCAGATCGCAGCCCGCCAGGGATGGCGAGGTCTAATTTGAATCCGCGCGTGGCCCTCACTGTGCTGGGCCCCCCAGCAGGCCTCGAAAGTGGCGACAGTTTCACAGATCGCAGCCCCCCAGGGAGGGCGAGGTCTAATTTGGATCTGCCGCGATTACCTTCTATGCTGGACCCCCCAGCAGGCCTCGAAAGTGGCGACAGTTTCACAGATCGCAGCCCCCCAGGGATGGCGAGGTCTAATCTGAATCCCCGTAGGGCGTCACTCCGCTGGGCCCCCCAGCAGCCTCGAAAGTGGCGACAGTTTCACAGATCGCAGCCCCCCAGGGATGGCGAGGTCTAATATGAATCTGCCGGCGATTACCCTCTAATGCTGACCCCCCAGCCGGCCTCGAAACTGCGACCTTTTCACAGCACCGACAGGCCAAGACAGAAAGAGGGAGGAGAGGCGGGAGGCGGGAGGAGAATGACGCGACACACTGCTCTATTCAAACGAATACCCAACCAAGGTGGGTTGGGGGGGAAAAAAAAAAAAAAAAAAAAAAATCGTCGAAAGTCCCCCTGGCAGGGGGACAGGCCCGACTTAAGCCTACCCTGACACGTCGATTGGTGAGATGGCCGTTTTCGGTTCGCGAGAGGGCGTCGCGGCCGTCATTTTTGCGGGTCCAGGTCCGTCGGTTACGGCCCCAGGCCGTTTTCATTAAAGGGTGGTCTACTAAAGGGAGGTTTGTCCACTGCCGATCGTGCCTGCGTTCGGCGCCACCCCAACCATGCTACTACCAAGCGATCGCCAACATGGATTAAGGGGGCGTGGATTAGCGACGGGCCCCGTTGTCATGAGAAATTGCGGATTTCCGCCGCCGAACGAGGCGGCACAGGCCGCATTTTTGGGATGGCACCTCCCTCGATCCCTGTTTGCGCGCCCCCGATAATGCTATGTGTGCGTGCCCCCTCCCCCCAGGGGCGACGCGCGCACCAACAAATCTCTTAGTATATGCGTCGTGGCGGGCGTTTTCTGGCCTCACCGCTCGGGAAACGATGTACTACAAGATGGTATACTAGGTGTTCGGGTCGGACGCGTGCCTCCAAGGAGGACATACAGAACTAGTATGTCTCTGTGCCTCCAATGCGGCCGTCCCTGAGCCCGGCGAGGGCCCCCAGAAGCCGAAAACCAAAACCAATATGTGAACGTTTTCTCATTCGGCGTTTCGACCTGGGGAGGACTTGGGGGGGGGAGAGGGGGGTCTGGTTCCGGACCTCTGCTGAGTGCCACTGCTTGCGACAGTGCCTCCTGTGGGGTAGACTGCACCTGCTCGAGACAGGCGCCAAAAACAGCCCGGCGAGGGGGGGGTGCGAGGGCCCGCGCCGATCGGCAAAGCAACGAATACGAAAATACGATCACAATCATCAGGAGGGGAAGAAACACACAGACACAATCAATCGTCGATCCCCAGGAAAAAGTGGGAAAATATGGGAAGTCGGGGGGAAGACAGAAACCCAGAAAATATTGCAAAATATGGGGGATATTTTTATTTGTGGGTATTTATTTGTGTGTCCTGGGGCCCCTTCAACGTTGGGAGGCCTGCAGCACCTCGGAAGCCCCCACGCCGCGCGATCGGCGGCGGCGCCGCCTCCCGCGCGCGACGCTGGCGCCCGCAGAGGACGCGCCCCGGACGGCGTCGCCCGAGGCCAAGGCTCCGGGGCGGCCTCAAGAGGAGGAGGAGGAGGAGGAGGAGGAGGAGGAGGGAGAGGAGGAGGAGGAGGAGGAGGAGGAGGAGGAGGTAGGAGGAGGAGGAGGGAAGGAGGAGGGAAGATAGGAGAGGGAAGGAGGAGGAGGAGGAGGAAGGAGGAGGGAAGGAGGAGGAGAGGAGGAGGAGTATAGGAGGATGAGGCGGAGGAAGGAGGGGAGGAAGAAGAGAAGAAGAAGGAGGAGAGGAGGATGACGAGGAAAGGGTAGAGGGGAGGGGAGGGTGAGAGGAGGAGGAGGAGGAGGAGGATGTAGAGTAGGAAGGAGGTGAGGAGTCAGGAGGGAGGAGGAGGAGGAGGAGGAGGAGGAGGAGGAGGACGAGGAGGACGAGGAGGACGAGGACGACGAGGATTTCCAGAAGAAGTCGGAACTCGGATGTCCTCGAAAGTCCGCCAGGGGCGGCACTGCCAGGGGTGTGCAGGCCGCGAACCCCCTTGCAGACCAAGAGGAGTACCAGAACAGGAGGAGATGGAGGAGGACGACGAGGGAGCGGAGGAAGGGGAGTGAGGAGAAGGAGAAGGAGGAGAAGGAGAACACTGGAGGAGGAAGATCGAGAAAGCGGGGGAGGAGGACGACGACGCGGGTGATGACATGCTCGCGCCGCACGAGGGAAAATCACGATTGGAGGCGCTGGCGGCCACCTGCGGCCCCCGGGGGGGCCCGCGGCTCTCCTCGAGCCCCGAGGCCGTCAACGAAAAAGGACGGCTCGGGATGACGAGCCCGTCCGGGGCAAGGGGTCGAGGCCTGCAGGGACCGCGCCTCGACAAGCAAAAACCAAAACAATAATCTCACGTCGGCGACTGCAGGGCCCTGAGATTCGCTCGACGCAGCGACGAGACCGCAGCGTCTTGAAAATCGCGCCCGGAGCCCTAGACCCCATCGCTCTGCGTCATCGTTCGAGCCGCAGCGATCTGCGAGGGCCCGGGGCCCGAGGAAAGGCGAAGGCGCCTGGCTCGAGCAAACTTGAGACGCCAGGACCTCAGGGAGGGAGGTGGATCGTGTCATGGCCGGGGCCGTGATGTCTTCCTCCTCTCGGGAGCTTTGAGACGGGGGTCAACGCAAACGGGGGTCAGCCAGAGGACCCCCGTTTGGGGTCAGCCTGATTGACCCGGGTCAAACGGGGGTCAAACGGGGGTCAGCCTGACGGGGGTCAAACGGGGGTCAGCCTGATTGACCCGGGTTTGGATTGACCCGGGTCAGAAGATCCCCGATCCTCGGGCCCCGAGCCCGTCCACCAAAAACGACTCGGGATGCGGAACCCGCCCCGGGGGAGGGCCGAGGCCTCCAGGGACCGCGCGCTGACAGGCTCTCACCGAGCGTCCCGCCCTCCACGGGGGGGAAGCAGCTGCCGAGCCCCGTCTGGCAGACGGCCATCGGGCATCAGAGGCCCAGCCGACCTCTTCCTGCGGCACCGGCCGGCCCAGCAGGCGCCAGAGCAGCCCACCGCGCATCGGCAAGCAACAGAAAAAAGACATGATGCCTTGGACTAGGGGGGGGGTGAATCAGATCATGGCCGGGGCCGTGGTGTATTCACCCGGGTGTCAGGGTCCTCCTCCCCCTCCTCCTCCTCCTCCTCCTCCTCCTCCTCCTCCTCCTCCTCCTCATCGTCCCCCTCTGGTTTCTTCACTGCGTCCCTTAGCCCCCCCTCCCCAGACATCCGGCTGTTCCGAGTTGTTCGATGCGTGGGCCCCAGAGGTTTGGACCACTTCTCTCTAGGGCCGGTTTTTCGCCTTGAGTCTTTTTGTTGACGGTCCCGAGGCCCGTCGAGGGCCCCCAGAGGCCGAAATCAGCCAAAAGCCGCCCGCTCCAATGTCTTTGGAGCGTCGGATCTCTGTCGGCCACGCGCAGAAGGGGGGGCAGGGGGAGTGGGGATGTAAGGCCCGCGCCTTCTAAGAAGCAGGCTCCTTCTAGGAAGCCTCCCCCCCTCCCCCGACCCCCCTCTGCGCGCCACAAACTCTGGGCACCCCTGCCCGCACATGCGCCTCGGGCCGTGGTCTGCGAGCTCCCCCCTCCTCTCTCCTCCTCTCTC
>CAUYUJ010013102.1:437067-447549 GCA_963575745.1 Prorocentrum cordatum | reverse complement strand
GAGGAGGAGGAGGAGGAGGGAGGAGGAGGACGATGATTTTCGAAATAGCCCAGGTATGGCCGGCTCTCGCCCAGGTGCTGCCGCAGCGTTCCGCCGGCTGGCCGGCCCCCACTCCTCCGCCGGCCTTTTCGCGGCCTGCTGCCGAGGGCCACACGCTCGGCCGAGGGCGAAGTGGAGGGCGTAATCCCCGATCGGGTGTTGCTAGAAGTACCCCCCCCTGAGATCCTGGCGACTCAATTTTTTCGAGCCGGGCGTTTTCGCCCTGTTTCGGGTCCTGGGACCCTCGCAGATCGATCTGGCTCGAAAAATGACGCAGAAAGATGGGGTCCGGGGCTCCGGGCGCGGATTTTCACGAGGTTGCAATTTTATCGCTACGTCGGATCTCAGGGCCTGGCCCAAGGTACCCCCAGGAATCACGGGGTGGCCCAGGCGGCCTCAGGGGCACCCCTGACGAGGCCCAGAGGACCCCAGGGGCTCCAGAATGGAGCGAAAAGCTGGGGGCACCTTGGGCCAGGGGCACTTCCAGCAACACCCGACCCGACGCCCCGTCATGCCGCCGGCCCGAAGCTTCTCAGACTGGGTCCCCGGAAGTCCTCCCTGGGGCCCTCCAGGCCGGTGTCCCATCCTGGATCTCATCACGGCCCCGGGGCCCGAATCCGGCCCCCGGACGCCGAACACATGGAGGAACCTCAGAAACCATTGCTCCCCCACGCCGACGACGACGCCGACGACGCCTTCGCCTTCGCCTTCGCCTGCGCCTTCGCCTCCGCCTGCGCCTTCGCCTTCGCCGCCTTCGTCGCCGCCTTCGCCGCCGCCTTCGCCGCCGACTTCGCCGCCGCCTTCGCCGTTGTCTTCGCCGCCGCCGTATTCGCCGCCGCCGCCGACAACGCCGACGACGACGACGGCGACGACGACGACGACGATGCCGACAACGCGCGACGCCCATGCCCCCTCGACGCGCCGAAGGCGGTGCGCTTCCTGGCCCGCGCCATCCCCGATCGGCAATCGGCAAAACAGCGAATAAAAAAAGACCACCTTCGGGGAAGGTTTAGAAAGCCTCTCGGAGGGCCGCGGAACTTCCGGGCGCCTTCTCAGAAGGCCCCCTGCCCCTCCTCGCGTCCCCCCCCACACATGTAAGTCTGGCCTGTCCCCCTCCAGGCGATGCCGCCCCAGGGCGCCTGCCCAAGTGGAGGAGCTGCTTTAGAGGTGTGTACGCCACGGCCGTGCGGCTTGGTCGCGGCCCCGCGAGGCCTTCTGAGGGGAGGAGGAGGAGGAGGACGACGAGGATGAGGAGGAGGAGGACGGAGATGAGGAAGACGAGGAGGCGGAGGATGAGGAGAAGGAGGAGGGAGAGGAGGAAGAGGAGGAGGAGGAGGAGGAGGAGGAGGAGGAGGAGGGGGGGAGGAGGAGATAAGAGGAGATGAGGAAGACGAGGAGGAGGGGGAGGAGGACGAGGAGGAGAAAGAGAAGATGAAGAAAACAGGGAGGAGGCGGGGAGGAGGAGGAAGAAGAAGATGAGGAGGCGAGGAGGAAGGAGGAGAGGAGGAGGAGGAGGAGAAGAAGAAGGAGAGGAGGAGGGAGGAGGTGGAGGAGGAGGAGGAGGAGGAGGAGGAGGAGGAGGACGACGACTAAGAGGAGGATGAGCACCAGGAAGCGGAGAAGGAGGATGACGACGACGGCGACGAAGACGGGGAGGGGAGGGGGGGGCGGAGGAGGAAAGGGCGGATAAGGGGGGGAGGAGAAGCAGGAGGAGGAGGAGGAGGAGGAGGAAACGGAAAACGAGGAGGAAAAGGAGGAGGAAAAGGAGGAGGAGGAGGAAGAGAAGAAGGATGAGGACAAGGAGGAGGAACAGCAGGAGAAGGAGCAGAAGCAGGCGGAAACCGAGAAGCAGGAGGAGGAGGAGGAAGAAGAAGAGGAAAAGGATGAGGGAAGGGGAGGGAGGGGGAGGCGGAGGCAGGAGCAGAAAATAGGTGCGCGAGAAGGGAGGAAGGGAGGGAGGGAGGGAGGGAGGGAGACTGATGATGATGATGACGACGATGCTGATGATGCTGATGATAATGATGATGCCGATGATGATGTTGATGATGCTGCTGCTGATGATGTTGATGCTGTTGCGGATGATGATGATGATGACGACGATGATGCTGATAATGATGATGATGATGATGATGATGATGATGATGATGATGATGATGATGATGATGATGATGATCATGATGATGATGATGATGATGATGATGATAATAATGATGATGATGATGATGATGATGGTGATGCAGATATGGATGTCGATATTGTTGCGGATGGTGGTTACGGCGATGATGATGATGGCGGTGATGATGATGCTGATGATGATGGTGATGATGATAATGCTGCTGCTGCTGATGATGATGATGATGATGATGATGATGATGGTAGAGAGGCGATGCTGCTGATGGTGTTGATGGTGATGATGATGCTGATGATGACGGTGATGATGATGAGGATGCTGATGATGATGGCGGTGGTGATGATGATGATAATGATGATGATGGTGGTAGTGGTGGTGGTGGTGGTGCTGATGGTGAAACTGATGGTTATGATTATGGTGATACTGATCACGACGATAAGGATGCTGCTGCTGATGATGATGATGACGATGGTGATGATGGTGATGATGATGACGATGGTTATGATGACGATGATGATGCTGGTGATGATGATGATGCTCACGAAGATGATGACGACAATGATTAAGATGATCATGATGATGATTATGATGATGCTGATGATGATGACGATGATGATGATGCTCATGATGATGATGATGATGATGATGATGATGATGATGGCGGTGACGGTGATGGTGATGATGATGATGATGATGATGACGATGATGATGTTGATGATGATGATGCTGATGCTGATGATGATGATGATGATGATAATGATGTTGATGATGCTGATGATGATGAGAACGAAAAAGACAGAAGGAAGAGGAGGAGTATAGGAGGAGGATGAGGATGATGAGGAGGAAGATGAGGAGGACAAGGGTAAACCCAAGATGCATCAACAAAGCCGCACTACACCCTCCCGCCCAAAGCCCCGTTCACATAATCATTTGCAATTAATCCCTTTCAGTGCGGGTAGAGCCCGCCTGAAAAACCGGCACCCCAGGTGCCTCTTATTCCGGCGACGTGTTGGTTTTAAAGACGAGCCGTTACCCATGCCCACAGCAATCAAAACACGCATATCTGCAGGATCAACAAGCCAGCTCCCAAGCGATAGCCCCGTTCTCGACAGAACCCGGCAGCCACCAGTATGACAGACGTATATCTTGGAATGGTCGCGGCCTAGACCTGGAATGCCCAGCGAGAGCCCCATGCTGACAAGAGCACGCCCTCCACCCGCGCAGCTGCTGCGCCTCAAATCGCGGACCACTTCAGTGCAAATCAATGCAGCGAGAGGTCCGCCTCGAAGAGAACGTGCACTCGATGCGCGTGGCTGCTGCAAGCTCTGAGGATGAATGCACGCGGACCCCCAAAACTGGGACGGAGCTTGCAACTGACCCCGCCCAGCCCCGACCGCCCCCGACCGCCCCCGACCACCCCCGACCGCCCCCGACCACCCCCTCCCCACGCCCTCCCCACACCCTCCCCGACCACCCCCGACGCCCTCCTCGATCAGCCTCGAGAGTCGATCCTTCCCCTCCTCGACCATCCCCGACCACCCCCTCCCCGCCGCCCGCTGTTCGTATAGCCGTTGGAGCTTGCGAGTTTCAGGGGGGTGCGCTGCGAGCAAATCGCCGACGTGACGCCCGGCCCGCCCCGCCTGCGCGTCGATGAGTTTTCTACGAAAGGTGCTCACACGGGGAGACGATGGAGAAGGAGGACGATGAGTACGAAGAAGAGGAATGATGATGATGTGATGCTGATGCTGATGCTGATGCTGATGCTGATGCTGATGCTGATGATGATGATGATGATGATGATGATGATGATGATGATGATGATGATGATGATGATGATGATGATGATGATGGTGATGGTGATGGTGACGGTGACGGTGATGGTGATGGTGATGGTGATGGTGATGGTGATGATGATGACGAGGAGGAGGAGGAGGAGGAGGAGAAGCGGAGAACGCCCAAAATGCATCAACGGTGCTGCAACGCACCCTCCCGTCCCAGGTCCCTTCCCCATAAATCCCTGCTAAATGTCCTTTACCGCGGGAAGCGCCCCCGTTGACAAACGAACGCCCCGTTGGCTGGCCATTCTGGCGAGACCCCGTTTTGTAAAAGATCATCCGTTACTCCTGCCAGATATCAGAAATTCAAGGAAGGCGAATCATTAAGTTCGAAGACATGTCCCATCATGATTCAAGTGTGAAAAAGGTCTGCCCTCCATCAGTGCAAGTGTTGCACATGTTCAAAGCTCTCGTTGCACGGACGAAGGACCTCTCGAACGAAATCCTTGTTCAAAAAGGAAACCACCCTACATGCGCGTATGTCCTGCATCATGTCGAATTTAAGTGGTGATGCCTCTAGCTGGAACCCCATGTTGCAGGAGGAGCCGCCATCCATCCGTGCATCTGTTGGTTATGTACGAATGCGCGTGGCGACAAGGCGATCGCCGCATTTCGACAACGAACCGCCCTCCATCAGAGTGCCGGCTGGATATTTGAAAGTGAGCGCGCGCGGCGCCGAGGTGAGACCCAAATTTGAAAACCATCTGTGCTCTATCCGTCTGTCTGTCGCAAGCTTCACTCGTGCTTCGAAAACGCAGGTTGCGAAGAAGTCTCAGGCGGAACGCCCGACCCACCCCCCGCGACACGTCTGGTGGCGCGACTGGGAGGACTTATATTCAAGGAGAGGGATGGAGGAGGAGGAGGAGGAGGAGGAGGAGGAGGAGGAGGAGGAGGAGGAGGAGGAGGAGGCGTTCACTTGCCCAAGGGAGGCCCTGGAAGCCCCCGACCTGCGCCAATTCCAGAGCCCCTAGTCCCGCCTCCCCCAGGCACTCGCGGAAGCGCCTGCGGGGCGACGCCGATCAAGCCGCCTAGCTCGCTCTGCCTCCTGACTACCTGCTGCCACCGGACCTGGGCAACGGCAGTCCTCGAGCAGCGAGGTCGCCAGCGGAGGGCGCGGCAGGTGACATACACGCCACACTACAGAGGCAAATGTGCAACGCGATGGAGGCGAGGGTCTGGTCAGACACCAGGAAATCTTAAACATGTGAACTCTCGAGGCACCTCTGGCTAAACAGAGCTCAGATGGGAGCCGAGGGAGAAAGATACCGAGATCATCGAAGTAGGGCTAAAAAAAAGACGTGTTGGAGCTGAACGTGAGCCACCATGCCGCGCACGGGACCAGGAAGAACAGCGCACCTACGCAAAACGGCCAGCGGCACACCAAGCGCTGCAAACAAATTCTGCATCCGCGGACTGTTTCTTTCGTGTCTGGTTGAAGTGTCCTTGGCATTTTGGAAGCTCGTCTTGCTTGCCACTGGCGGGTGACCTTGGTGACTTGGGCACTTCCCTGGCACAGAGACGATGACTACATGGTGCTACTCGGCCCGTCTTGAAACACGGACCGAAGAGCCTAACAGGAGGGGCGAGGGCCGACGGCGGAACCTTGAGAGAGGCCCGCCAAAAGGCCTGCTCCTCCTCCTCCTCCTCCTCCTCCTCCTCCTCCTCATCCTCTCCTCCTCCTCCTCCTCCCTCCTCCTCCCTCCTACCACCTCCTCTCCTCTCTCCTCCTCCTCCTCCCTCCTCCCCTCCTCCTTTTCCTCCTCCTCCTCTTCCTCCTCCTTCCCTCCTCCTTCCCTCCTCCTCCTCCTCCTCCTCCTCCTCTTCCTCCTCCTCTTCCTCCTCCTTCCCTCCTCCTTTTCCTCCTCCTCTTCCTCATCCTCCTCCTGAACCTGTCGGCACCAAGAAGGGCCACCCCGGAAAAAAGCTTCAAAACCTGGGGCAGGAGCTCGGGCTCAGGCTCAGGAGGGTGGATTTCAAACTGGGGCATGCTGGGAATGCTTGTCATATGGTCGTATTTGCTGGTTGTTCTCGTCAGCGTGCTGCTTTTCCACCAGGAGTGCCCCCGCCAAGGCAACGCGCACTCGGCACTCTCCGAAAAGGCACTGGCTCAGCAGAGGCCTCGTGGAAAGCTGGGGGGTGAACTGCTGCTCTACACATCGCTGCGCGGCCAGCGTGCTCCAGAGACTTTGTACCTATGGGAGATCAGAGCTGAGGATGATTCTTCATCGTGTCCGCTGTAACAGTACTGCTGGGGCCGATGGTGAGACTCTGGAGGCTCGTTCGCTCCGTCCGCAGACAACGCGCGCTGGGCGGCAGCAGCTGGCACAAAAAGGTTGGGACAAAGGAAGTGAGCGCGCTGTGCTGGGCAACAGTCTCCGCGAGGCGTAACCCGAGGCCGTGGGTCATCTTCACCCTTTGGACGTATCTCTTCAACGCGGGCTTCCCGGAATCATCCGCACCCTTGAGCCCAGGGCGAGCCTCAAAATAACGATCGTCGAAGAGGACCTGGACATCAAGAACACGGAGGCCCCCGCCCAGCTCTTGCCGCTAGACAAACTGCCTCTGCCATCCCGGACATTGTTCGTCAGCGGCGAGGCGGCGAAATCCGCAGAAACGCCGAAGAATTCGGCGATGAGCAGCTGGCCGGGCAGCAGCAGCCAGGCACGCAGGGCCAGAGCGCGGTGGGCGGCCGTGACGAACCACGGTGGCAAGGGTGGCGGGGGGTGACTGCCATCCCGAACAGGGCCGCCGCACTTTTGCCAACGTTCACGAAAGCGGAAGCCATGCCCCCAGGGCTGGTGCCGACGTAGTCCGCAGAGGCACCTGCAGAATGGGCGGGGCGGGGGAGGGATTGGCAGATCTTCCTGTGCACGGGGTCGATGGCGAATGCGAACAACGAGCCATCAGAAGGGGAACCCTGCTTGATGCCACGGGAAAGCCGATATATATATATATATATATATATATATACATATATATATATGTGTGTGTGTGTGTCGTTGTGCATACCACTGCACGAAATGCATATCCACACATTCGGATAGAAACGCTTCACCGCACGCGTGACAAAAAACAACACGGTACCCCGAGGGCGCGCGACGTGGCGAACGTAGCTCAGTGTAGAAGGCTCGGGCATGCGGCGCGGACATCTTGCGTGATGGTCCCGCTGCATGAATCATGTTTTTGCGTGTGCCAGTGAAGGGCACGACACTCGATCTCGAGAGTATTATCCTTCATGTTGTGTCCTCCCACATACCCCCTTTGCTTATTTACCTTGTATGCCTGTCTGTTGGCACATGTATGACAAGAGCTGGCTAAGCGGTTGATGTGCGTGACGTGGTGAGTGGACGCGTGGTAGGCGGCTTCCTAACACAACGCTGGTTGTCGCCCTCCTTCTCCCCCCTGGCAAAGACAATGTTCAGGCCATAATTGAACTCGGGGCGGCGCTCACCACCGTCCAGAATGTGCTCGCAGAGCTTGGAGTGCGACTTGACTCCCACCTCCCCCGCGTGAGCCCATCCACCGTGCGGAATCCCCTCGGTGCGTGGGGCGCTGCCGAGGGTCTTCTGCATCATCGTCTCAAGCTGCTCCTCGTAACTTCCAGGAGGCACCGTCGGGAACGCTAGGCGCATGTTCTGGCATCTCATCCAGAGCAAGCTGATCTAGCTCGACAGCGCGATGGCCGTCCCCCCAGTGCCGGGCTAACTCGTGAGCGTCAGCAGCTGGATCGAAAATGGGTGAGCCCAGCGGATCAGCAATCGTTTGCCACGAGGCACGAGCACCACGAGCATCCCAAGGGGTCTGATATGTGTACAGAGAGCTGTTGACTTGCTGCTGTTTCTTGTGCTTGCTGATTGTGGAGCCTTTGTGGACCTGCCCCATGTTCTCGTCTATCCGCTGGGTCTTGGGGCCAGCCGAGGCCAGCCAGAAACTGGGAGTCCAACGAAATTGGCGCAGGCGTGCTGCTCGGGATCGAAACACTGCTGCTAACTGGGACAGGCCACAGGGGCCCGCCCAGGGCCGAGGGGGACCTGGACCGCTCCGCGCGCAGGGCCTGCAGGGCCCACGGATGCGTCCTGGAAAAGGGCGTGCCCAACGCTGTTCCAGAACCCCCAGGGCCCTCTTCGACCTCTTCTGCATGGCCCCACGAACCTGGTCCACCAGCTCAACAGCATCCTCCGAGGCATCCCCGTCCCTGCAGCGAATGTTTAGCAACCCGAGACTGCACTCCAGGAGGGCCCGCGGGGCTGAACGGGGCGAGCGGCACGTGCACAGGCGCGTGGTCAGACAGCGGGGCGACGTCGGCTGCACAGCCAGTCGTGCCAGAGCTGGGTGCGAAGTCCAAAGTCAGGCCAGCAAGAGTAGACGTGCATGTCCGGTCGAAGCGACCGAGCGAGACAACCAACCGCCACCCATGATCCACCCCTTCGACAAGATGGGTGAATTGAGGCTGTTCAACTTTGGTTAGCTGGGGAACGACCTTGAAACAAATGCTTGTCCAGTCTGTGCGACGGATGCAAAAGACGGCCTGGTAATTGACAGCTTCACTCTCCCATGGCAGGGAAGTTGAGGTCCCCGCAGGGAAAACAGAACAGCGCACACTGGGGAAAAACAGCACCACGGATCCTTACTAGTTGCCGTTTGCGGAATCGAAAACGAAACTTGGGGTCGCCGTGCACGCTCACGACCTCGAAAACAAACGAACCGTCGTGCAAGACGATGACGTGCATGCGATCGTGGACGAGAACCCGATTATGTACGTGAGGAAGGAACAACGAAACCGAGCATGTATATCTATACATATATGTATGTATATAGATATAAATACATACATACATACATACATACATACATACATACATGTATTTACAGATGTATATGTCTGGTTACCCATGTGTCTGTGTATATATATGTATATAAAAATCAGAGAGGGGGCCGAATGGTCATTCACTGTCCCTGGGCGCTTGGCTGCAAGGAGGTTTCGCGATGCTGGTTGTTGTTGCTGTTGCTGTTGCTGTTGCTGTTGAATGTTAATTCCTGAATAATTACTACTGTTGGACCCCCCCGGGCGCCCTGGCGCTCTCGCCTCTCGCTCACGCTCGAGCGGTTTGGGGGGGGGCACCAAAACCGCCCCCCCAAACAACAACAACAACAACAACAACAACAACAACAACAACAACAACAATCATTTTACCCGAACGCGTGGTGTTCTCCCCAGTGCCAGGGTTTTCATACGACACCAGGCAATACCCCCACTTCGTGGGGGGGCATTACAAGCTCTACCAAATATCCAAACGACTCTTCGCGACCACCCAAACCCAGCTTCCCGCCCTATGACGTTGGGACACTTCACTTCGTGGCGTGCGGACGACCGTGGCTACTACACTGGCGTGGGGTACACACCCACAGAACTTGGTACACACCCACAGAACTAGGATTCGGACAGCGCGCGCGGGTGGAAATTTTGAAAAGTCGTGCAGGTGTTTTTCGAGGACCTACGGTGCGATTCGTGTGATTTTATGATGCGCGGTGCTAAAATTCTTAAGAAGCCCAATGGTTTTTGGAGATTTCGGCGTGCGCGCGCGAAGAAAAAACGAATGTGTCCCGCATGGTATTATTTGACAGGGATGATGGCCCTGGCAGGTGCGCAACCGTTGTTGCAGAAGTTCGAAAAAGTTGCTCGCAAAAGCCCGTTTGACAGAAATGTTTAAAAAGTGTTGGGTTTCCTACGAATCCGCAAGAGCGCGCGGGATGAGATTTTGACATTTTTTTGTTGAAAAACCATTGGTTTTTTGATGTTTTTATGTTAAAATCGCTGCGAACACTAAGGTTTTGAAGGATTTCGTCTTGCGCGCGCGAATGTCCACTTTACCTTATTTTTTGCAAGGGATTCTTGAAATTTGATTATATTAGAACAAGAAATGTCATTTTATAGTGTTTTTTGCAAGGGAAAGCGGATTACAACAAAACAACCGGATCTGGATGACATCGTTTTACCTGAGGCTTCCTCACGAGAATGATGAAAACGTGGCTGCGGCCTAGGCGCGGCGGGGGGGGCGCGCACCAGGGGGCCCAACAATAATTATTCTTTAGAATTAATAATGTTCAACAACAACAACAACAACAACAATTACTAGCACGTGGGGACACTCCGTTCTCACCAGTGCCAGGGTTTTCATAGGAGGCGGGCAATACCCCCACTTTGTGGGGGGGCCGGTTCAAGCTCTACCAAATTTCCAAACGACTCTTCGCCACCACCCACACCCAGCTTCCCGCCCTATGACGTTCGGACACTTCACTTCGTGGCATGCGGACGACCGTGGCTACTATTCAGGGCCCCGCGGCCGACGACGACGGCGTGCGCGCGCGAAGAAAAAACGAATGTGTCCCGCATGGTATTATTTGACAGGGATGATGGCCCTGGCAGGTGCGCAACCGTTGTTGCAGAAGTTCGAAAAAGTTGCTCGCAAAAGCCCG
>CAUYUJ010013102.1:399567-424567 GCA_963575745.1 Prorocentrum cordatum | reverse complement strand
GGGGAGGAGGAGGAGGAGGAGGAGGAGGAGGAGGAGGAGGAGGAGGAAAGGGGGGAGGAGGAGGAAAGGGAGGAGGAGGAGCAGGAGGAGGAGGAGGAGGAGGAGGAGGAGGAGGAGCCACCAGCGCCCCCCCCGCGCCGCGGCGGGCCACCTGGTGTCTGCGCTGGGCGCGCAACAAGGGGGGGATGGAGATTATAGCCTCGGAGGCGGAGGGGTATACATGGCTCGTTCCAGGAACCCG
The DNA here is from genome assembly GCA_963575745.1 of Prorocentrum cordatum. Classification (NCBI taxonomy): domain Eukaryota; class Dinophyceae; order Prorocentrales; family Prorocentraceae; genus Prorocentrum; species Prorocentrum cordatum. The sequence continues at coordinate 424,326 of CAUYUJ010013102.1, read as the reverse complement.
GAAGCCCAGCATGCCGGCGGCTCGCTATCAGTGCCGCCGCCGTTCGCAGGCCTTGCGCAGGCTTCCGCTGGATGGAGCCACCGGCGTTATACTTCTGGCGGCTTCCGCCACAGGCGAAGATGCGCCGAAGGCAAAAAGCCCTGTCTGGGAGCCCCTCTATATTGGGAGGTCAAACAAACAGTTTCTACGTCTTTATTCGTTTCAAAACCTCTGGACTATCAGCTTGGCGGTGTTGTATTATTCGGCCGCAGTATGGCCAAGACACACCCCGGAGCGCCCGCATAGTTTCAGCGCAGCAGCGGCTGCTCCTCATCATCCTCTTCCTCCTCCTCCTCTTCCTCCTCATCCTCCTCCTCAGTCCGCCTCCTTCTCCTCCAGCTGCGACAACGCCTCTTAGACGACGGCGGCGGTGACGACGACGACCTCGACTCGCCGATGACACCGAGGCCGACGACCCTTAGAGAGGCAGGACCGCCGTGAACCCCGCCGCTCCTTGGCCGAGAGCTTCGCGAAGAGCTCCCCGGAGCGCTCGGCGCAGAGCCCTTGGCAGCCTTGGGGGGCGGGGGGGGGGCGTTTGGGGGAGGAGGAGGAGGAGGAGGAGGAGGAGGAGGAGGAGGAGGAGGAGGAGGAGGAGGAGGAGAGGAGGAGGAGGAGGAGGAGGAGGAGGAGGGGGAGGAGGAGGAGGAGGAGGAGAAGAAGGAGGAGGAGGAAGAGGGAGACGAAGGAGGGAGGAGACAGAGAGAGGACCACGGAGGAAGGGAGGGGGAGGAGGGAGAGGAGTGAGAAGGTCCTCTGTCCTCCCCCCGCCCTCCAAAAGTCTTCTCCTACTCCCTCGTTATGTCCCTCCTCCTCCTCCTCCTCTTCTCTTCCTCCTCCTCCTCCATCTTTTCTAATGTAAAGAACGCCTCCCTGTCGAACCCCCAGACGTATTGGCAGGGCGGGCTGGGCGCTCCGCCTCATGATTCATCCTTGCGTATGACCCAAAGCTCGAATCTTGCAAAAGTTCCATGGATGGTGGGCGGACCGTTTTCAAAATGTGACTCTCGCATTAGCGCCGCGCACATTCGTCCCAAACGTCTGCAGCAGCTTAGCGGGTGGAGGGCAGGTCATTTGCAAACTGTGGCTCTTGCCTTGGCGCCGCATGCGCTCGTCATAAAATGCAGCAACCTGACGGATGGAGGGCACATCATGGATGCAGTGTGGCTCTCGCCTTAGCGCCGTGCGCATTCGTCATATTAGAGCGTGCAGCAGGTTCACGGATGGAGGGTACGTCACGCTCAAAGTGTGACTCTCGCAGTAGCGCCGCGCACGTCCGTTTTCAGTCACCCCCACGGTGAGGCTCCACGTGAGAATCCTTGCGGCTAGTCTGGAAAGGAGCCTCGTCGTCGTGCTCGTGATCGCTGAGGCTTTCTTCCTGCCTGACCTGCGGTCTGCGGAGGCTCTCGTCGACGATGATGATGTGGATGCTGACGATGATGATGGTGATGATGAGGATGGCGATGGCGATGGCGATAATGACGATAATGATGATGATGATGATGATGATGATGATGATGATGATGATGATGATGATGATGATGATGATGATGATGATGATGATGATGATGATAATGATGATGATGATGATGATGCTGATGCTGATGATGATGATGGTGATACTGATGATGCTGATGATGATGACTATGATGGTGATGATGGTGATGACGATGATGATGGTGACGATGATGATGATGATGATGATGATGATGATGATGATGATGACGATGATGATGGGGAGGAGGAGGAGGAGGAGGAGGAGGAGGACGACGACGACGAGCACAGGCGTGTGATGATGATGGTGAAGGTGTAAGTGTGGATGGTGAGTGAGTGAGTGTGCGGAGGGAGAAAAGGAGAGCAGGAGGAGGAGGAGGAGGAGGAGGAGGAGGAGGAGGAGGAAGACTGCGCGGGGCGTCCAGCGAAAACAAAAGACCCACTGTGGACGTGGGGGGAAATTCAACAGCTTTACGGATTGAGGCCGGTACCTTTCCAACATGTGACTCTCGCCTGAGCGCCGCGCACATTCGTCTGAAACGGTTGCAAAAGTTTCTAGGGTACGTATGGACGACGTTCCCGGAACTGCGTCCTGGCACGATTTAGGATTGACAGGACGCAACAGTTAAGTGGATCCGCAGTGCTGCAATTCCAGGAAATGTTCTGGATGACACAACAGTCATGTTGATCCGCGGCGCTGAAGTCCCAAAGACTATTTTGTTTGCACGGCCGAAGACTCCCAGACTGCTTCGAATGGACCACATCCCGCAATGGTATCAAGTTCTTTCAGGAACATGTGAAGAGAGAACTTGGAGGGATGGCCCATTGCAGCATCGTAGATGCGTGCTCCCGCGATGGGATCGCGCAGCGCGCGGGGACACCGCGCTGGAGGAGGGTGTGCGCTCGTGCGCACTGCTGGCGTGGTCAATATTTGCGCCGCGCACCGCGCGAGACCTGGTAATCCTCGCGCCTGCTCGTGCCAAGTAGGATGAGGAAGAGGAGGAGGACTAGGAGGAGGAGCATGAGGAGGAGGGAGACGATGAGGAGAAGCCTCCGCAGCCCCCTCCCAGAATAATAAGATGGCCAATGGATGGCCAACGTCGGTCGAAGGAGAAAGAGGAGGATGAGCGATTGTACACCGTGATGGTGGTTGTGATGGTGAGCAGGAGATGATGAGGAGGAAGAGGACGAGCACGAAGTTGAACAGGACGAGGATCAGGAGGAAGCTGATGATGCAAGGATCAGGGGGGGACATTTGTAGTGGTGGGGAGGAGGATGAAACTCATGATGGTGATGTGAAGGATTCGGATGATGACGATAATGAGGATGATGACGATGATGATGATGATGCTGTTCATGCTGATGATGAGGATATTGTTGAAATTGGTGGTGAGGATGATGATGCTGATGATGATGGCGATCATGATGACGCTGATGGCAATGATTATGATGCAGTTGATGATGATGCTGCTGATAATGATGGTGGTGGTGATGATGATGACGATGGTGATGCGGATGATTGTGATAATGCTGACGGTGCTAATGATGATGATGATGAAGAAGATGATGATGATTATGCTGATGATGATGATGCTGATGATGATGATGATGAAGGTGATGATGATGCTGATGATGATGCTGCTGATGATGATGCTGCTTGATGATTGACGGTGGTGGTGGACGATGACTGGCGGATGATGGCGATAACGATGACGATGACGATGGTGATCGTGAGTAGGATGATACATATACCGATGATGCTGATGATGATGCCGGTGATGACGTATGGATGATGGTTGTGCTGCAGCGGTTGATGATTATGGTGGTGGCGATGATGATTATGCTGATGATGCCGGTGATGATGATGGTGATGATGATGATGGTGATGATGCTAATGATGGTGATGATGATGCTGATGATGATGATGACGAAGATGCTGATGATGCTGATGAGGAGGATGAGGATAAGGTTGAGGATTCTGATGAGGATTATTATGCTAATGATGATGATGGGGCTGATGATGATGCTGCTACTGCTGATGATGATGGTGATGACTTATGCATGATGATGACGACGATTATGATGGTGATGATGATGCCGATGAAGATGATGATGTTGATGACGATGGCGATGACGATGATGATGCTGATGATGATGATGATGATGATTGATGATGATGATGATGATGATGATGATGATGATGATGATGATGACGATGACGATGACGATGACGATGACGATGATGATGATGCTGATGATGATGCTGATGATGATGTTGATGGTGATAATGATGATGATGATGTGATGATCTCGTTGATGATGCTGATCTTGATGCTGCTGATGATGATGAGAAGTAGAAGGAGAAGGAGGAGGAGGATCGGGAGCAGGAGCAGGAGCAGGAGCAGGCGCAGGTCGAGGAGGAGAAGGAGGAGGCGGCGGAGGAGAAGGAAGGAGGAGGAGGAGGAGGAGGAGGAGGAGGAGGAGGAGGAGGAGGAGGAGCGCACGTCCCCCGGCAAGGAGAGGGAGGAGGAGCAGGAGCAGGAGGAGGAGGAGGAGGAGGAGGAGGAGGAGGAGGAGGAGGAGGAGGAGGAGGAGGAGCGGCAGGAGGGGAGCGGCCCCTCCGGCTGCCGCGCGGGCGCAACCCGTCCTTCGTGGGAGCTGCCGCACTGCTCGGCGCAGTGCTGCCCCACGCACCTGGCGCTCGCGACGCTGCGGAAGGCCACGACCATCACGACAAACATCAAGAGGCCCGAACTGTAGAACGCAGCTGCGCGAGAGAATGAGAGTAAAAACTTGAGCGCCCCTCCCCCCCCCAATCACAGGCCCATTCGGCTGTGACCGTGTCTGGTCGCTCCGCCGATGACCCTCCAATAATTGGCCGTCCTGGGGCCACGGAGCGGCCCGAAGCGATCCCGGTCGGGAGGACCTGGCTCGAGGCTCGAGGCTCGAGGCTCGAGCCTGGAGGAGCACTGTCTTCCGGCGTCCCGCGGGGCCCCAGGACGGCCCCGCGCGGGGCGGCGAGGGCGGCGGCGGGGAGGGCGTGGATTTTTTTTGTTGGGGGGGCACGGCACCCCGCTCCTCTGCACGCCCGACTGCCCAGCTCGTTGACCTTGTGGTCGTTTTCTTACTCCCTGTCTTGCCGATCGGCGCGGGCCCTCGCAACCCCCTCCTCCTCCTCCTCCTCCTCCTCCTCCTCCTCCTCCTCCTCCTCCTCCTCCTCCTCCTCCTCCTCCCCCCCACGGAGTAGATCTTGGCCATTCTTGGCGCCTCCTTCGAACGGAGCGTCTCTCCCCCAGTCGCGCGAAGCAGTCGCAGTAAGCACTACCAAGCGGTCGCATCAAGCAGAGAGAGGTCTGGAGCCTGACCCCCCCCCTCCTCGCCCCCTTCTGCCCAATGTCGAAACGCCGAAGAAGAAAACGCTCACCTTCTGTGGCCGTCCTGAGGCCCGGGGAGCGACCAGAAACGATCGCGGTCGGCAGGGCCCGAAACGAGACTGGACGAAGAAGAAAAAGGACGGGCACGGCACCCCGCTCCTGTGCATGTCATACTGCCCGGCTCGTTGACCTCCTGTGGCCGTCCTGAGGCCAGAGAACGACAGGCGTCGGAAAGAATTCGGCATCAATCGCGCGTAACATATGGTGTGAACTCTCCCCCCTCTCCCCCCGAATGCAATGTTGGGCTCGGATCTCCCGAGCTGGAGTTTCGGACCAGTGGTGCGGACACGTGCCAACTTTGAAATGCGGGGGGAAGGGGGAATGTTGCTGAATTTGTTCCCTCAACCGGACCACAAACGATCGCGGTCGGTGGGTCCCGAAACGAGACTGGACGAAGAGGGAAAAGGAGAACGGGCTGCATCAGCATAAACTTTCGGAGGTCCGCGCGGATTTGTTGGATCGGCGCTGGGACCCCCCGGCGGTGCTCGCGCGCGGACCTTCGAAAGTTCATCGCACCAGCTATCCAGGCCAGGAGAGCTTTTTGTGTGTCTCAGGCCAGGCTCTCGAGCAGGCAGGGCGGCATTCGCTGAACTCGGAGGGGGAGAGGGAGGGACGAACGCCGACACGGCACAGACACACACACACACACACACACACACACAACACACACACGGCGAACGAGGAGGAGAGAGGAGAAACCCACACAACCCTTGCGGGCTCCTGGCAACAGCCGCTGATTAATGTAATATCTGACGCAGGCGGCAGAGGCGATTAGAATCAATACTGTTCTTCAGTGCTCGGGCAAAGGCGTGGCAAAACCGAACAGGGTAGGGCTCCGCAACTTTTGTCCACAATTTGCCCGAGCTCTGGTCGACTCCAGTCAGCACAATGTGGGGCTTATTCGAGTGACTGCAGATGCCTCCCCTCCCTCCGCAGAGTGGAGGGAGGGATATAGAGAACGATGGAGCCCAGACCTGGACCCGGGTCCGCTTGCGCCACCTGGCGCCAAACCCACAGTAGTCCGTCGTGCAATTGTGGCTGGTCTGGTCTTTAAAGAGCCGCTGAAGCGAGGGGACCTGCCACATCCAGCTGGACCCAGGGCTCTCAAGGGCAACTGGGGTGCCCACTCGGATGCAGGCGCGGATGACTCGCAGGCACTTAAGCTGGAGTTGCCCCGCTTGCAGGCCTTAGAGGCCCGAGGGGCGAGGTTAGGGAGGCCCCAGAGGTGGGCGGAGTCGCGGAGGCGGCACCAACTTGAACCCGGAGGCCCGTGGCGCGCCTGGGACCAGGTGCAACAGGGAGTCCCAAGCCACACTGATACTGCAACACCACTGGAGATCCAGCCCAGGATAGTGGACTGGACCACGGGGCGATTCAGATCAAACCAAGGCTGACTGATTATATCTGCTGATACAACACCAAACCCTAGAGAACGCATGGCCTTGGACAGGCCGGCTTCGCCGGCGAACAGCTCGAGAAAAACCTGTTTTTTGCTCACGGAGCTGCTGCGAAGTGCCTGCCTGAGCACACGCCGCAGCCGGGCCCGCACCTCCAGGTCGCTCAGGGCCGCGGCGGAACTGGAGGGAGCGGCCGTCCGAGGAGGAACGCGCTCTCGAGGCCCTCCGAGACGCGGCGGCCGTACTCCACGATCGCCGCCGGGGCTTTGTGGAGCTCGGCGAGCGCCCGAGCCTCCTTGCCGTACCGTTTGAGCATCGAGTCGCTGCGCCAGCGGCCCCGACCCTTGACCTCCAGGACGCTCCGCGACTTCAGCAGGAGGTCGTGCGAGGCGCCGCCGTGCCGGAGGCCGTAGGCGGTGATGCCCATCGCGCTGAGCCACAGCGCCGCGGCCGACGCCTGCAGCTGCCCCGACAGGTCGCCTGGCGGGAAGCTCCAGAGCCGTTGATCTGCTCGTCGGCAGCGCGCCTTCAGGGCCAGCAGCGACTGGTGCAGGAAGCCGAAGTCGCCCAGCACCACGCTCTCGTCGTAGGCCCCCACCTTCGTCGGCTTCTCGAGCTCGGTGGGGCCCAGCAGCAGGGCCCAGTGGGCGGCAGTTGCTCCTGCAGCCGCCACTGGAGGGACCAGCTGCATCGACGTCAGCGTGTCGCACTCCCCTCCCCGGGCCTGAGGTACGCGTGGGACGAGATCAGGGTGGCGATCGCGTGCTCGATCAGGTCGTTGGCGAGCATGTGCCCCGCCAGCGCGGCTACCAGCACCCAGGGAACTGGAAGGCGGGTCTTCCGGGGCACTACCTTGCCCCAGCCCGCCAGCGCCCGGCTGGCCCGGGGCAAGCTGAGGTGGCCGTAGCGGCCGACCTCGGGGTAGTAGAACTTCACCGCCGCTAGGGTCTTGCTCGCCACGCCCCCGGCGCACCCCAGGAAGAAGAGCTTGTCCATGTAGAGCGCCAGCCCTAGGTCGAGGCCGCAGTGCGAGTCCCACTCGACCTTCGACTCGACCGCCCACTCCAGGAACGCGCGAACCTTCGTGAAGTAGTCCTTCTGCGTCGGGCTGGCGATCGAGCGGCTCTCCAGGTAGGTGAGCTGGAACGAGGCCGGGGGGAGCTCCGAGCTGGGCGATGATCGCTGGCATCGGGTCCTCCTCGCCCGCGCAGCCGTCGCAGAAGGAGCCGCCAGGTGGGCCATCCAGCCCCCCGCCGCCGCCGCCAGGGCCCTGGCCTCGCAGGGGGCTGACCGCCTCGAGGTCGGGGAAGCGTGGGGCGACAGGAAGGACAGGGCAAGGACTAGCATCACCAGGAACTGGGTCGGTGGCCGCAGCGACGCTGTCGGGCCTGCCCTGCTCCTTGATGTAGTAGCAGCCTCTGGACGGAGCATCTGAGGGGTTCCTCTCTGACGGGACCCAGCGAACACCTAAGTCCAGGCGGCAGCCGAGAGTCAAAGCGCAAACCTCTCGAAGGACGTCCCGAATCTGGAAGGCGGCGGAGCGGCCCTCACCCACGGCCAAGGCGAGGCCCATGTCGTCGACGAGGGCCAGGATTCGAGTCCCGAGCGCCTTTCGGTCCCGAAGGGTGCGCCGGAGGGCGTTCGACAGGGCGAGGCCCTCGAGGCGAAAGATGTTCGCTGGAGCCCGCCAGGGGAAGGACTCCACGATGTGCCAAGCCTCGGGGTCCGTGAAGGACGGGTCCACCATGTCGTAGGCCCTCCTGTACTCGTCGGCCTGGCGCAGACTGTCGGGCAGGTCGTCCTCCACCACTGCGTCGTGCAGCTCGAAGGCGTGCGCCCGCGCGGCGGCCGCTCCCTGCTTGTAGCGCCACTTCTCAGCCGCGCGGCCCCAGCGGCCAACCAGCTCGGGGGGCGCAGCCCGCACGCAGACGCCGCAGCCCCAGTGGGAGGCGTCCGAGGCCGTCACGTTGGGGTACCACTCGGCGTCGGTGTGCGCCACGAAGAGCGGGAGGAGGTTCCTGACCTGTCGGAGCTCCCACGCCACGGAGTCCCAGATCGCGCCGACCTGGTGCTGGTGGACCTTGATGAAGGCGCGGACGGTGTTGAGGATCGAGAGGGTCGACCGCTGCAGCAGCATGATCCAGGTAGCGTGCCCGAGGACCACCTCCAGGACGTGACCAGAGCAGCGGCCACGCGCAAGCAGCTCCTCGATCGCGAGCCGCAGGCGCCACATCCGCCTAGTGGCCACCCGCGCGGTGTGAGCCTTCCCGTCGAAGTAGAGGCCCACGAAGTCGGTCGCGCAGACGGGCTCGGCGGTGTTCTCGTGAACCAAGAAGCCCTGGTCGTCGAAACTGGTCGTCACCCGCCTGCCCGCGGCGGCCACCCGGCTGCAGGGGGTGCCAAGCACCGCGAAGTTGTCGACGTAGCCTGCCGCCTGCAGCGGACGGGTCGGCCCGAGGGGGCTGGCTGCGGCTCGGTCCTTGGCTAGGACGTCCGCGTTGAGCCCACCCCGAGCCAGGCCCTCCTCGGTGACCAGCTGGCAGAGGTGAAGCGCCCAGCTCCAGCCCATCGGCAGCACCGTCAGCACGGGGGTGAGGAGAGTGGCGGCCGAGGGCCGCTCACCACCAACCTCATGGCGGCCGAGGGCGCCTGCTCGAACCGGGGGTAGCCTGAAGTATGACCCCAGCTCTGGAGGCACAGCGATGGCGTAGAAAGCGTCCTGGATGTCGCCGACCGAGTACCAGACCACGTCGCACTCGCTGGTCTCCATCTTCGCGAAGGCCGAGGCTGAGGGCAGGTGTGTCGACGGCGGCGGCTCGAAGCCGCAGTTGGCGAGACGAGTGTCGAAAATGATGCGCTGCTGGCCAGATTTCTTCTTGACAAAGGACAAGCCCACGGTCGCGCCTGCCGTCATGGGCTCGAGGCGCGCCATTCCGCGATCCAGCATCCCCTTGACGAAGTCGGCGTAGACGCGCTGGTTGCGGAAGGCGGGGTCGACGTAGGGGCGGAGAAGTCCGAGCTCAGACCGAATGGCAGCCGCTGCCGCCGGAGGTCGTCGCATCTTGGCCGTCAGGTCCCTCAACCAAGAAGGGTGAGACTTGCGCGGGGGCGGGCGGCGCGGCCGCCGGGCAGCTCCGCGCCGGCGGAGCGGGCGCCGGTGCCGCCCGCGGCGGCTCCGGCACGGGCAGCGCCGCAGGCAGCGGCGCCCACCGCCGCGCCACCCAGGCGGCGAGGAGGTGGAACGCGATCAGCCCTCCCCCGCGGGCAGCAGCGCGCATGCGGGCCCCGAAGGGGGCTCGGCCACCTGAGGGCCTCACAGACAAGGCTTGAGCCGGGGCGGTTTCGGAGAACCCGCGCGGCCTTCAACGCCCCAGCGATTATCGTTCGAGAACAGGCCATGCTTACGCATTCTTGCAATTCATCGAGGGAAGGGTCATCGATCAGAGCAATCTTGAACAGGGACCGACCGTCCAGGGATGCCTATAGGCCTTCCGCGACATGTTCTCGGATCAAAATCATGTTCTACTAACCAAGGCACTGCTCTCAGAACACAAGCCCGATGCACTAAAAAAAGACAGTCTCAGCCAGAAATAATCTAAGAACATACAGTGCGGGCGCGGCCGCAAGAAACCCTCGCAAGAAACCCAAACCTGCACACCCGTGCGCGAAGTGCACTGGAGGGGAAGCCCGGAGCACCCTGAGCGCAGCAGCTCCGTCAACGGCCGCGAGAAGTCGCCGCGCAGCGCGCGGAACGAAGAAACCCAGGATACCCTGCTGAAAATCCTGTGGCTTCTTGATGCGCGCCCCCACTGCATCGTGCAAACCAGCGCAGATTATCTTTAGTGGCACGCCGCGCCACTGCGTGACCGATCGGACACGACAAGAACATGAGCCCGATGCATGGAAAAAAGACGGCCTCAGTCAGAAATGTTCTAAGAGCACATCGTGCAAACCAAGGAGGTGGTGGAAGAAAAATACAAAAAAGAGGGAGAGGAGGAGGAGGAAGAGGAGGAGGAGGAGGAGAAAAAAAATAAAAAAGAAGGAGGAGAAGGAAGTTATCTTTGGTGGCACGCCGCACCATTGCGCGACCCATCGGAGACGACACGAGAAACGGGGCAAGGAGCCCTGGAGAAAGGAACCTCTGTGGCCGATACCGCGCAGCGCAGTTACCTCCGCACCCTTGGCGGGCGACCTAGCTGAATGCTGCTGCCTGCTTGAGGCATGCGCGCTGCTGCCATCACATCACAGTTGTGTGCCGATGTACGCGGTGCGTCGGCACATCTCATCACATCTCATTCGCACCTCAGCCTGGCGAACGAACAGCCAGTGTGGCGCCAAACGTCTGCTCGACGAGGGCCGTCGCCGAGGACGGTCGATGCTCACGCCGACGACATAGACATCACCAAGACGGCGACGACAGCCGCGCAAGCAGAAAGAGGGAGCGGAGGCGCGCCCCCTGTACGACGACTCGTCCTCCCGGTTCTCGCCGAAGCACTTGCGGGAGAAGCCGACGATGGTGTGGGCGATGGCGCTCGCGCACTGCTCCTGCCCGGCGGTGCCCATTAGCAGGAGGAGGAGGAGGAGGAGGACGACGACGACGAGGAGGACGAGGAGGAGGAGGAGGAGGAGGAGGAGGAGGAGGGGGGCAATTTTGGTCCTTCGAAGTCCAAGGGGCATCTGGAGGTCGCGCTGGGCAGAATGGCTTCGCGCTTGCACTGTGGAGTCCACGGAGCCTCCTAGGGATGCCCCCGGAGGTGACCACACAGGAAAAGCATGCTGTCCTCTGTGATTAGCGCCGTTTCGCAAATTTCGGCTTACGATGGGCCCGGGAGCTTCAAGGCGGTCCCGAGATCGCCCAAGGAAGCCTCAAGAGGGGCCCAAAGAGCGCCCACGAGAGCTCGAGGAGGGCGCCAAGAGCTTTCTCGGGTTCCACCAGGCAACCAACCCTTCAGGTGATGCCAAGAGGACCTGAGAGGCTCCGGAAAGAGCCCTGAGAGAGATCCAAGTTCCCAGAAGCTCCCAAGATGGCCCTAGGATAGCCCCACGATGGCTTGAAGAGCCCTCCAAGTGGCTCTCAGAGGGCTCGAAGTTCCTTCTTATGAGGTTTGCTTTGCCTGATCCCTCCTTTGACTTGACATTTGCCTCCTCCTATTTTTTTCACCAGTGCCCTTCTCAGGACGACTCGCGCGGGCCCCGTTTCCGAATGGGTTGGTGGGGATACTCTGATTCGAGCTGTGACCTTACTTTCGCACTTCGCATGCGCATTCTGGACGTGCGGCAAGCACCTGGACCCCAAATCCATGACAATCCCTCGTGGCCAGAAACGGAAAAGAGCACCCGCGCTCTCACTCAACAATCTGCGCTCGAGCCTCCTTCCCCAGCGGTACCTCGGGGTGTTTGGTGGCGTCCGGAGGTCCCAGCAAGGGCCCGCAAAGGCGCAGCACCTCGGTCCTCGACCCTGGGCCCTCGATGCTCGAGCTACGGCCCTCGAGCTCCGCAGTTGCACTCCAGATTCGCACTGGGCGCCTGCACCATGGCCGTGGGTGGGAAGCGCATCCACATCCACGGCCTCGCGGTCCAAACTCATCGGCCGCGAACCCATGGATCCCGGGCGACTTTGCGCAGATGCCCCGTGCTGCCCTGGCCGCCCGAGTCTTCCCCGAAGAGCGACCCGAATCCCCGGATCGTCCGGGCCCCCGAATTCCAGGAGGGAGGGAGGGAGAGGGGGAGGAGAGAAGGAGGAGGAGGAGGAGGAGGAGGAGGAGGAGGAGGAGGAGGAGGAGGAAGAGGAGAAGGAGTAGGAGGACGATCTAGGAGGGGTGGAGAGAGGAGGAGGATCAGGAGGAGGAAGGAGGGAGCAGGAGAGGGGGGAGCAGGAGGAGGAAGGAGGAGGAGAAGGAGGAGGAGGATCAGGAGGAGGAGGAGGCGGAGGAGGATCAGAAGCAGGAGGAGGAGGAGGAGGCGGGAGGATGAGGAGGAGGCGGAGGAGGATCAGGAGCAGGAAGAGGAGGAGGAGGAGGAGGAGGAGGAGGAGGAGGAGAAGCGGGGAGGAGGAGGAGGAGGAGAAGGAGGAGCAGGGAGGAGGGATGTCGCAGGCCCACGCGGCAGAACAGAACGTAGCGCTCAACGAGCGTGTGCGGGGAAACAGAAGACTCGAACATCTGCCTGGCAAACTTCCCCCCATCAGTCTCGCCCAGCAAGCTGGACGCTGGGAACCCAACCATGCCCTGACCAACTGGCCAACAACATGGGCACGTGCCAACATGCATAACGCAGGCACAAGCTGGGACCAAACCTCCGTCTTAGTCTTCCTTTCCCTGGCTAGCTCCCAATAGCGCCAGCAACGCTGTGCCTTAGGGAGGACACCAAGCAAACGAGGCGAGCCACCAAGGACCGCCCTACACCCCGCGCCAAAATGGCGCAAGGAGTTTCCGGAACGGCACCCCTGGGACGAAGACACGAAGCGTTGCTTAGCGCCTGAACCCCGCCAGGCACGGTGACCACGTGCCCGCGGCAGAGGGCGCTGCCACCAAGAGGTTGCCGGCCGAGAGACGCGGCCCCCAATCCGCCTCCGTAGCGTCACTGGCGGTACACCTCGTAGGTCGCCGAGAGTGGCCGCCGCACTGAAGCGCGGCTGAAACCAGGCGGACCTGTCCAGCAGCACCGAGAAAGATCTCACCGTGGCTCCAGCGGCCCTCTTCTCCCGCCCCGATCCTCCTCCTCCTCCTCCTCCTCCTCCTCCTCCTCCTCCTCCTCCTCCTCCTCCTGTCCTCCTCCTCCTCCTCCTTCCCTGCTCCGCCTCCTCCTCCTCCTCCTCACTCCTCCTCCTCCTCCATCCTCTTCCTCCTCCTCCTCCTCCTCCTCCTCCTCCTCCTCCTCCTCCTCCTCCTCCTCCTCCTCCCTGCTCCGCATCCTCCTCCCCTCTTCCTTCTTCTCCTCCTCCCCCTCCTCCTCCTCCTCCTCGCCTCCCCTCCTCCTCCTCCTCTCCTCCTCCTCCTCTCTTTGTCCTCCTCCTCCTCCTGCTTTTTCCTCCTCCTCCTCCTCCTCCTCTCCTCCTCCTCCTCCCTCCTCCTCCTATCTCCGCTCCTACTCCTCCTCCTCCTCCTCCTCCTCCCCGAATTGCGCTCTCCGCTCCCTCCTTTTGTCCTCTCTCTCTCTCTCTCTCTTTCTCTTTCACCTGCTCTCTCTGCTCCCTCTTCCGTCCTCCCTCTGCGCTCCTCCCCCTGCCCCTCCCCCTCCCTCCCTCCCTCCTCCCCACATCCTCCCTGCTCCGATCCTTCTCCCGTCTCTTCCTCCCTCCCTCCTGCCTCGTTCATTACAACTTGAGTAGCAGCTGCCCTCCTTGGACATGCCAGCACTGCAGGCCGAACCCAATTGGCTCGTCGCTGGTGTGCTCCAGGAGTACGCATCTGCCAACGCAGCTCCGCCAAACAGCGCCACGATCGCCACCTTCCAAATAAGTAGGATGAGGGACATTGCACAGCGCAGCGAAAGAAACAAGTGCATGCGCACACGCAGACACACGAAGCCGTACACACGCATCACGATTGAAATTGCATGTGCACGAACATCATCGCTGCATCACTCGCGTGTATAACTCGGCACTGGCTCACATCCACAGTGTAACTCCATCGAGCCTGCGTGAGCTATGCCGACGCATCTAGCAGACAGCGGCATCGGCACTGCCAGCGATAGGAGCTGGGATGCTCACGCTGCTGCTTATGCTTATGTCGCGAGTCGCTGTGGGGCATACGCCATTGCCCGTTACGGAACGCCGTGCTCCGTACGTGCTTTCGCAGAGGGTGTGCCAAAGCACTCTTGCCTCAACGGCCTGCGAATGGCCTCCCTGGCTGGCCGCCCCGCGCGCGGAAACGGGGCAAAGGGTGGCGGCGACCCCGCCCCCGAGCGGGCGGGACGGGGGCAGCAGCCGCGAGGCTCCCGACTGGCAGAGCCAGCGCCGCGATAAGGGGAGCTCCGGAGCGGCCGGCGGGGGGAAAGGGGCGGAGGCGGGAGCGCCAGCCGGCGCGTCCCGCGGGGCCAGTGCGACCGCCGTAGGGGGTCCACCCTGCTCCTCCGCCTCCTCCTCCTCCTCCTCCTCCTCCTCCTCCTCCTCCTCCTCCTCCTCCAAGCTGCCAGCTCGGCCCGATTTGGGTTGCCGAGCCCGCGCCATCGGGGCTCGCGCGCCGCCAGCGGCCCTCGCGGCCGCCCTTCCTGTCCCTCGCCGCGCTTCGTCTCGCTCCCTCAGGGCCGCGATGGATCCGGAGCCCCTGCGGCGGCGTGCTCGCCGGCCGAACCGGACGGCCGCTCAGCGCCGCGCGCAATATGCGCGGGCGCAAGGCCGAGTGGCGCAGCATCTGCTGAAGGCCTTCGACGAGATCGTGGGCCACCGTGGCCAGCAGCTCACCTTCCTCGGCAAGGCGCTCCGAGAGGCGCTCGCTGGCGGCCCAGATGCAGGACCCGATGATGCTGTTGCAAGTGCTGAGCCCGCGGACGTCCCGCCACACGTTAGAGGTGGAGATGACGAGCGGGATGCACCTCTTCTTCAGCCTGGAAATGCTGAAGCCAGGGGAGATGGGGGGAGCCATAAGGGCGTTGCCCTGGCACTGACCCACCCGCCCCTGGCGACGGCTGCAGCGGCGGGGGCGGCGGCGGCGGCGTTTGCCACCACGGGCACGCAGGAGGGCGAGACCAGCATCGTGGAAATGGTCCACGCCCTCCGCGCGGAGATCGCCGCTGCAACGGGCCAGGCGGGGGCCCCCACGGCCAGCGCCGTGCATGCAGTGGAGCGTGACGACACCGAGCGTGAGGAGAAGGCGGTGGCGGCGCATGAGGTGCTGCGTGGCGTGCAGGGCGGCCATTTTGGTACTGCACGCGGCGGAAGAGGAAGAGGAGCTGCTACGGGGTCCGCGGCTTCCGCGACCGCGACCTCTCCTGCCCCAGGGGCTGCTGCTGCAAGGAGGCCACTCCCAGGCATTTCGCCGCCCACTGACGAGCAGTGCAAACAACAGTGATCGCTGAACTGGCTGTGGTACGCGTTCACCGTCGCGGCCCTCGTCGTGCTCGGTGCGGTAGAGTTCTTCATCGTCTCCTACTCCTTCCATGTGCTCGTGGTGCGCTACCATGTGCTCGCGTTCGCCGTGAAGGCCAGGGGAGAGGTAGCGGTTTGTTACATGACTTCGTCATTGGTCTCATCTCATCTCATCTCATCTCATCTCATATCCCCCTCCTCCTCCTCCCCCTCCGCCTCCGCCTCCACCTCCTCCTCCTCCTCCTCCGCCTCCTCCTCCTCGTCCTCCCTCTCCTCCTCCTCTTCTTCCTACTCCTCCTCCTCCTCCTCCTCCTCCTCCTCCTCCTCCTCCTCCTCCTCCTCGGGTCGAGCAATGGCGGCGAAGGGTGAGGTTAGGGGGGGGGGGGGGGGGGGGGCGACGCCCGACGCTGGAGAGGAGAGGCCAGCGGAGCGGAAGCAGGCGAGCGGAGGCGGGCGAGGAGGGGGGCCGCGCGCGACGGGTTGCGGGGCGCGCAGGGAGGAGCGGCGGGGAACCGACGGGGCGCCGCGGGTGGGGCGGCGACCTGGGCGGGGTGTGGACAGCCAGGACAGCGGCGGAGGCACGCAGAGCAGCAGCGTGGCGAGGCACAGGACCGAGGAGATCAGCCTGTGGTGGAGCGGATTGCGGCAACCGCAGCGGGGCGGGAGCCAGCCTCGGGGCCCTTCGCGGCCTCCGCGCTGCCCCCATGCTCGCGGCGATCGGGGCGCAGCGGGGCAAAGGGAGCAGCGGGGACCCCCGAGGCGGCCGCGCCGGCAACCTCGAGGACGAGAGAGCCCAACACGATCCTCGCAGAGGGCCCACCATGATGATGAAGCGCTTGCCGTCGCTCGGACGTCCATTTCCCGTGCATTTGTCGGTGTCGTGCGTGATTTTGTTTTGCTCGATGGTCCAGGATGGTCCTCGATGGTTCTCGCCGAGAAAAAATGCACACGTCCGAGCGATGCCGAGAGCGAGGGCGCGAGGAAAAGGGAACCGCCCTGGGAGCTCCAGCGAGGCACCGCTGCGGGCGGCCGCGGCCGTGCGCCGACGGGGCAGGGCGGCAAGCAGGGAGGAGGGCCGCAGCCCTGAGCGGCTGCAGGCATCTGGGCGGAGGCACGACCGGTGCGAGGCGGCGGGCCCGCAGGCGGCGGGCCGGCAGGACGCCGGTGCAGGGGCCCCATGCGCCACGCCCAGGGCAAGACCACCGAGCGAGGCAGCACAGCGGCGCGCGATCAGCATAGAGGGCCGGCCCTGGCGATCGAGCGCGGCCGCGGGATAGAGAGGGAGCCAGCGGCAGAGGGGCCGGCGATCCAGCGACCGAGCGAAGCCGCGGTGAAACGAGCGCACGGAAGGCCGCCCGTGGGCAGGCCCTCGCCAGCGGCAGGCGCGGGCGGCCAGGCAGCCGCGGCGGCGACGAGGCAGGCGCCAAGGGCGGGCGGGCCCGCACCCGAGGCAGCTGGCGAGCGCAGGGCCGGCGGCACTCCTCCGCCGAGGGGATCCGTGCCGCGAGTCGCGACGCAGGCCGCGCGAAGAGGCGGCCTCGACCTGCCTGGCCGCGGGGCCCCCCGCCAGGGGGGCGGGACGGGCGCGCCCCGATCGGGGCGACGCTGGGGGCGCGGCGCTCGTCGTCGCCAGCGCCGGGCCAGCTCTGCTAGGAAGTTCGCGCGGACCACGCTCACCTCGCCCACTGTCGGCCACTTCCACTGAGACCCGCCGTCGGGAGCAGAGGGGCTGCCGTCTGTGCGGGGCCAGCTGGCACCGTCGAGGCCGAGGAGCCCGTGCCGGCTGCGGGGCCGGGCGGGCCCGCAGCGCCGCCCCGGACCAGGCCACGGGCGCCCCCGCGCACGGAGGGGCGCCTCGTGCTCGGGGCTGCCCGGCGTGCCGATGGGGCATGCCTCGTGCGGGCGCCTCTCCGGGGTGGTGGTGCCGGGCGATGGCTGCTAAATCCGTGGCTGCTAAGATCGACCTCCGGGAAGTTGTCTTCGTCCTTCTGGGAAGAAGCCCGTTGACTGTTTCGCGTGCCGCGCCTCATTCCGGGAAGTTGTTTTTTTCCTTCCGGGAGGGCCGTTTTAGCAGCCACGGTTTTAGCAGCCCTTGCCCAGCTTTCGAACGGGGTGGAGCGTGGGTTCTCGGTGCGGGCTGCAGCTTTTTGGGGGGACCGCGGGGGGGCCGAGCACAAGCGCGCGGGACGCTACCATCGCATCGCATTCGGCGATCGGGGGACCCCATTGGGCCCGCACCAAAGGTCACTCCGGGGAAAGGTCACTCTGAGGTCTAGCCGAACCAGGTCACCGCGCTTTCTGGGGCGTCTTCAGCCGGTGATGGTCGTCGGAGAGATGTCTTTCCTTGGGGGCCGTTTCGAGACGGACACCTGGATCGCCCAAGAACGCGCGCGATACTTGGAAACAGGG
Source organism: Prorocentrum cordatum (assembly GCA_963575745.1). Lineage (NCBI taxonomy): Eukaryota > Dinophyceae > Prorocentrales > Prorocentraceae > Prorocentrum > Prorocentrum cordatum. The sequence goes on along the minus strand of CAUYUJ010013102.1, from coordinate 406,528 downwards.
GCCGTGTGACTGTGGGCACGCTGAAAGACATACTACTCCATACAGCGAGCTCGACGAGACCTGAGGTTGCTTTCGTTTTGTTTGTTCTCATGTTGTTTTCTTTCGCTCCCGTCTGCTTCGATTGGTTATGTGTTGTTTCGCTTTCTTTCGTTTCGTCCCCCTTCGCGTCGTCTTCTTTCGTTTCGTCCTTCTTCGCTTCGTGCTCGTTCGTTTCGTGTTGTTTCGTTTCGTTCGTCGGTTTCTCCTTTCGTTTCGCCTTATTTCGTGTCGCCCTATTTCGTGTCGTCCTCTTTCGTTCCGACTTATTTCGTTTCGTCTTTTGTCGTCTCGTCCGCTGTCGTTTCGTCCTTATTCGTTCCGTTATCCCTCGTTTCGTCCTCTTGCGTTTCGTACCTGTTCGTTTCGCCCTCTTTCGCTTCGCTCTCTTTCGTTTCGTTCTCTATCGGTTCGTCCTGTGCCGTTTCGTCTTCTATCGTTTCGTCCTCTTTCGTTTCGCCCTCTTTCGCTTCGCTTTCTGTCGTTTCGTGTTGCGTCGCCTCGTCCGCTCAGAACGCGCGCGGGGCGGACCGGCGCGCGCGGAGCAGACGACCTGGAACCGCGGAAACGGACGACTTGAAACCGGACGAATCGAAACCGGACGACATGAAGCCCAGACGATCGAAACCCAGACGAATTGAAACCTAGACGATCGAAACCCAGACGATCGAAACCCAGACGAATCGAAACTGGGCGACACGAAGCCTGGACGATCGAAGCCCAGACGACTTGGAACCGGACGAATCGAATCGAGCAGGACGAGCCGAGCAGGCCGTATCGCACCAGACGAATCGGACAGGACGAGTCGGACTGGACGAAATGAACGTCGGGCGACATGAAGGGAATCCTGTTAAGGACCCCTTGGGTTAAGTCGGGCCTGTCCCCCTACAGGAGGACTTTCGACGAAAAATGAAAAATACCCCCCAAATAATCAACAAATAATCCAAAAATAATCCGGGGACTATTTTTTGAGTATTGTTTGGCCTTTTTGGGCGTATTTTGAAATATTTTCATTTTTCGTCGAAAATATCCCTGTAGGGGGACGCGCCCGCCAGAACCCTTGGGCTGTCTTGGAGGCCCTGGGCCCCAGCCCAGGAGGCCCAAAGCACCGACCGCGACTGAACTGCTGCACGAGTTTCGCAGGCTCTCTTCCTGGTTTCCGAGGCGTCCCAGACGGCCCCACGAGAGGCACGCGTGGCGTGGCTCTTGCACAAAAGTAAGGGGGAAGGAAGAGGAGGAGGAGGAGGGGAAGGAGGAGGAAGAGGAGGAGGAGGAGGAGGAGGAGGAGGAGGAGCAGGAGGAAGAGAAGGAGGAGGAGGAGGAGGAGGAGGAGGAGGAGGAGGAGGAGGAGGAGGAGGAGGAGGAGGAGGATTTTTGTTTTGCCCGAGGGGCTCCAGCCGCGTCTGGCCAGCAGTTCAGGCCAGTCCAAAAGGGAGAAGCAGCGGCGGCGACGGCTGCACCTCCTCGCAGCGCCAGCTGCAGGAGAGAGCGATTGGGGATCGCACGAACGTGCTAGACCACGGTCGGGGCAGCGCCCCCGTGGCCTAGTCTGACTCGTCCGAGACCTCCCCCCCGCTCCCCGTCGCCTCAGGCGGCGGAGGACCTCCTGCAGCTCTAAGGAGGCGCTGCACTTTCCCTTGGGACGTAGCAGCTCGAGTCGGCACAGGCCCGAGCGGCGCCACATCGTCCCCTAGTGCGTGGGCGTCCCCAGCACTCCAGAACAGCCCTCAAACCAGGAGCGGGTTGCTCTGGCACTAGGGGTGGGGCTGCACGGCTCGCTGCAGGCGAAGCAGCCATGCGATGGTGGGGCGGTGTTCGCCCGCTCTGCCTCGGGGCGCCAGGCTGGCTGGCCTCGCGAGGAGCAGAGGGTACATGCAGAGAGACGAGCGGAGCTTCATCTTCCTGTCGTTCCAGAGCGTCCTTCGCCTGAGGGCTCAAGGCCCGCACAACACCACAAGGATGGTCTGGGACGACCGAAGGGGCTTCACAGCTCGCGTCGGCGCGAGGAACGGCAGAGGACTCGCTGTCGGCAGCGGCCTATTCCAACACTAAACTGCCAAGAAGGGGGCTAGCTCGAGTCGGCTCGAGCCTCGCAACAGGCATTGTCGCAGTACGCAGCGGTGGCGATGTTCGCCCCATCCGATGCGAGGCGCCAGGTTGGCAAGCCCCAGGCAAAGGGCCAGACTGCACAGAGCGAACTACTAGCGGAGATTCGTCCTCCTGTCGGTCCAGAGCACCCTCCTCCCGAGAGCCTAAAGCTCGCACAACACTGACAGGATGCTCTGGCACGGCAGGTGGGGCAGTGCAGCTGGCGAGGTCGAGAGGGCTGATTTCTGCCTTGCTGTCGGCAGCTTGTACCTCGACTGGTGCTGGACTACGTTTGACTGCGCCGTCGTCGCCCGAGGCTGTGGCATCGGCAAGCGGGTGCTGAACGCAATCTCCTGGGGCGTCGTCCTCAGGAGCCTCGATGACAACTTTGATCCCGTCTTTGCCGTGCTGCGGGTGAATACCTCGGAGGACGCAATTCCACTTCCACTGCTGTCGGGTGTCGCGAAATCCTTTGCACCGAAGTCTGTGCAGGTTGGACTTCTGCGGTGTGCCAGTGGATACAAAAGGCGCACGATGCAAGCAAATAAACAAGTGCGCGCTGTCGGAACACGAGAAACAGACGATGCTGTGGCGCTGACTCGCCACACGCTCTAGATCCAGGCCAAGAATAATCCCCAGACACCTCCTGGGCGGGGGCCTGGGCGCACTCGTGAGACAGGTCGAAAAATCTGAACGCCTCGAAGCTTGGCAACACTTCAAGCATCGCCACAGGCCAGCGATCCACAAGAAGTTGCACTCCTCAGGGGCATCTCTGCCCGCGGCGTCCTTTCACATCGGTATGTACTCCACCTCGCCATCCGCCTTGAGGGACGGGAACAAAGGTAAAACCTCCATGGCGAGGCGGCAGAATGCAGAGACGAATTCGACTTGCTCATCAATCGCGGCAAGGGCCTCGTCGTCACGCTCGTGTAGTGCAAGGGCGGCATTCGCTCCTCGGTCGGCGAAGTCGTTACCAATCCTCACAAACCGTTCGTGGTCTGTGAGGCTGTCATCAGTTAGAGATTGATGCGCCTTGACCTTATAAAGTTCAGAGATGAGCCTGGCCCCTTCATAGCTATGCGCCTGGAGGGTGTGGCCAGCATAAACGTTGCGGAAATTGACACGGCCCGCGTGGCTCGACATAAACTGCGAAATCACATTCTGGCAATCCGAATACACCTCCGAGGGACTCACGGTGCACATCGTGGCCGCAGTGAGTGTGCAAAATTCGGCACACTGAGGGGTCTACGGGAGAGGCGCGTGCACGGGGCCTCTGATCTCGCACTGGAGCTGGTCACCTTTTAAGCCACAGAGGGCCCAGACAGCTCGACTTAAATATTTAATGACGTGGCGGCTGCATGACCCATCCACAAAAATCTGCCCCTGGATTTGGGCCCTGTCCAGGGGAGGGTCAACAAACCAGTCGGCCTCCAGGGAACCAGACGCACACGGGCTGGGGTAGTCTTCTCCTGGGTGCGGCAGCCCCCCTCTGGTGACAGCGAAAAGCAAGTGCTTGTGATCGACGAAACTGCCGACGCTGTCTAAAATCTTACGGTCAACCGTGTCCTCTCTAATTTCCTGAACAGCAGGGCATTTCCAGATACGATGAAATAGAGTATCTCGGTGACCACAACCCAGTGGGCAGAGCTCCGAGTGCAAGTACCCCTTGGAGATCGCGTAGGCCCTGGTCCACAAAGCCCCCGTACAGACTGTCCTGAGGGTACTTTTTTTCCAGGGGCGTGCATTTCTTGGAACCGAAGTGTCTGGGAACAACGTCGAAACAAGCCCTCTGGCGGAAACCAACTTTCATGCCTATGTCCTCCTCGAGCCGTCGAAAGACAACCTCGCGGAGCATCACCTTCAACATGCCAGGCGACTGCAGCGTCAAGGAAATCTCGTGACCTTGATCACTAACCAGGGCACAAAAGTCGGGCATGGTCCAGCGGATGCGCTCGAAGGATTTTCTCATGGCCATCCCTGGGCCGCTGACACTACGCCAGGCCCGAAGCGCCCTGGAAAATACGGCTTCCCAGGACTCACGGAGGCTGCTAAAAGGCAGGGTGGAGGGATGCACGTGGCACTTGGTGTTCCACACCTCTTTGTGCCACCTAAGAATAGGCGCAACTTGAACGACCCAGGTAGGATCACGCCCCCAAAGCATCAGAATCGACCAGCTTCTGTCCCCAGCCGATGGCTTGAGGACGGAGGCGAAGGACCTCCTGAGGCCCAGGGGCTCGGCGTCCGAGACGCCAAAAACCTCGGCCCCGCAGGAGGCCGCAGGCAGCGGGCCCGAGACCCAGATGTTTCGGGCCCGTCGACCCATTTGGCGCGTGAGCTTATCTAGGCGACGGGCACGCATCTTCGCCCTAGCCCGTCGCTTCTTGGCCTTGGTGTCGCGCCCGCGGTGCCTTAATGGCGTACCGACTGCGTCGTCGACGCCTAAGTTCGGGGCGGCAGGAACGATGGGACCCGTGAGCGAGGGGCCCAGTCGCTTTTGAATGTCTTGACCCAGGGCTTTGTTAGACACAGTAAGAACAGCTTTGTCCTCGGAGAGCGACGCGCCGATATGTTCGCTGATCACTCGCACAAGTTGTTCGGAGCCTTGGGCCACCCCTTCCAAGACTTCTTGAAACTCCCCTACAGCGTGGATGCCATTGTCATCCACGTAGAGGCTGTGGTCCACGCACGGGTGCCAGACTATCGAGTCCAGCCCCTCCAGTGAGTTCACCCTGATGAAAGTGGTGGCGAAGGGGCAGCCCGCCACGAGGCCCTTGTTGGTCCACATCGCGATGGTGGTCGCGCCGTGGAGACTGAGGTGCCGAGGGCCGCGGTAGCCCTGGCATGCCAGGCGTGCCACATTGAGGGGGAAACCCAGCCTGTCGCATCGCGCAAGCACCTGGTCAATTGACAAAGTTTCGTAGTACTTGTAGAAGTCCCACAGGAGCGTGACCGCACACTGTCCTCTGTCCTCTGGCGATTCCAGCTTCGCTAAGCAGGGATTGCCTCCAGACCGTGTCCGCCGCTCCCATGCACTTCCCAGCCGCGAACCAAGGCCGTCGGTTATTATTGTCCCAGGTCACGGCAACAGGTCTCCTAAGCCGCCCCCAGAGGCGGAAAGGGGCCAAAAAACAATCCCGATGGGGCGAAAACCTCCGACGGGCTTGGGGAGAAGCATCATCATAATGCTGTGCACTTGCTCAGGGATGAGGGGGGAGATTTCCCTGATCCTGAATATATCCAGGAGAGTCCAGAGGGAATCGTCCGAGAGCCAAGAAAAGCGTCTCATGTGGAAGCCGTCCGTGCTGACAGCAGCCCTGGTTTTATAGCGCCGACTCGCAGCGCGGACCTCGTCGAAGTCGGGGGTCTCCAGGGGCTCCAAGGGGGCAAAATCGGGAGGAGGGGGAGGAGGGGCGATCGAGGCTCGCCAAAAGCCTTGAAACTTGATCGCCTCTGAGGCGGGCACGGAGAGAGGGTCGCTGACAACCGAAAAATCGTCGGTCAGGTCGGCCGTGGCCGCCCAGGCTTTGGGGGTGTCCGTGACCTGGTGAACCCTGCGCGCACCTTGTTCAACCAATCGTTCCATGAAGATCTCCCCCTAGCCTGGGCGGCCTGACTCGCTTGAACGACAGCGTCCAACGCTCGGCCGAGTAGCTCCTTAGTTGTCTGCTCAGACTGCGCACTGAGGTCGGCCCCAGCAGCCAAGTCCATGGCCTCAATAAAAAGAGGGGCCAGTTCGCCCTGGCCTTTGGCAACTTGGCGGGGCACGGCCGGCAAAGCCGAGCGCGCCGCTTCGACAGCGGTCGCGTTCTTGACGGATTTCGAACACGATCCTGACAAATGGCGGGGAGGAGGAACAGAAGCCTGCAACGAATGCAGGAAGACAACGAGACGCTTGTGGAGCCAGCGCGCAGCAAACAGGTCGGGGCGCCTCGGGCCCCTCATGTCAGCGTCGATCAACTTTTTCCAAATGATCTTCGGCTTGGCCCCGCGGAGGCCTAGCCGAATGTCCTGGTTGGTGAGCCTGCAAAGCTCGATCTCAGCTTGGTCCCCCTTTTTCTGGTGGGCCCGATTGAGCCCCTCCTGCGTAGCCTGACCTTTTCCCAACTGGGCCGTCCGCAGCACCCCCTCAAGTTCAGCACGAATGTGATCGCACGCTGGCGGGGCGCATGGCGGCCCAATGCAACGATCAAGGCTGATCCGCGGGGGCTTCTGGAAAGCCATGACACGGAGGCGCGCGACGCACTGGAAAAGCTGGAGCAAAGCGGGAGCGCGAGGAGCGAGGTCCGACACCCTATCCAGATCGATGGACCGCGCAGCTTTGCTAAGGCCGTGGCGAAGGATAAAATAATCGTTAGTTCTCATACCCCCAGTAGTCGAGCAAGTAGGAGAAGGGGGGGGCATCAAAGATCCACGGGCAACTTCAAGAACATCTGAGGTGGAGAACGATGATGGCTCGAGGTTGAACCCCCCGCCGACTAGCCAAGGCAGACCAGAAGCCCCCACGTATTCACCAACACTGCGTAACACGGAAATGTTGGGCTCTGCGGGGCCCACGCCGCGCAGGAGGTAAGTGGAGACGATGGCGATGTGGCGCCCACCAGGAACCTGGATGATGCCCCCCTATGGCTCTGCCGTCAAAAAGCGTGCGGTTGTTGCCCATAGCATGAAGGCCCAGGAAATCTCTGACCAGGATGCTGACGCCACCACGGGTACCACCACTGTCCCCTGGGAGGGCTGCCGTCCAGAGAGACTTCCACCCGTGGCGAATGGCCCATGCAGAGGCCTGCGAGATGTCCTCTCGGGACCTCAAATGATGCTCCTGAAGGCAAACAACATT
>CAUYUJ010013102.1:390289-399467 GCA_963575745.1 Prorocentrum cordatum | reverse complement strand
CCTCCTCCTCCTCCTCCTCCTCCTCCTCCTCCTCCTCCTCCTCGTCCTATTGTTTCTCCTCCTCCTCCTCTTCGTCTTCTTCTTCTTCTTCCTCCTCCTCCGTATGTGCCCTCGAAGCGAAGGGTCATGACTCTGGACGGGAGGACGAAGAAGAGGAGGAAGAAGAGGAGGAGGAGGAGGAGGAGGAGGAAGAGGACCCCCTCCCCCTCCAACTTATGGTGGTGGTGATGGGAAGCAGGCCCATCACAGCCGCTGGGCAAAGGAGGCCGTGCCTCGGGGCAGCGCCGGGGAGCCAACGCCGCCCTACAGAAAAGCGCGCGCGGGCGCGCGCGAGCCGCGCCACCGCCTCGGCCAGAGCAGGCCCAAACACAAAGGGAGCCTGAATTCGTCCGCTACACGCAAGAGTGAGGGGCAACGATAGAGGGAGACTGGTATATGGGGGGATGCATCGACCTGGAATCGGCGATACATCGCCGATAGATCGGCGAGAGGCCCCCGATAGTGAATCCGCACCTTCCTGGGCAGGTCGGGGCTATCGGGCCCCTATCGGTGATCAATGGGCAATTGGGGGTCGATGCATCCCCCCCTATGCCTATCCCCCCCCTGTCGTTGCCCCTGATAAGAGTGACCTTTGGTGCGCGGCTTCTGGGGGGCCGCGGGGGGACCAAACTCAGGCGCGCAAGACGCTACTATCGCATCGCAATTGGTGATCGGGGGGGCCCATTGTACCCGCACCACAGGTCACTCCGGCGAAAGGTCACTCTTACGTGTAGTCGAATTCGGCGGGGGCGCGGCCGCACAAACAAAGACGCCGCTGTGCTTCTCGTGCTGCTGGTCGAGCTGGTCCGGCTGGTCTCGCTGAGTCTGGCCGTCGCTGACGCAGGCTGGTGATCTGAACGCCCGAACAAAAAAACGCTTTATTTTGAAATCGATGCGCCACGGAACCAAGGAAGCAAATGAAAAAACGAGAGATTGAACATGGACAAGACCACCCGTTTGACATTGTACCGTCAAGCTTTCTGGTCCCACCTTGGGGGGTCGCTATGTCAGACATGCACCAGCCAACATCGTTCGGCGAATCATATCCAGACTTAGAACAGCGTGAGAGGGCGACTAGTTGCGCATCACGAAACGGCAAACTGTCCTCGGGCCTGGTGCTTGGCCAAGGGCCCCGACAAAAACCCTGGTCTCAATTCAGGCTTCCCTTCTTTTCGTATTAGGGTACACGCTTACACACAAACACACACACCTGTACAGGGAACACGTATCTGGTCCAAACACGCAGGTTGTGCATGAATCGCGCAGGCTATGATTGAGCCGAAGGCAAGCATCAGGAGACAGAGTGGGGGTCCTTCTTGGACAACTCCTGCACAAACTGCTGCTGCACCTGGGCGCCAGACACCCTCCCCCCCTCCCCCAGCTTCCTGCTCGCCTTTCTCCCTCCCGCCCGGCCCCGGTCCTCATCCGTCATGCCCCCCTCGTCCCTTCTCCCGGCCGATGCCTCCTCCATCTCCTCCACCGCGCTCCCCTCTCATCTTTCCTCCTCTTCCTTTCTCGCCAGCGCGAGGAGTTGGCGCGAGGGGGTGGCCCTGGACGAGCGTAGGGGGGCTTCTGCGAAGGCGAGGGGGCCTCTCCGAAGCCCCGTCGGCTGCCGAGACGCGTGGGGGTCGGCTCCTGAGGGCTGCCGCCTCATCCTCCCTCGCACCTCCTCCTCGTCCTCCCTCGCACCTCCTCTTCCTCCTCCTCCTCCTCCTCCTCCTCCTCCTCCTCCTCCTCCTCCTCCTCCTCCTTGGGCGTGAGTTAGTGGGGGGCGACAAATGGGGGGGTGGAGGGGGGCACTTCTCGGGCCCCGCATGCCCCCTTCTGGGCCCCAAGGGGCCCCTCGACTCGAGGGACCCTGAAAGGCACCTTCTCTGCAGCCCTCGCTGCCCCCCCCCCCCCCCATGTATCGCCCCCCCCCATGAAGCGACGCCTCACCTCCGCAGAAGACGGCGGCGCCGGAGAGCCCGCGCCACCCCCCCCCGCGGCGGCGACCTCGGGGCTGCCTCTCCTGATGGCCATCAGCGCCAGCTCGTTGGCGCGCTCCTGTGCTCCCCCTCATCTGGCAGGGGGCGCAGGGACGCAGAGCAGAGCGAGCACGCACTGGATCACGAACACGGCTACAACACACAGAGAGATGTGAGCCGAGAGAAGCCTGGCAAGGGCACACCGAGTGAGAGGAGGGCAGGCCATGCAGTGGAGAGACGGCAACGCGCTTGATTACGGAGGAGGGGAATCTGGACAGCCGGCAACTCCAACGCAATCATTCTCCACCTTGGGACTCTCGGGCCGTCGAAAACAATCCGTGATACAAAAAAACGTCGGACTGTATCCTGAGCTCCAGGGAGCAATGTCGCGAAAGGATCGGCCCATCGGGTGTCTAGAGACGGAAAGAGAATAGGACAATGATGAGACTCTCCTCCTGGCCCTCATCCCCAACTCACATTCTCCATCATCCCAAGTCCATCCCTACCTCTCATGAAAAACGCCTCCCGTCACACCACTAAACATGTTGGTAAGGCGGGCTGGGCGTTTCGCATGAGACTTCCCCAGCGCTTAGAAGCCTGAGGCTTAGATACTCTGCAGATGCACCGATGGAGGGCAAACCGTTTCCAAGATGTGGTCTCGCCCCTTCGGCAGCACACATGGTCTGCCTTGAGCGTCGCGCCTACTCGCCTAGCACGCTTCCAACGTGTTGGGGCACTACCTGTCCCCAAGTGCCCTAGCCATGTGCAACAGCTGGAGCTCTTGAGGGCAGGTAGTTCTCAGAATGCTGCCCTCGCCCCAGAGCCACACCTTCGTGTCAGATGGATCCCGTGCAGGACTTAGCCGAACACTAACCGTAAACACACGCAATCATAACATGTGCCGCCGCTACGAAGAAAGGGGGCCATTTTGGAAACACAAATATCGGTCAATACTACATGCTGTAGGCATACATGGACGAATGGCAACCGTGATTGAGCGAATGGGGCTCTCGCTTGACTATGTCCAAAGCTGAACTACCAACCGTGCAAGATTTGCGCAACAGAAACATACACCCATTGAAGGAGGAGTCGTTTTCAAACAATGGAGCACGGTGGGCACTGCCTTGCACGTTCTTGTCGGTTCTCAACATATTTCGAGTAGGTCCGAGAATGCAGCGGCATTCCTTCCCAAAAAAGGAATCGCGCCTGATAGACAACTCCACGGGGCGCTGGTGTTTCAAAAGCGCGCATCCCTGGTGAAAAGGAACTCGTTGTGTGGACTAGTGAGGAGGGGGCTTGGGACAGGAAGGTGTGCTGCTGCATCGGGGGTGCAATCGGTCGTCGCGCTGCCTCTTCTTCCTGCGCACCCCCCCCCCCCTCCCCCCCGCGTGCGCGGGCGAAGGCGCGGGAGAGGGAGGAGGAGGATGCCTTGTATCGGGCACGTCAAGAGGGTCAGAGGAGAAAGAGGCGAAGGGAGTCGTACGGGAGAAAGTGCCCATTCCATCCAGAACACGGGAAAGTGGGTGAAGGGGACCTCTGCCCTTCCAAATACAACGCTCACCTTAGATCAGAGTGCTGCATGCGAGCCTCAAGCTCGCTGCTGCGATTTTCGAGAAATGGCTTCTTGTGCAGGCACAGTTCGCAATCGCACAGGAGAGACGTCATGCCGAATGTTAGTGGGCATCACGCCATGATCGCGCTGCGCCCTCTCGGCGCGCTGCGGGCATGGCACTGCGATGTGGTGGGAACGATAGTCAACAACACGACCAACGAGAGCCAGCCTCGAAATCTGGCCGCGAGCAGGATACATCACTGAACAGCAAAAACGCGAACGACACGGAAGAGGTTAGCTAGGCGTTTGTTCAGCATGCCGAGAAAATCACCCAGAGATGCTGACAAATACACAATGTAGACAATGAAGCGCACTCTTCGCACAACAGGCGCGCTGGAGAGAAGCATGAAACTCCCGCCTCTGCAGCCTTGTCGCCGGACTCCTTACTGATCATCATTAGCCGGTAAGCCTACGTCCCGACAGGCCAGACAGAACACACGAGAGGGAGTGAAGGCGTCAAAAGCACCATACTCTGCATTGGTAAGTTCCAAAGAATGGTTGGCAGCTCCTTCTCGTTCTGTTTGAGTGCCCATTTTTTGCCTGCAGCCTCGATCCGCATAGGCCTGGCAGGAAATCCAAAGCCCCCCCCCCAAAAAGTACCCTGCTCAACGACGGGACCATCCAACAAGCCGCGACCAACCACCGTGGCGACGCGGAGGAGGAGGAAGTGGGAGGAGGTGAAGGAGGAAGGATGAAGGAGGCAGGTGCGGCAACGGGGGTGCTTCGAACAAGAAAACAATGACCCATAAAACTGTTGGAAGTCCGCCTCTTCGAGAGATGGGGTCGCCGTGGCGGCATCGGCCGTCGTGCTCCGGCGCAGGCTCGGAGGGCCACCGAAGGCCTCTCCGGGCTCACACCCAACGCACGGCCCGAACTCGCCGTGTGCAAGCGAGCGAAACCGTTGCGCGCATCCATCCCCCCTCCCCTGCTTGCCTGCTCCTCCAGCTCTGCACGCGGTCTCCGCCCGGCAGGGAACCCTTCCCAAACCCTTACGTTGTCCGTCCGTCCCTCGCGTCTCCCTCTTCTACTCCTGCTAGAAGACAAGACCGACATGCGGCACGCCATCCACGTGAATGGCATGAGGCAAGCGTCCCGGGGAATCGGTCGTGGTGGGCGCGCACCCCAGCGCCAGGAGATCGAAATCGGCGGCTGCGAGGAGGACGATTCCCCCCAGCAAATAGGACGATCCTCTGCTGCTGCTCCTTGCTCTCCTGCTCTTGTTCCTGCTCCTGCCCCCTGCCTCTTCTCTGCCATCACATCCCATACCTCACCCAGTCCGCCTCGCCCTCCCCGTCCTCCTCCTACCCCTCCTCCCTCCACTCCACCTCCTCGTCCTCCATATCCTCCTCCCCGTCCTCCACCCGACCTCCTCCTCGTCCGCCTACAACTACTCCTGCCCTCCTTCTCCTCCTCCTCCTCCTCCTCCTCCTCCTCGTCATCCCTCTCCTCCTCCTCCTCCTCCTCCTCCTCCTCCTCCTCCTCCTCCTCTTCCTCCTCCCGTCCAGCGTCAGGACCCTTCCCTTCGAAGGCACATAAGGAGGAGGAGGAGGACGAAGAAGAAGAAGAAGACGAAGAGGGCGACGAAGACTCAGAATTGCGTGTGGCTTCAGGGTAGACCTGCTGATCACCGAGCTGCAGCCCGGCTCAAAACTAAACCTCACACGGTCGAAACCGTTTCGCGCGATTTGAAGTGACGGGTTTACCACAGGTCAGGCACGGACCCACCCAATCTCAGCCTTCGCAGGGGCGCGGGTGTAATCGATCGGCAGTCGATCGGCACAACGAATTCCGAGCGCGATGTGGAGGAGGAGGAGGCTCAGGTTATGCTTAAGCACTTTGGAGGCGAGTCCGAACGGCAGCCCGTATGTGGAGTGCCTCTGCAGAGATCTGGATGCGGGCCCTGCCCTCGCAGAGGCCTGCCTGGAGCGGCCCCCTGGGGCCTGAGTAAAGAAACTGCAGGAGGAGGAGGAGGAGGAGGAGGAGGAGGAGGAGCAGGAGGAGTAGGAGGAGGAGGAGGAGGAGGAGGAGGAGGAGGAGGAGGGGGAAGGAGGGGGAGGAGGGAGGAGAAGGAGGAGGAGGAGGAGGAGGAAAGAGGAAGAGGAGAAGGAGGAGGAAGAGAACGAGGAACTTTGAAAGGGAGGAGGGGGGGAGAGGAGGACGAGGACGAGGAGGACGAGGACGAGGGACGGAGGAGGAGGAGGAGGAGAGAAGGGGGAGGAGGAGGACGAGGAGGAGGAGGGGAGACGAGGAGGAGGAGGAGGAGGAGGGGGGGAGGAGGAGGAGGAGGAGGAGGCGAGGAAGGAGGAGGAGGGAGGAGGAGAGAGGAGGAGGAGGAGGAAAAGGAGGAGGAGGAGAGTAGGCGGACGGGAGGAGGAGGAGGAGGAGGAGGAGCAGAGGGGGAGGGTGAGGGGGAGGAGGAGGAGGAGGAGGAGGAGGAGGAGGAGGAGGAGGAGGAGCAGGAGAGGAGGAGGAAAATAAGGAGAAGGAGAGGAGGAGGAAGGGAGGAGGAGGAGGAGAAACATTGAAAAGGCGGAGACATGGCGAGGAGGGCCCTGCTCCTGCTCCCACCCCTCCGGTTGAAACGGCCCGCCCTTTCCGGCCCCCAACGGGCCTCCTGCAGCTCCCCGGGCATGTTCTTCAGCAGCTCCCGCATGTCCGGGCCGCCCTGGGGCGCGGCAGAACGGGCGAGGAGGGAGCCGCCACGTGGATTTCGCGCCGAATCGCTGTCGTCCTCCTCCTCCTCTCTCCTCCTCCTCCTCCTCCTCCTCCTCCTCCTCCTCCTCCTCCCCCTCCTCCCCCTCTACCTCCTCCTCCACCTTGTTTTCCTTATTTCTTCCCCATCCTGTCCACCCTCTTTCTTCTTCTCCTCCTTCCTTTTTCTTATACATAGCTCCTCCCTGTCGCACCTCGAGACGCGTCCGTAGGGCGGGTCAGACAGTTCGCCCGAGACTCCCTCACCGTTTATGGCCCATGGGCTTACAGTTTGCAACTGCTTCACGGATGGATTGCGGTTGGATTTCAAAATGTCGTTTTCGACTCATATTCGTCTAACGTGTTGAACAGCTTCACGGAAGAACGGCGGGTCGTCTTCAACATGTGGTTCTCGCCTTAGCGCCCCGCACACTCGTGCACATAATCGTCAAGGATTCCTACGGCTGACGTCTCAGGAAAGGTGTTGGCACGATGTAGGACTGTCAGAACGCAGTGGTGTTCTAGCACCATTCAGGATTGTCAGGACACACCGTGGCGTTGATTCGCAGCGATGAAGTCCCAGGGCTTTTGTTTTGGAACGTTTCAGGATTTTCAGACGGCTGTCTTTCAACGGGCACTCCCCTCAGTGCGAATGGGTCCTTGTAGGGATCTATGCAGAGGGAACTTGAAGGGAGGGTTGATTGCAACATCATTCAAACTGTTGGGTTTGAACTGGTCCTCCTCCTCCTCCTCCTCCTCCTCATCATCATCATCATCATCATCACCATCGTCATCATCATCCTCATCATTATCATGGTCAGTATCGTCATCATCAGCATCAGCATCAGCATCAGCATCAGCATCAGCATCAGCATCAGCATCAGCATCAGCATCATCACCACCACCATCATCATCAGCATTGTCGCCATCACCAGCATCATCATCAGCATCAACATCATCAGCATCATCATCATCACCATCTTCATGATCACCCTCTTCATCATCCCATCCTCATCCTCATCATCATCCTTCTCCTCGTGCTCCCCTCCTTCCTCGTATCCTCTTCCTCTCATCCTCCCTTTCTGCTCTCCCCATCCCCCTCTGGCCACCCAGAGGAGGGATGGGAAGATCTTTGCCCCCCTCCCTTCCTCCCCATCCACGTCCTTCCCGTCCTCCTCCTCCTCGTCCTTCCCAGCGCCAGCCTGGAGAGAGTGCCCGGGACTCGCGAACCCGCGCTGCCGGTCCCTGTCTCGGCTCCTCTCCCTGGCCTGGCCGTGGCACCGCCGAGGCGCACCGCGGCCGTCGGCTGCGGAGCGCCGCGGCCTCCGGCCGTGCGCGTGCCCGGGCCAGGGCCCCGGAGGCGCCCCATGCGCGGCTCCAGCGCCCCACGCGGCTGGGGGCTGCTCGGACCCACGCCCTGCGCGCGGACTCGTGCCGGGGGAGGTGGCGCGACGTACGGCGCCGACGGCGGACACACACGCCTCGGAAGGCAGAAGCAACATCCACGACTCGCCGTCGTGAGGATGCCATCCGCGGGCCGCTGCGGAAGAAACGCCAGGCCCTCGTGCAAACAACACGCTGACGCGTCACCATCGGCAGCGAGTCATTCAGACTCTCTCTCTTGTCTCTCTCTGTCTCTCTCTCGGCGGCGAGCCTGGAGGAAGTGAAGGCGGGACTCCTCGGAAGGCTCAGAAGTCCCCCGGACTTCTGAGAAGTTTTCTCTGCCCTTCCTAAAGACACGGGAAGCCTCTCAGAAGGCGCGAGGGCTTGTGAGCAGTCCCGCCGCCTTCTGCGAAGGCCTTCTCCTGCTCGTTTCCTCCCCTCGCTCGCCGTCGCCTCCCTCTCTCTCTCTCTCTCTCTCTCTCTCTCTCTCTCTCTCTCTTTCTCTCCCGAAAGACCCGCACATGGACGAGCTCCCTCTCCAGCCACGCCCGATCCCTCTGGAGGCCTACTCGTCCACCCCGAGCCGCCGGCGCCCCCCCCCCCCGCCCGCCGAGGCAGGGGCGTGCCGCTCCGCCCCCGCAGGCGGAGGCCCGCGACCAGGCAGGGCCCCTTTGTGCGGGGAATGGCCTGGAGAGGTGGCCGCACGCGCACCTCAGAGGAGGAAATAGTACCCACTGCATGCCTCTACCCTTTCCGTCGTTTTTTCCCCTGTCGGGCCTCCTGGGAGGCCCTCGCCGCCACCGCTGGATTCGCCTCGGAATCCTGGCCAGAAGGCACCCCAGGAGAGGTCCGGGGAGCAGCGGTATCGGTACTTGTTCGCTTCCCCAGAGCCTTATTCCCTACCCCCCGCACGGTGTCTAAGGGGGGGTAAGGGTTCACTCCGCTCGGGAGCTCCCGAACGAAGTGAAGCCCCCCTCACCCCCCGAGAAATCGGGGGGGGCAGGGGTGGGCCTCCCGTGTGGCCGCCGACTGAAGTGAACGCCGCGTCGGCGGCAGCGAGGGTTCAGCCTCGAGTTCGAGGCGCTGGAGGGCGCCCCCCAGAAAAAATGGGCCATGGCTGTCGCGAGGGAGGGGTCCGAGGAGAAGGCGCGAAGCATCTGCTCGGCGTGCTCCCTGCTGCCCGCCAAGGTTTTCCGCGGCCAGGTGCGTTCCATCGGGTGCCATGCGCTGTGCTGCGGGCGCTTCCTCTGTCCATGCGGACGGAACTGCTGGCGGTCGGGCGCAATCCTGCTCTCGCCAAGGGTCCTCGCTGCGCTGAACCAGGCGATGGGGCCACCAAGCCAGTCGCCTCCGCGACCCGTCTTACGTTCGCCTGGATGGACGAGCTGGTAGACTGAGAGGTGCGGGAAGCAATACCCATCACGTCTGCCACCGTGCCCCGAGGCACGAGTTGGAGTGCCTTCGGGTAAAGGCTTCAAAGGGGTAG
>CAUYUJ010013102.1:342789-385289 GCA_963575745.1 Prorocentrum cordatum | reverse complement strand
GACGCCGACAGTGTCTGCGGCAGCGGCGGCGGTGGCGGCACTTGGGACGCCGACGACGTCGGCAGTCAGGAGGATTCCTCCTCAACGGCTCTAGGAGGTTTCCACTCTCTCTTGGCCTCCTCCTCGTCGCCACGGCTGGATCCAACTCGAGATCTCGGTCAGAGCACGACCCAGGCCAGGTCACGGGGTCGATCTTGAGAGGCGGCGGCGGCAACGACGACGACGACGACGAAGACGCCGACGAAAGCGACGACGAAGACGCCGACGACCACCACGACCACGCGGCCTTCCCTGCGCGAGTACCCAACAAGCAGGTCCCGCGGAACCCTTTGGCGACTCTTCCGCAGCGGCTGCAGAGAGGAGAAATAGACTGACGACGACGAGGCAGAAAGCAATCCTCTCCAAAATTGTCGGGAGAAGGCTTGGGAGGTCGAGGAAGTCACGCATATCTTCGCCGTCGTGCTGCTCGACCTCCTCGATCTCGTCCTCCTTTCGCTCCTCATCCTTCGCCATCCTCCCCCGTTCTTCCTCATCCTCCTGCTCCTCCTCGCCGTCATCAAATTCCCGTCCCCAAACGCGGGCAGGCAGCCCCCTGCCCCCAGTGAAATGAGTGCATGCGTCCCTCCAGGACACCTCTCTGGTTTTTTTACGCGTTCTTGTCTTTCACGACCTCCATTTCTTCCTCACGCTCCTCTTCCTCCAACTATCCTCTAAATACCTGTTGCTATCCCCCCATTCTCGGCCACGACCTCCTCCTCCTCCTCCTCCTCCTCATCCTCATCATCACATCATCATCATAATCATCATCATCATCATCATCACATCATCATCATCATCATCATCATCATCATCATCATCATCATCATCATCATCATCATCATCATCATCATCATCATCATCATCATCATCATCATCATCATCATCATCATCATCATCATCATCATCATCATCATCATCCGCATCCTCCTCCTCCGCCTCCTTCTCCTCACCCCCTGCTTGTGCTGTTCCTTCTCCTTCTCCTCCTCCTCCTCCTCCATCTGCTTCTCCTCCTCCTCCTCCTCCTCCTCAGTTGTTCCCTGCACCGCCTCGGTTTCCAGCTTGTCACCATCTCGACCTCCTCCTCCTCATCCATCACATCCTACGCTGTGGCCTCGCGCCCTCTTCGCGCCCTTTCTACTCACGTGGGACCATCAATTTTGTAATCGTCTAAATGTGACGCATTATCGATCCGGGTCGTGCGAGTGGGGGAATGAGCTACAAATGCAGGTTCGAGACCCCGAATGTCTAATCATGCACATTCAACAAACACACACGCACACGCTAGTCAGTCATTCGCCTCTGGCAATCATGTATCCCGCCGGCACTCCGTCTCGTGCGCCGTTTCCTCTGCCGAGGGCCCAGTACAAACCATGGCCCTCCTCCCCGAGCTCCCACCGTTATCCTCTCAACTCATCCTCGGCCTCCTCCCCGGCTGCACTTCTCATTCTCATCTCACCACTTATCCTCTTTCTCGAGGTTCTCCCTCATCATGTTCACCCCCATCGGGCGGCACCCTCCTTCTCCGCAGCATTGAAGCGCGAATAGTCGAAGCTGTAGTTGCTGGCTTTTCCAGGACCACGTGGCATCGCTACGCGCTCGGGGCAGCAGGATAACGGCAATACTGAGAGGCTCGAGAGAGAAAGAGACAGAGAGAGAGAGAGAGACAGAGAAGGAGATCCACCGGAAAGTTCGACTGCAAGCCGTGCAACATCAGCATTAACAAACACTGCCAAACCCTCCATCGTGGAAGCGTCGGACCAGCTCGTCTTACAGCATCCGCTCAATCGAGACCCTCGTGCGCGGATCAAGCCCGAAGATGAGACATGTGGGGGCTTCCGAAACCTTGAACCCAAAAATGCTGTCGTCTCTTGGGGGCGCATCTTTTTCTCCCGCCGCCTTCCGCCGGACGTCCGCCGCCTTCCGCGAGCGGAGGCGGCCTCGTTTCACTTCCACCGCCTCCCGCGGAGGGGGAGATGCCAACTCCATGCAACCCCCGAAGGCGAGGCCGCGTTGGGAACGCCTCATGCGGAGCACACTGGAGCGATGCAGGACCAGCGGCGACTTGATCCGCCACGCGTCGGGTGGGAAGAACCGACGCCCGCTGCCTCCTCCACTGCCGCGTGCGCCTGCTCTTCGACTCTGGCGGGTGGTAACGGGGGGGGGGGTGACCCACATGGGTTTGGACACCCGAAATGGGTACAGAAAGAATGGGTACAATGCCCAACAACAAATGTTGTTCCAAACCAACAGCGGCCGCTGTTGGGCAGGCGGCCTTCTGTCTCAAATGGACACAGGCCGCGGCGGCGCGGACAGCGAGTCCTGTTCAAAATGAACAGGAACTGCTGTTGGGCACTGTACCCATTATTTCCGTACCCATTTCGGGCGTCCAAGATGGGGGGTGAAGGAAACAAGGGGCCTTTTCGGGCCCCGTTTTGGGCTTCTGCTGGCTCCCACAGGGGCCCTAAAGGGCCCTCTTAGGGCCCTTTCCTTCCCCCCCATGACTCGCCATCGCTCGGACGTCCATTCCCTGTGCATTTTTCGACTTCGTGCGTGTATTTGTCTCGTAAAGTGACCCACAATGCTCCTCGATGGTCCTCGCCGAGAAAAGATGCACACGTCCGAGCGATGCCAAGATTAGGGTATGGCACCCGGGTCGAGAGCGAGTCTCTTCCGGTCGAAGCTAAGCGGGCCGCGCACAGCTTTAATTGACAGAGGGGGTGTGTGGAGGAAACAAGGGGCCTTTTAGGGCCCCGCTTCGGGCTTCTGCTGGCTCCCACAGGGGCCCTACTGGGCCCTCTCAGGGCCCTTACCTTCCCCCCCCATTGATTAGGGCACCCCCCATGACAGCCCGCCCGACATACCGGAGCGATGGAGGACGACCGGCGATCCGAGCCGCCACGCGCGTGCGGGCGGCAGCGTCGACGCCGACGGCCTCCCCCGAGGCCGCGCGCGCCCCCGCTCTCCTCGACGCCCCCCCCCCCCTTTTGGACCCCCCGGGCCTCGCCCGCCCCCCGCTCCCGTGGTTCCCGCTGGCCAAACTGAAGGGGCACAACAATAAATAGAAACAAATAAACCAGATCCCCCATAGGTTCCCATAGTTTCTGGGTGTTTGTCTTCCCCCCCACTCCCCATAATTTCCCATATTTTCGCATATTTTCCCCATGTTTTCCCACTTCCCATATTTTCCCTTTGGACCCCCCGGGCCTCGCCCGCCCCCCGCCGCTCCCGTGGCTCCCGCTGGCCAGACTAAAAGGGGCCCCAGGACACACACGAATGAATAGACACAAAGATTAAAACATGTTCCCCATGTGTTCCCATATATTTTCTGGGTTTTTGCCTTCCCCCCCACTTCCCATATTCTCCCACATTTTCCTGGAGGTCCACGATGACTTGTGTCTGTGTGTTTTTTCCCCCTCCTGACAAACTCTGAGCGACGGGGCTCGTAGCGTCCGAGACGTCGAACGGCAAGAGCGGCCTGATCCCTCCGCGCACCCAAGCAAAGGTTAAGGAATCCTCTGGCCCGCATGCGTCAGATCCTGTCAAACGCTCCCGGACTACGCTACGACAAGGAAGCTGCGGCTGCTGGCCGCCAGCCGCCAGAAACACAGTTCGAACGGCGAGAACCAATAGTATCATTAGACGTGCGCTTGTGAACTCCAACCCGAACTCTCATCACCTCGGCACACGTCGCTGGAGGATGAAGTGCGAAGAGGGTGCGAAAACGTTGTGGGACCCTCGCTGGCATAGAGCACTAGTCTTGCAGGCGTCGGCATGGGGTCCCCAGTCCCCTTCCACCTGCCTCATCCTCCTCCTTCTCCTCCTCCTCCTCCCCCTGCCTATGCTCATATCCACATCTTTCTCCCCTTCTCCTGCCAATCCCATCCTCTTTCCCCGCCTCCCCCTTATTCGTGGCCTCCCTCTTTTCCACCTCCCCATCCCCCTCGTCCCTGCACCTTCCTTCCGCTGCCCCACCAGGGAAAGGGGGGCGGGCGGAAGGTGGAGGCGCGGGAGGAGCATGCGACGACGTCGACGACAACAACAGACACGACGAGTACGACGACCACGACAACGGAGACGACGACAAAGACGACAACGACGACGGCCACGACGACGACGACGGCGACGGCGACGGCGACGGCGACGAAAAAGACGACAACCACGACGACGACGACGTGTACGGCGACGACGACGACGACGACGACGACGACGACGACGACGACGACGACGACGTGCCCGCGGCGGCGCCTGCGGGCCGCCAAGCGGGGGAGGGGCGGAGGGCGGAGGAGGGCGGGCTGCAGGCAGCCAGGGGCGCGTCCGAGCCACCGAGCGGGGGGGGGGGTCGTCGCCAGGAGGGGAGGAGGAGGAGGAGGAGGAGGAGGAGGAGGAGGAGGAGGAGGAGGAGGAAGAGGAGGTGGAGGAGGAGGAGGAGGAGGAGGAGGAAGAGAAGGAGAGGGAGCAGTACCTGCCTAATCAGTGCTGTCTTCGCGGCAAGGAATGGTGCGTGCTGGCTCTGGCCGGCGCGGGGGGGGGGGTCGTCGCCAGGAGGGCGGCCGCCGCCGCCGCCGTCTCCCGGGCACGGCCGCTGTCGGCGTCGTGACCGACGCCGACGTGTCCGCGTCGGCCCCGTCCCCGTCGTTGTCGTCGTCGTCGTCGTCGTCGTCGTCGTCGTCGTCGTCGTCGTCGTCGTCGATCGGCGGCGGCGGCGTCGGCGTCGTGAGGAAGCGGAGGCAAAGGAGGAAGCGATGCAAGGGGGGGGGGGGGGAAGCGGGATGAAGTGGGGGATGAGGAGGGGCCCCAAGCGCTTTCGCACCATGTGCTGTGTCCGTGTTGGTTTGCATTCGATTCGTGAGGGGAGGGTTTTGTTGAATGCCCGGGGGCGCCAGCAGTGTTCAGGGTTCCAGGAGAACGTAGAGGGAGGAGGAGCAGGAGGCGAGCGAGGAGGCCGCCACGGGGGGGAGGAGGGGATTAATGAGCAGAACGGAAGACGAGGGAGGGGAAGAAGGAGCAGGCGGAGGAGGAGGAGGAGGAGGAGGAGGAGGAGGAGGAGGAGGAGGAGTGAGTAAACGGGTGAACGAGCAGTACTGGGGGGGGACGAACACTGGAAGTAGCAAGAAAAGGGGAGCAGGAGGGACAGAGGTGGGAAGAGCAGGACGAGGAGGACGAGGGAACAAGGATGGGGAGGGAGGATGATGAGGAGGAGGAGAACGAGGAGAACACGAAAATGAAGCAACCCCCCTCGCATCCCGCGAGCAGGGAGAGCAATCCTGCCCGCGAGCCAGAAGGCACACGGCCGCGCCGAGCGCAACCTGAAATCCCGCCCCCCCCTCCACCAGCGACTGGGAAGGACCGAACCCAGTCAATAAAATAGACATGCATAATGGAAGGAAAGAGGAGGAGGAGGAGGAGGAGGAGGAGGAGGAGGAGGAGGAGGAGGAGGAGGTTGAGGTTGAGGAGAAGGAGCAGGAGAAGACGCGAGGAGGCCTCCAGGAGGACAAGGAGGAGCAGTGTATGGGAGCGTGGTGGAGGAGGAGGAACGAGGAGGAGGAGGAGGAGGAGGAGGAGGAGGAGGAGGAGTAGGGACGAGGCTGAGGAGGAGGAGGAGGAGGAGGTGGAGGAGGAGGACCAGAGTAAACCCAAGAGTCATCAACGATGTTGGAATAACCCCCCCTCCAAGCTCCTGCTCATAGGCTCCTGCACCGGTTCACTTCCGCTTAGGGAACTGCCTCCTTGGAAGGCATCCGTTCGAAGACCCTTAGCATGCCAAAACATTGTTCTCGGGATCCCAACGCCACGGATCAACCTGACTGTTGCGTATAGACAATCCTGAACCGTGCCAGAAAACTATTCCTGGGACTTTAACTGTTGCACCCTCATGGTCCTGAATCCTCCCAGAACATAATTTCTCGTACGCTGACCATGGGAATCCGTGAAACTTGCAGAACTTGCGCGGCGCTGAAGCGAGAGCCACATTATGAAAAGGAGCCGCCCTCAATCCATCAAACTCCTGCTACTTTTTTTCAAACGAATGCACGCGGCGCAAGGGCGAGAACCACAGTTTGGAAACGGGCCGCCCTGAGCCCGTGAAACCTTTGCGAATGTTTAAAATGAATGTGCGCTGCGCTAAAGCGCGAGCCACATTTTGAAAACGACCTGCCCTCCATCTGTGAAGCTCTTGCACATGAACGAATGTGCACGGCGCCACGGAGAGAGCCACATTTTGAAAACCACCCGCCCTCCATCTGTGAAACTGCTGAAAAATTCAGGCTTCCGGGCATAAGTGATGAAGAAGTCTCAGGCGAAACGCACAACCCGCCCTAGAAACTTGCCTCGGGGTGCGACAGGGAGTAACTACTGATAAGGAAAAAAACGGAAGAGGAGGGCCTCGGGGCGGAGGGCGAGGAGGCGGCCCCACGGCGCCCTCAGCCTCACCCTGAAGCCCCCTGCGAGATCGCACGAGCCGCCGCCGCACTCCACCTCCTCGTCATCATGCTTCTCGGCCTCCTCGGCCTCCCCCTTCCCTCTCCCAAACACCTCGGCCTCCTCCTCCTCCTCCTCATCATCCTCCTCCTCCTCCTCCATCTCGGCCTCCTCGCTCCCCACATCGTCCTTCTCTATCAGTCTCTTAACTCTCTCCTCCTCCTCCTCCTCCTCCTGCTTCTCCTCCTCCCAGGGACGGCAGGGGTGTCAGCACTTTGCCTGCTGCGCGCATGGCCACAATCCCTGTCAAAAAGCCATACAACATGCACATGACCTGCTTTGCGCAGGCCCACCAGACACCATCATGGGCATTGCCTTTCGACGAGGATTGTGGGGGCCGACATGTTTCCCGACGTGTGCTGTCGCGTCCGCAGGCGCACCTGACATACTCTGCATGTGCCCTGAACGTGGTGCACCTGGCGCGGCTGGAGAATGCGGCACACCTGGCGCACGTGGAGCACGTAGCGCATCTGGCGCACCAGGAGTGCCTGGCACGCTCGGGCCCCAGGGGTGCCTGGCGCGCGTGCGCGCCTGGCACGCGTGGCGCACCTCACCCCAGCGTCGCGCGCATGGGGTCGGTGTTGGTTCCCAGTAGCTGCCCATCCAAAGATGACCGCTGAACATGCTGAGGCTTGGGAGTTACTTATGTGTTGGGAAGAGGGGTGGAAGTGAGCTAGACGGCATGCTATCTAGGAGGGTGTGTTGATCACTGTTCCCCGTGAATATACACCCCCCCTACCCGAGGCGACCAGCAGCCAACCAGGAACAATGAGGACCGCATGAGGGCACCCCGCCACTTTCCCTGTCAAAAACAATACAACATACAATTTGGGGTAAAGTCTGGAGCCAAGTCCGTGAAGCCCGCGGGCACTTTGTATTCTTTTGTTGGCAGTGGCGCAAGCGGTGTCAGCATTTTGCCTGCTGCGCGCCTGACTCCCACCCCTTACGAAAAAAAGGACATACTTCGCATCAACATCTGGATCATGCGCGGCCACCCCGCGATGACTGTCAAGTGGTGGCGTATGGCCTGCTGTGCGCAGCCCCGTCAGGCAAAATGATGGGCAATGGTCTTTGACATGGACGGTGGGGGCCGACATGTTTCCCGACGTGTGCTGTCGCGTCCGCAGGCGCACCTGACATACTCTGCATGTGCCCTGGACGTGGTGCACCTGGCGCGGCTGGAGAATGCGCACACCTGGCGCACGTGGAGCACGTAGCGCATCTGGCGCACCAGGAGTGCCTGGCACGCTCGGGCCCCAGGGGTGCCCCACGCGCCTGGCACGCGTGGCGAACCTTGCCCCAGCGTCGCGCACATGGGGCCGGTGTTGGTTCCCAGTAGCTGCCCATCCAAAGAATACCGCGGAACATGCTGAGGCTCGGTTGGTACCTATGTGTTGGGAGGGCAGGTGGAAATGAGCTATACGGCTTGCTATCTAGGAGCGTGGCTTGACACCCTCCCCTACCCCCTCCCCTGGGTCTTGACGGGGGGGGGCGAGATGCAAGAAGGCCCTGGTTGGTCCAAGATGGCTCTAAGAGCGTCCAAGATGCTGCAATATTGCCTCCAAGATGGCTCAAGACACCTCAAGATGGCTCAAGGTGGCTTCCGACATGCTCCCAAGAGGCTCTAAGACCGCTCCATGATGATTCCACGTGCTCTCCGAGCCTTCCGAGGCATCCCCCAAGAGTCCACAATCCATCAAACGCTCACGGAAATCGATATGGTTTGCCCTCTCGCCTTTTCGGCTTCACATGGGCTTTTGAGGCCTCATGGTGGCCCTAAGATGGCCAAAGAGAGCTCCCAAAGGAGCTCAAGAGGGCCCCAAGACGGCCCCAAGAGCGCCCAAGAGCGCCCCCTGGGCTCCAAGGATACTTGTTCTGCCTCCAAGGGGGGGTGGGTGCTGAAGTTAGGACCTCGCTCGCTTTGAACAAAGTTGTGCTCAAGATTGCCCTCCTACGAGGTCTACCAGAACGCCCCGTAAGAGTACCAAGAGGGCTGCAATACTGCCCCAGGAGAGCCAAACAAACTTCCAAAAATGCTCGGCAATGGTTCCGCAAGGCCTCCAGAAAGCTTCCAAGAAGCTCAAGGATCAAACGCTCCGAGAAGGGTTGATGGGTAACTCGTCGTTGTTGCCGTCGCCTTCGTTAGCGTCTCCTTCTTCCTCCGCCATTGTTCTGCTGGCCCTTCCTCCTCTTTGTCTTCTTCTTCTTCTTCCTCCTCCTCCTCCTCCTCCCGTTTTCTGTTCCCCCTTCCTGTTCCAATCGTCAAACCTACTGTACCTCCCAGCCCCGAGAGGTTCCCAAGACAACTCCAAGAGGGCCCCTATAAGAAGCCAGTGAAGCCGAGGCGGCATGGGAGCATCTGTTAATCATTCGGCAAATGTCCCCGCCGTCTCTACACTTTCCCGATCCAGGCAACTCGCCTGGCAATCGTTTCTGGATGGACTGGCGGGGATGCTCGGGGCGTACTGCAGGTCCGTGCCGTGTCGACCCTGGCGTTGGTTCCTGACACCGCGCTGGATCGTTCAACCTTGAACGATCGGCCGTCACCGCAACGTCCGATCGTTCAGCATCGACCGATTCTGGGCCGCCGTCGGCGTTCAACGTTGAATGTCGGCGGCGGGGTCGCCGCCGGTCGACACGACGCGAACCTACCGTAAAGACTTGCAATCCCTCGATTTGTTCCTCCACATCGGCCTCCCAGGGCTCGTTGTCGGGCCCGGGGGCTGTCTCAAGAATGGATCCGCGCCGAAGCACTCCCCACCCTCAATGGGAGTGGCCGGGACCTCTGGGGACACGGCTCGCAACAACACAGACGAAGGTGCCCTGGGACACAGAGAGAAATAGGCACCAATAACATGGCTCCCCCTATTTTCCAATACTTTCTGGGTTTTTGCCCCCCCCCCCCCACACTTCCCACATTTCCCCATGTTTTCGGGGGAATCGACGATTCATTGTGTCTGAGTGTTTTCTTCCCTTCTGAACAGAGCTCACACCCGGGGGTGTCGGGGCGGGTCGGGCCGAGCCGGCGGGCTGCCTCTCCGCCAGCGGCGCCGAGGCACTCCCCCCTCCACTGGGAGCGGCCGGGACCTCTGGAGGCCTGGCTTGCAACAACAACAACAACAACAACAACAACAACAATTACTAGCACGTGGGGACACACCGTTCTCACCAGTGCCAGGGTTTTCATAGGAGGCGGGCAATACCCCCACTTTGTGGGGGGGCCGGTTCAAGCTCTACCAAATTTCCAAACGACTCTTCGCCACCACCCACACCCAGCTTCCCGCCCTATGACGTTCGGACACTTCACTTCGTGGCATGCGGACGACCGTGGCTACTATTCAGGGCCCCGCGGCCGACGACGACGGCGTGCGCGCGCGAAGAAAAAACGAATGTGTCCCGCATGGTATTATTTGACAGGGATGATGGCCCTGGCAGGTGCGCAACCGTTGTCGCAGAAGTTCGAAAAAGTTGCTCGCAAAAGCCCGTTTGACAGAAATGTTAAAAAAGTGTTGGGTTTCCTACGAATCCGCAAGAGCGCGCGGGATGAGATTTTGACATTTTTTTGTTGAAAAACCATTGGTTTTTTGATGTTTTTATGTTAAAATCGCTCCGAACACTAAGCTTTTGGAAGGATTTCGTCTTGCGCGCGCGAATGTCCACTTTACCTTATTTTTTGCAAGGGATTCTTGAAATTTGATTATATTAGAACAAGAAATGTCATTTTCTATTGTTTTTTGCAAGGGAAAGCGGATTACAACAAAACAACCGGATCCTGTACACACCCTCTTTTCTGAGGCTTCCTCACGAAAATGATGAAAATGTAGCTGCGGCCTAGGCGGCGCAGGGGGGGCGCGCACCAGGGGGCCCAACAATAATTATTCTTTAGAATAAATAATGTTCAACAACAACAACAACAACAACCATTTTAAGGCTGTACGCTCTTAATCAACAACAACAACAACAACACCAACAACATCAACAACAACAACAACACCACCAACAACAACAACAACACCACCACCAACAACAACAACAACAACAACAACCACAACAACAACAGCAACAAAAACAACAACAGCAACAGCAACAGCAGCAGCAACAGCAACAGAAACAACAGCAGCAGCAGCAACAACAATAACAAAAACAACAACAGCAATAGCAACAGCAACAGCAACGGCAACAACAACAGCAACAGCAGCAGCAACAACAACACCAACAATCATTTTAAGATTTTTCGCCCATATATGCTCGAGTGTCCAATAACGCGTATTTCCCAAACCCTTGATACCCGCCCTCTTCGTCTTCGATCGAACCCCTTTTGGGGGGTATACCTTTATTCCCTGCAGGCCAGGCCCCGGCAAGCGGCGGGGCGGCCGCGGACCGTCGGCCTGGCCAGCGGCAGCGCTGATCGGCGGGGCGGCCGCGGACCGTCGACCCGACCCCAAGAGGGACGGACAGGGGACCGACGACGACGACGACGACGACGACGACGTCGAAGACGACGGCGACGACGACGGCGACGACGAGCGAAAGCGAGAGCGAGAGAGAACGACAGCAGGGCCACGAAGGGCACGAAGTAGGCCACGAAGGGCGACAGCGGGGACACGAAGGGAATGCGTATGGGGCCACGAAGAGCGCGAACGAGCGGGGGCACGAAGAGCAGATAATGCGGGGCCACAGAAGGCAACTATGGGGCCACTGAGGGCAGCAACTGGGCCACGTAGGACAGTGAGGGGGACACAAATGGCGACCGCGGGGCCACGAAGGGCATGCACATGGGGCCACAGCGGGCGCGACTCCTGGGTGCATGGGTGTCGGGAGCGCGGCGCTTGGGCAAATTGCAAGAAATTCCAACGCAAGGCCATTCTTCAGTAAGTTGCAAGCAAGTCTCCAGCGAGAGCGCCACTCCAGAGCGCCGGGAGAGCGATTCATGAATAAATTGTAAGGAAGTCCCAAGCGAGAGCGCGATTCCTGACTAAAATGCGAGGAAGTCTCGGGCGGGAGCGGGGGTCATGGCTAAACTGTAAGGAAGTTTCAAGCGGGAGCCGTTGTTGTTGTTGTAACCCGGGGGCCAGGAGCCCAGTTTGACCAGGAAGATTTTCCCTGTCAAAAAACAGGGTGCGAGCGTCGAGGGGCACACTTTGATTGAGAAAAAATAATATGTACGGTGGGGGGGATCAACAATCATTATTCTTCAAATGTGAGAATTCAACAACAAGAACAACAAGAACAACAACAACAACAACAACAACAACAACGACAACAACAACAACAACAACAACAACACCACCACCACCACCACCAACAACAACAACAACAACAACAACACCAACAACAACAACAACAACACCAACACCAACACGAACACCACCACCACCACCACCAACAACAACAACAGCAACAACAGCAGCAACAGCAGCAACAACAACAACACACACACACACCGGGGATGTCGGGGCGGGTCGCTCTCGGGCAACGGGGCCGAGCCGGCGGGCAGAGGGGTCGGGAGCTCGGGGCCTCTGTGGGTGGGCGCTGCCTCCCTGCCGGCCGCGCGGCCTTTTCGTCTCGGCGCCCTTCCGCATGCAGGCCACGCAGGAGGGCGGGCGCGGCGAGCGCCCGCTCGGGGCGTGCAGGCCGAGGCGCCCGCTGGGCTGAATTCTCGAATTCGGAGGCGGCGCCCAGGGATCTCAAACAGTGTCAGGCCAGGCGCGTCCCCAGAGTCGAATAGCGAATCGCCCAAACATGCACCAGAAATGGTCACACATCGGCCAAAGATCGTCCCCAGGCTATTTACCAGCCTCGACCGTATCCCTATCCCTAAGATTGACACGCCAAAAGGCGATGACAATCTTAGGGATTCGCCCTCTAAAAATGAGGGACTCCCTAAGATTGGCATCGGGATGAGGAGGTGCCCAGCATAGGGATAGGGATATGTTCCAGGCTGGTAAGCTATGTCTTGACTGCTTCTGAATATTCATCCTGTAGCGGGCCAGGCCCGACTTGGAAAGCAGTGGCCCCGGGTGCGCTCCTGCGGAGGTGGCGGGCGCAGGGCGGCCCAGTGGTTCGCTCCGGTCGTCGACCAGCGGCACGGGGCCGGGCGCGCAGGCCAGGGGGAGGGGGGGGGGGGCGGGGGAGGGAGGAGAGAGGAGGAGGGAGGAGGAGGAGGAGGAGGAGGAGGAGGAGGAGGAGGAGGAGGAGGAGGAGGAGGAGGAGGAAGAGGGGGAAACTGGGGAGGGAGGAGGAGGGGTGGTGGAGGGTGCGAAGAGGGCTCGAGGGCTCCGGGAGGATTGAGCCAGGAAGCAGGGGCGGAGGCAAGGGAGGGAGCGGGCCGCGAGGAGGGGAGGCATCGAGGCGTCCGGTTCCAGAGTGAGGCTAGCGCTCGAGCTCAGCCACCACGACGGGTGCGCAGAGGCCTCGCTCTGTTCCCGTGCTGGTCTTCGTAATCATGGCCTTCATCGTTATGTTTTACCTCCCATGTTACAGCTCACTACTCTGACCACCCCTACACCCGCTGCCTTTTCATCACAGCGCGGCCCCCTAGAGGTATGGACCCCCTCCCCGGGAGAGGACTCTCACCCCGAGTGGAATGCGCTCTGGTCATGGGGCCCGACGGAAAGCCTCGGGAGGCCGAAAACTGCCAACCAACAGATCATCCGCCGCTATTTCTGTCACGGCGCGAGGACGGCACGGCGCCAGGGCGCCCAAGAGGAGGGCGGGAGCGAGGAGGAGGGCGGGGATGTCGTCCTCGCCGCGCGCCCTCGGGGTGCCCGCGGGGGTTGGCGGGCGGAGGCGGCGGCGCTGCACGAAGGGAGAAGAGCGGGCCGGCTGGCGAGGACCGGGGCGAGCTCTAGGCGGCACATCGGCGGCGGGGCGTGCTTTGAAAAGAGGTGCGCCGCAGAGTCGGGGGGAACGAGAGGGGGGGGATAGCAAAGGGTAGGGCAGAGAATCAGCTCACGTGGCTGATTTTCCCAGCGCCTCCCGGTCATCGGGAGGCGCCCATGTATCGAGGAAGGGGCCCGGCGGCAGCAGATTTCGTACCCCCCCCTGTCGTTCCGCCCGACAGAGTGGGGGAGGACGCCGAAGGGCGCAACAGAAACGGCAGGTTCGTGTCGTGAGGTCCAGGGCGCTGATTTCGGGCACCGCGCGGGTCGCTCAGCCAGCCTCGGGCGACGGAAACATTTTCGATGGCGCAGGTGGATCGATGTCGGCGGCTTCTGGGCCACTGGCCGCGTTCAGCCAGGAACGTCCGCGCTGGGGTCGCCGCCGCGTCGCCACGACACGAACCCACCGTGCACCGACGCCGATTCTGGCCAGGCCCTTCCTGGTCCCATGTCCGCTGGGAACATCCGTGTGCGCCGATCATGGGCCCACGGGTGGCCTAGCCAGACTCTCAGGTGGTGTCAACGTTGGCGCCCTCCGAGGAAGGACACCCAATGCGTGTCCAACTGAAGACTGCCCATGGGCTCCGTGCCGTGGGCAGATCTCGCAAGCAGTGGAGAAGAGACAGATGCAGGACTCAGACATGCAGGGCAGAAGAAAGAGGACGACGAAACGAGATTTGCTGTGGGGCCGATGCTGGACACCCGGCCAGCTTGATATGCATGGCGATTCTCAACTTTCAACAGACAGCGCTACACACTCGGAGCCCTGCACAAAGATAGCACAATGGCAATGTCCTGGTTAGACACGACGGGCGCAACCAACGAGAAGACGGCATCGACCCCAAACTGAGCCGGACTGCAGGAGCAAGCCTGGGTGCACGCGGACAGAAACAGCCGCCAACGCAATGGCGCTGGCACGTGCACAGAAGCGAACGGAACATGACCAGGCTATGCAGTGCGGCGCGTTCGGTGTCGATTCCAAGTGAAAACGTCGGCGGCCGGTGTGCATACACGCCTTGTTGTGCAACACGTGGTGGCTTGGCGGGGCGGGCAGGCGCCCCAGGCCATCACCCCTGTAGCCCAAGCCGGCCCCACTCCTGGCCCGGTGGCCGAGATGCCTGCCAGCGTGACGCTTCTTCTCAGAGGACTTCTTGACCGCTGAAAACGCGTCGATGAAAGACGTCCGTGCGCAGGCACCGATTCCCCGCCGGGCCCACCCGGGGCCCAGGATCGGTGCATACGCCCTCCGGGCTCGGCCGGGGAGGCGCACACCCTGGCATCCTCCCTCCCTCCTCCGGCCCCACTCCTCCCTCCTCCCTCCTCACTCCCTCCCCCCACCCCCACCTCCTTCCTCCCCCCACCATTACTCACTATGAATACTACTCTCTCTTCTCTCCCTTGGGTCTGTGGCAGAATCTGTCTCGGAGTGTTCGGCCCCCCGCCTCGCGTATTGTTCCTTCCACACAGGATGTCCGCGAGTTGGGTTTTCGCTTGTGTTGTTGTTGTCACAATGCTGCTCTCGCTGAGGCGCTGGCCTCATTTTCGGGCTTCCGCTCGTTCCGAATCGTGCACCCGCTGCAACGCTGGCTTCATTTCCGCGCTTCCGCTCGTTCCGAATCGTGCACCCGCTGCAGCGCTGGCTTCATTTCCGCGCTTCCGCTCGTTCCGAATCGTGCACCCGCTGCAGCGCTGGCTTCATTTCCGCGCTTCCGCTCGTTCCGAATCGTGCACTCGCTGCAGCGCTGGCCTTATTTCCGCGCTTCCGCTCGTTCCGAATCGTGCTCCCGCTGCAGCGCTGGCGTCATTATTTCCAGCACCATGCCACGGCATGGTTTTGGGTCCTGCCAAATAGGACCCAAAAACTAGAAAATGGCTCCCCGAAGCAACAAACGGAAGTGATTACACATTTGGTGCCGATTCGTTGATTTTTTGGGCCGCAGAAGTCCCCACTTTGGGGCGTCAAACTACGCGTTGATCTTCAGCACCATGCTATGCCATGTAATGCTTTGCCCTGCTACGGCATCCGACTGTGCGAACAGAGAGGAGATCTACGCCATGGTGAGGGACGGGAGGGAGGGGCTGGACGCCAGATATGACGCGAGCACACCCACCTTGTCCCACCCCATCCCCCTCCTCCCTCCCTCCTCCCTCCTCCCTCCTCCTCCTCCCTCCTCCCTCCTCCCTCCCACCCCCCTCCCTCCCTCCTCCCTCCCTCCCTCCCTCCCTCCTCCCCCCCCCTGGATGGGGCCCCGCCGGGAACAAATGTGCGCGCCTCGCGGCGGCGGCCCTGGCGACACGGTGCGCGCCCTGCAGGCTGGCAGCGTGTCGCTCTGCTCCGCGGGACGGTCGGGTCGGGCGAAAGGGGGGGATAGCAAAGGGGGGCGTTGAGAATCAGCTCACGTAGCTGAGTTTCCCGGCGCCTCCCGGCGCCGGAGGCGGCCCCTCCGTGGGGCCGAAACCAGCTGTATGCAGCAAATGTCGTCACCCCCCCCTTGCCCAATCCCCCCCTTTCGTCCGGCCCGAGACGGGGGGCTGGGAACGGCTCGGAACGCTGACGCCTGGCGACTGCGACGCGCTGTGAGTGCAGAACCGGCGGCGCGCCACGCTGAGCAACACCGTCTGCTTGGAGTCCCGAAGCGGTGCGGTGACACACCGTGCGGCGACCTCGAAATCCCCAAAGACCTCACCGCAAGGTCCGTCACCGCGCGGTTTGGGGACCCTGCAGGCCCCTGTCGCCCGAGACGTCCTCGGAGAACGACCCGAATCCCAAAACCGTGCGGTGACCCCGAATCCCCACCGACTCACCGCACGGTGTGGTCACCGCTCCGTTTGGGGCCCCCCGAGTCTGACCGAACAGCCGTCGTCGCCGGGAACGGGCGCGCCCTGGCAGGAACCCCAGCACTTGCAGCGTAGAGTCGCAGTCGGCGATGCAGATTATGTTTTAGGACGCAACACACCCTCGGAACGCACCAGAAACTCATGTAAACCATATGTCTACACGTCGTTCATTCCTAACCGTGCTCAAGTCGAAGTGTGCTCGTTTCTAATTGTTCCTGGCCTCCTAGTGGCTAGGATGAGGCCCAGGATAGAGCAATCAGACATGAAAGGATCAAAGCCCCCCAAAAATCATAGAACTTTCGAATAATTAGGAATGAACAATGTGTAAGGTAATTCAGGGAACGGGCCGGACCTCCCAAAGCCCAAGGATGCAAGCGCGAAGGCCCAATGATGCGCGCCCGCAAGGGTTTCCCTGTGGCCAGGGAAGCCAAGAGCGCGCTACCCCCCCCCAGCGTGGCAAATCCATAACTTACCTGACCCAGGCCCTGTCGACATTGCGCCAAAGCTAACCTGACCCATTAAAGCTAACCTGACCAACGGCTCGGCGAAACCAGTGTCTCACGCGCGGGCTGTAGCAAATGATGCACCAGAATGGGGCGGCACAGCAATATGCAATACAAAAAAACAAAAGTGCACAGCAAGTGCAAATGCGCAGCAGCATCTTCCATGAGACATGTGACAGGCTCCACAGCAAGAACGACACGCCCAATGAAATATGCAGTCTGCGCCGAGGCAACAATCACATTTTCAATCAGACATCTGGCCTGCGCCAAGTCGAAAACGACATGCTGAATGAAGGATGTCGCCCGCGTCTTGGCGACACCCACATGTTCAATCCAAGATCTGGCCAGCGCCAAGACGAAAACGGAAAATCTCAATGAAGGTTGCCTCCAGCGCCTAGGCGACAGTAGCATTTTCAATCTGACATTTGGCTGACGCCACGGCGAGAGCGACATTAGCGCATAAGCGGCAGCCACATTTTCAATCAGAGATGTGGCCCACGCACAAGCGAGAACAACGCGTTCAATGACGGATGTCGCTGGCGCCTAGGCGGCAACAACATTTTTAGTCGGATATGTGGCCCACGCACAAGCCGGAGCATCATCCCGAGACAAGTAGCGCCAGAATACAGGTGTCACGTGCATGTGTCACGCCCATTCCGCGCGGGTCAAGCTCGGTGTCACCGAGGACCGGGTCACGTTGGGTGGTAGTCCACGTTAGGGGGGGGGGTGCAAGAATGGGCAGAACCGAATAGGGAGCAGAACATACACCCTCCTAGTAAGCACCCCGATAAGCGAAGCCGTTTCAGTAAACGCACCCAAGGAAGGAATCGAACAGGGCAGGACTGCTTAGTAGACGCCCAGGGCCGTCTAGTAAACGCCAATTGTCGGGGTCGGGGTGGTTCTGTCCCTCTTGGCCGAAGGACGCGAGGTGGCCCTGCGACACGGGCCCGTCCCCAACGCCAGCTTTGACTGCACGTGCTGATGCAGGACAAATCCGTTCCAGCGCGTTCTGGAAAGCTCTCAGGGCGTTCCAGAACGCTCTGAGAAGGCCGCGGCGCCCGATACATCCTCCAGAACCGCTGGATCTCAGAGATTCTCGATTTGTCCTCGCCCGATGTTATCCTCGTCCTGGCTTCGTCTTGCAGGGCCCACCCTGCGACTCGCACCAGGTGCCCTGGGCGCGCGCGCCGCGAAGCGCGAAAGGGCCTCGCGCTCACGGCCGTGCCGCCCGACCCCCCGGACAGGACAGGACAGGACGGGCGCCGATGCACTCGGGAGCGGCCAAGAGGGGGGTGTCCAAGAGGGGGGGGTGCAAATCATGGCCGGCGGCATGTGCGCGGCCCAGCGGGGGGACCAGGGACGTAACGAAATAAGAAGAGGCGCCATGAAATCTGGGGAAATATCATGGCCCCCGCCATGATATCCACCACCCCCTAGTGAGCACTCCCCTCTTTGCCGCCCCCGATGCACGCGGGGGGCGCCCCCTCCGAGGGCTCGGCGGGGGCGCCAGGGGGGCGGCGGAGCGACGAGGAGAGAAGTGCGAGCCTCGGGCGCCGGCCGCAGGGAGCGCGCCGCGGCTCCACCTCCGCGCCCCGGGCGGGTGCCTCGACCACGCCTCTCTGCTCTCGCTTCCGGGGCGCGCTCGTCCACAGGGGCGGGCGCTGCGGATGCCATGACAATGGACACCCTAACAGTCCTACCATTGAATTAACGATGTGTTTTGAATGTTTTAAGCCTGCTCTAACCATAATTACCACATGTTCTGCATGCTTAGGACATGCTTGAGACATTTTGTTAGACATCTGGGACTTCTTTGGCAGCATGCTTCCTCCCAGCTGATCGGCTTCCACAGGATTGGGGTAAACCGGGGGGGGGGGAGAAGGGGCACCCCTCCCCAGCACCTCTTGGGCCCGCGGTGGCAGGACGGAGGCCGTGCTGGGCCACTCTCTCGGGCCGCTCTCCTGCACTCCTCTACTGGCCATCGCTCGGACGTCCATTCCCTCTGCTTTTTCCCCATATCCTAAGATGGGGCTCTTGTTATTACTTGGACGCCTCCTACTCCCTCTCCCTCCTCCTCTTTCCTCCTCCCCTCCTGTCGGAGTTACTCATACTCAGACTTGCTCATACCCAGACTTGCTCATACACAGACTTACTCATACTCAGATACTCTCATACTCAGATCTACTCATACTCAGACCTACTCTTACTCAGACATACTCATAATCAGACTTACTCATACTCAGACATACTCATACTCAGGCAGATTCATACTCAGACCTACTCATACTCAGACTTAGTCATACTCAGACTTACTCATACTCAGACATTCTCATACCCAGACGTATTCATACTCAGACTTACTCACACTCAGACATATCCATACTCAGACTTACTCATACTCAGACTTACCCATACCCAGGCGTACTCATACTCAGACTTACTCATAGTCTGAGACTTACTCAACACACAGCAGATTGTGAGGATGTCTCAGGCGGGGCGCTGGTTTCAGCACCCCTAAGGGGAGCCGCCAGGGGTGGTTGCACGGGCTCGTTCGCGGCCATTTTGTGGGGATGTCTCAGGCGGTTTGCTTGTTTCTGGGCCCAACACCCTTCGCTTGGAGAGCAGATTGTGAGGATGTCTCAGGCGGGGCGCTGGTTTCAGCACCCCTAAGGGGAGCCGCCAGGGGTGTTTGCACGGGCTCGTTCGCGGCCATTTTGTGGGGATGTCTCAGGCGGTTTGCTTGTTTCTGGGCCCAACATCCTTCGCTTGGAGAGCAGATTGTGAGGATGTCTCAGGCGGGGCGCTGGTTTCAGCACCCCTAAGGGGAGCCGCCAGGGGTGAGCGATTTTGTCTCAGGCGGTTTGCGGGGCGCTTGGAGAGCAGATTTGAGGATGTCTCAGGCGGGGCGCTGGTTTCAGCACCCCTAAGGGGAGCCGCCAGGGGTGGTTGCACGGGCTCGTTCGCGGACATTTTGTGGGGATGTCTCAGGCGGTTTGCTTGTTTCTGGGCCCAACATCTTCGCTTGGAGAGCAGATTGTGAGGATGTCTCAGGCGGGGCGCTGGTTTCAGCACCCCTAAGGGGAGCCGCCAGGGGTGGTTGCACGGGCTCGTTCGCGGCCATTTTGTGGGGATGTCTCAAGCGGTTTGCTTGTTTCTGGGCTCCAACATCCTTCGCTTGGAGAGCAGATTGTGAGGATGTCTCAGGCGGGGCGCTGGTTTCAGCACCCCTAAGGGGAGCCGCCAGGGGTGGTTGCACGGGCTCGTTCGCGGCCATTTTGTGGGGATGTCTCAGGCGGTTTGCTTGTTTCTGGGCCCAACATCCTTCGCTTGGAGAGCAGATTGTGAGGATGTCTCAGGCGGGGCGCTGGTTTCAGCACCCCTAAGGGGAGCCGCCAGGGGTGGTTGCACGGGCTCGTTCGCGGCCATTTTGTGGGGATGTCTCAGGCGGTTTGCTTGTTTCTGGGCTCAACATCCTTCGCTTGGAGAGCAGATTGTGAGGATGTCTCAGGCGGGGCGCTGGTTTCAGCACCCCTAAGGGGAGCCGCCAGGGGTGGTTGCACGGGCTCGTTCGCGGCCATTTTGTGGGGATGTCTCAGGCGGTTTGCTTGTTTCTCGTGGCACTATCCTCCAACATGACATGCACTTATGGCCTTGTGTGGCTAAACGCTCGTCTTACATATCCCACTGCCAACTATCCTACAACATATGCACATGTGGGAAGCTCCAAAGCTACCACGGGCTGAAAAGGGGAAGGCCTGGCAGCTGAGGAGGGGGGATGAAGAGGAAGAGGCTCGCATTCAACCATACTCAAAGCTCACTCTGACTCATACGCAATCACTCGCATTAGGGGTCACTCGTCTTCGTCGGCCCTGTCGCCCACGTGGACGCGCTATTGTAGTCGACCGCTCATGAACAGACGCTCACCACGGCATGACATAAAGCATGAGATGCACATATGGGGAGCTCCACGCAGTGAGTAATTTCGGTTTCGTGCGTGGCTTTTTCGCCAAATGATCAAGGATGATCCTCGATGGTCCTCGCCCAAGGAAAAATGCACACGTCCGAGCGATGCCAGGTCTACGGCCGGAACTGGGACGGACGCACACCTCCTCCGAGCACAGGATGCCCTCCACCGGCCCAGCGCCAGAACATCCGAGGGCACCCTCTCCCCGAGCCGACCTCGCTCTCAGACCTCGGTCCGACTGCACGACCACCACCTCGTGGACTGCGCCCCCGCCGCGGAGCGCCCAGCTCTGGAGGCAGGGATGCTCCAGGCCCCCCCGCGCCATGACTGCTTGGAGCCCCGACGGCCTGGACCCCATCCCCAGGACCGGCCTCTCGCCCCGAGTCGTCTTCGGCGACGGCCCGCCACACGGTGCGACCAGGCAGCTCAAGCACGGCAGGTTCGTGCGGCGTCGGCACGCGCAAAGGTTTTTGGCACAGCCTCGATCGTGCAGCCTCGAGTCGCTCGCGGCCCCGATCGTTCGAGGTTGAGCTCCGTCGGCTCCAGCGGCGTCACCGTGTCCCTCGGTGCTTCCGCGTGGCAGAATTCAACCTTGAACGCCTTCGCCGGCGTCGCCGTCGCGCCATCGCCGAGTGAATGTGTTAGTTTTCATCTTCGGCGTTTCGACATTGAGCGAAAGGGTGGGGGGGAGGGGGTTCTGGCTCCGGAACTCTGCTTGATGCGACTGTTTGCAGCAGGGCGTCCTGTGGGGGAGGCTCCACCTGCTCAAAACAGACGCCCAAAACAACCAAGATCTACTCCAGGGGGGGGGGAAGGGGGCGGGGGGGTGCAAGGGCCCGCGCCGATCGTCGAGACAATGCATATATCAAAACGATCACGATCTGCCGCAGATCTCCGAACAGTGCTCGCGCCCAGGGGGGGAGTGCCCGCCTGCAGCACCGAAGACCTGGGAGGCGGCCCTGCGAGACGTCGCCGCGCTGCGGCCCCGTTAAGCCGCCCGCGGGGGGGCCCCGCCGAGGTTTCGCCACGTTTGCCGCCGCTTTTGGGAGGAGGCCGCCCGACCGCCGAGGGAGGCCAAATGCCGATGCACTCGGGAGCGGCCAAGAGGGGGGTGTCCAAGAGGGGGGGGTGCAAGTCATGGCCGGCGGCATGTGCGCGGCCCAGCGGGGGGGGCCAGGGACGTAATGAAGTAAGAAGAGGCGCCATGAAATCTGAGGAGATGTCATGGCCCCCGCCATGATATCCACCCCCCCCCTAGTCATCACCCCCCTCGTTGCCGCCCCCGAGTCATGCGGAAGCACAGGGATGCCCAGAGAGCCAGCTTCGCAGTCATCGTGTCCTCTTGATGGGCTCACGAGAGGCCTCAGGAGGGGCCCAAGGTAGCCTGTGATATGTCCACGAGGGGCCCAGAAGGGCTCCAGGAGGGTCTCGAGAGGGGCCCAAGGTAGCCTGTGATATGTCCACGAGGGGCCCAGAAGGGCTCCAGGAGGGCCTCGAAGACCCCGAAGAGCACTCCAGGAGAGCGTGCCAGGAGTCCCAGGATGCGATTCTTCGGTACGCCAGGGAGGCCCCCAAGGGGCCCTAACAGAGCCCAAAGAGTGTCCCAAAGGCTGCCAAACATGGCCACAGGAGAGCTCCAAGATAGCTCCAAGTCAAAGGCCCGTAATTCGCAATTGTTGAATTCTGTGCTTCCCTAGCTCCACGACGGCTCCATTACAGAGGCCTCTAAGATCAGCATTGTTGGCCTATCTGTGGTCACTTCTGTATGTATGATGGTTGGGTTGTCATGCGCCCCTTTTCCTGACGCGCTCCCCTGCGCGTAGTGTCTGGATGCCAATAGCCCGCGCATGCAGCAAATATGAGCAGCGCGGCGCTGACCCTTCCACGCGCAGCATGACTTCAAGGCGAGAACGAGAGAAAGAGAACACGACAACTGAGCCCGCCCCCTTGGACAATCCTCCTCCTCCTTGCTCCTCGCTCCCCCTGCTTGCTCCTCCTGCCTCTCCCTCCCCGCTCCCCGCTCCCCGCTCTCCGCTCCACGGGGTTCGGGATCCCGACTTTTTGTCCCCATATCCTAAGATGGGGTTCTTGATATTTCTTGGACGCCGCCGGCTCCAGAGAACAAGAACACACCCAGAACACAGACTTACGCATGCACAGACTTGATCATACTCAGGCTTACTCATACCCAGACGTGCTCATACTCAGACTTACTCATACCCAAACGTACTCATACACAGACTTACTCATACCCGGACTTCCTCATACACAGACTTACTCATACTCAGACCTACTCATACTCAGACTTACTCGTGCCCAGTCGCTCACATACACAGACTTACTCATGCACAGACTTACTCATACTCAGACTTACGCATATCCAGACGTACTCATACACAGACTTACTCATACTCAGACCTACACATACTCACATCTTCTCATAGTCTGAGTTACTCAGCAAACGGCAGATGTTTTGGATGTCTTAGGCGGGGCGCTGGCTTCAGAACCCCTAAGGGGAGCCGCCAGGGGGTATATCACGGGCCCGTTCGCAGCAAGTTTGTGGGGACGTCTCAGGCGGTTTGCTTGTTTCGGTGCCCAACATCGTCTGCGATTACAACAGATTTGGAGGATGTCACAGTCGGGGCGCTGGTTTCAGCACTCCGAAGGGGAGCCGCCAGGGGGTATTTCACGGGCCCGTTCGCGGCCAGTTTGTGGGGATGTCTCAGGCGGTTTGCTTGTTTCGGTGCCCAACATCGTCTGCGTCTACAGCAGATTTAAATGATGTCTCAGGCGGGGCATTGGTTTCAGCACTCCTAAGGGGAGCCGCCAGGGGGTATTTCACGGGCCTGTTCGCGGCCAGTTTGTGGGGATGTCTCAGGCGGTTTGCATGTTTCGGTGCCCAACATCGTCTGCGATTACAGCAGATTTGGAGGATGTCACAGTCGGGGCGCTGGTTTCAGCACTCCGAAGGGGAGCCGCCAGGGGGTATATCACGGGCCCGTTCGCGGCCAGTTTGTGGGGATGTTTCAGGCGGTTTGCCTGTTTCGGTGCCCAGCATCGTCTGCGATTACAGACGATTTGGAGGATTTGTCAGTTTGGGCGCTGGTTTCAGACTTACTCATACCCAGACGTACACATACACAGACTTACTCATACACAGACTTACTCATGCTCAGACTTACTCATACCCAGACGTACTCATACACAGACTTACTCATACTCAGAGCTACACATACTCAGACCTTCTCATAGTCTGAGTTACTCAACACACGGCAGATTTGTTGGATGTCTCAGGCGGGGCGCTGGCTTCAGCACCCCTAAGGGGAGCCGCCAGGGAGTATATCACGGTATATCCCGAGCCGCCAGGGGATATATCACTACGGCATAAGATAAAACATGGGGTGCACATACGGGGAGCTCCACGCAGTGAGTAATTGCCTTTGGGGGTTAAGCCGGTGGTGGCGTGAGTGGTGGATCCTCGTGAGGTCCTATGCGCCATCCACCGGCTAGCCGCACTGTTCGAGCACGCACCTTGCGAAGCCGCGCGTCGCATCATCACCCCGCTCCCCGCTCCCCGCTCCCCGCTCCTTGCCGCCCGCTCTTCGCTCCCCGCTCCCTCTCCCGTGCCCCATGCCACGCGGCCAAGAGCCCCCCCCCCCGCCCACGTCGCCGCGGTCTTGCCGGCGCCAGGCCGCCGGCGCGGCTCCGCGACTACGGGGCGGCGAGCACCGCCGCCGCCGCCAGGAGGGGGCAGCCTCCCCGGGGACAGGACCGCCCCCCCCCCCCCCCCTCCCCTCCCCTCCCCTCCCCTCCCCTCCCCTCCCCTCCCTCTCCCCCCTCTCCCTCCCCTCCCCTCCCCTCCCCTCTCCCCCCCCCCCCCCTCCCCTCCCTCCCTCTCCTCCTCCTCCCTCCCCCCCCCCCCCCCCCTCTCTGGAGACAAAGAGAGAGAGACCGCAGCAGCTGGGGAGACGTGCTAAGGCTAAGGCTTCGGGCTGCGTACGGTGCGCCCCGCCGGGCCCACAGCTGGCCTCGGCAGGCTCCACGAGCAGCCCATGGGCGGCCTCGACCCCTCGGCCCCCGGGGCGCGGAGCGCCCCGAGAGCGCCGCCGGAGGGGGCGCCAGGGTGCTGAGGCCAGCTGGGGCTGCTTGGGGGTCCCGTCGAGGCCAGCCTGGACTGCTCGGAGGTGTTTTTTTTTGGTGCGCCGCTCGAGGCCTCACCAGGGGGACAGGACACGAGCCCCAGCGACAGTGTCATGAAGAGTCTACCGAAGCCCTCTTGGGGCGAGACGCACGCACGTCCGCGAGACAAAAGCATGCTGAGATCGGGCCGGGCGAAAGGGGGGGATAGCAAAAGGGGGCGTTGAGAATCAGCTCGCGTAGCTGAGTTTCCCGGCGCCTCCCGGCGCCGGAGGCGGCTATGTATCGAGGAATGGGCCCGATCGGTGGGGCGCCGAAACCGGCTGCATGCAGCAAATTTCGCACCCCCCCCTTCCCCAATCCCCCCCTTTCGTCCGGCCCGATGAGAGGCAACAGTCCTCAACTCGCACCAGCGCTGCAGCCGGCCCGTGGTCGGCCCGCTCGCACCCCCTGCCCCTCCGAGGAGGCCCCGGCCGAGCCGACGGGCCCATCTTCGGACGGCAGGTCCGCGGACCCCGGCCCAGGAGCGATCCCGACGAGAAAACGAAAGAAGAACATTACCCAGAGATCCAACGCATTGACAACATCAAGATAACATGTTTCGCAGTTTTCGGCCTCTAGGGGCCCTCGCCGGGCCCCAGGACCGACAAAAAACGATTCAGGATGAGAAACCGTGCCTGGGGAATGGGTCGAGACTTCTGGGGACCCCGTATGGAAAAAAACACGACATCGGATCTGTGGGTACACCAAAGAAAAACCCCAATCAACGGATGGTTTTCGCTGAGGAGATCGACCGGGCACCCGGGAGACAGGGAACCCAAAACCCCACCGAGATCGGCTCGGAACCAAGAACCGGGAACCCGGGAACCCGGAACCGGGAACCCGGGGACCCAGCCTGCTACCAAAATCGGCGGGAAACTTTCGCCAAATCTTTCAATTTCCGCTAGGACCCCTTCAGTGCAAGCACCGATTGGGAAATTGCGAACATTGCACGAGAGACTCGCGTGCTGGCCAAATGGCGGAGAAAACTCAGAGAGGAGCTGCAGTGATACCGCCACGCGAAGAAAGCCAACTGCTATGTAGCACCCCGCAGCCGCGGATAAGGGTGAAGGGGCGGGTGCGGAACGGGTCGCGGGTAGGTCGCGTGTGGGTCGCGTGTGGGTCGCAGGTGCGTCGCGGGCGACTCGCGTGTGGGTCGCTGGCTGGGTCGCGAATGGGACGACGACAACAGCAACAACAGCAGCTGCAACAACGCCAGCAACAACAGCAGCAGCAACAACAACAATCACAGCAAAATCAACATCAGCAACAACAACAGCAGCAACAATCCGCACCGCTGAAACCCAGGGACAGTGAATGACCGTTCGGCCCCCTCACTCGGACAAAACAGAAAGAGAGAGAGAGAGGCAGGAATGTGAAGCACAATTCCAAGTACAGCCAGTGGGCCGACATTCGGGGACAAGCCCCACCTCCCTGCGCCTAGTGCTGACACGAAGCATTTTCGCATATGTATTTATATATACATGTATATATATGTATAAATGTATATGTATATGTATTTGTGTGTGTGTGTGTGCACTCAGAATCTTGCTCAATTGCGAACCGACCTAAAAAAAAACACTCAGCACTGCATTGCCCTGAGAAGGTGGGCCGCCAGAGCGACAGACATTTCCTGGAATCAAGCTTTCTGCTATTCATGACGTGCTGGAGCAAGTCTGGATCTCCTACACACAGTCTGGACATGCGACAACAGTTGCCCGTGCACAGGGGTTGGAGGCAAGCCGGCTCAGAGCTTGCCATCGACCCGACTGTCATATCTCGCCCCAGAGGTTGCAGATGAATTGGCTGGCTCGCTCGTTGAATTCACCTGTGGGCCCCCAGCGGGGCCGCTTCCCTGACCACTATTGAGTACCATCTGCCCGATTAGAGAAGCAGTACCAATCAACTCCATCATCATGTCACCCTCAGATCTGGGCGCTTTTGTTCATTCCAGGCGTTTGCCTCCTTCTTCCCTCCTGGGTACAGACACACTGTAGGCCTTCGGCCCAAAAAAAAACGGAGAAGCAGCACAGGAGCGGCGTGTCATCGACGCTCTTCGCCGCTCCCAAGAAGAAACGCCACAATCGGCGGTGGACAAACCTCCCTTTAGTAAACCTCCCCTTAGTGAAAACGGCCTGGGACCGAAATCGACGGACCTGGACCCGCAAAAATGACGGCGGCGACGCCCTCTCGCGAACCGAAAACGGCCAACTCGCTAATCGACGCGTCAGGGTAGGAGGTCTGTCCACCCCCGACACAGAGAGCCCCCTCCGTCCTCGGCCCACCCTCCGGCCTCCCTCCCCCCGGGAGGGCTCCCTAAGCGCCCCCTATGCAGACACGGGAGCGCCCCCGAAAGACGCCGCGATCCACGACCCTCGAGACGCCCCGGCCCTCGATCCTGCTGCTGCTCCAACCCTCCTCCTCCTCCTCCTCCCTCCTCCTCCTCCTCCTGCTCTCCTCCTCCTCCTCCTCCTCCTCCTCCTCGGCCCTCGATCCTCCTCCTCCTCCTCCTCCTCCTCCTCCTCCTCCTCGATGTTGCTGCTTCTTCTGGAAAGCCGGGGATCTCCTCGGAGCTGGCGAGTGCCAGCCTTCAGGGCGCTACATAACGCCAAACGTGA
This sequence comes from Prorocentrum cordatum, assembly GCA_963575745.1. Classification (NCBI taxonomy): domain Eukaryota; class Dinophyceae; order Prorocentrales; family Prorocentraceae; genus Prorocentrum; species Prorocentrum cordatum. The sequence continues at coordinate 357,793 of CAUYUJ010013102.1, read as the reverse complement.
GGCCCTGGAGCCAGCTACGTGTCGTCCTGTTTTTGTCACCGGGCGTTTGCGCCCGGTTGCGGGCCCCGGGGCCCCTCTCAGATCGATCTGGCTTGAGACATGCCGCAGCAAGAGGAGGTCGATGTCGTATCGTAATCTCTCATTTCTCGTAATTTCTCACGAGGAGGGCCTGCGGAATGAAGCACAAGAAGCGGAGCACAGGGGGTACCCTGCAAGCACCCCTGCTTTATGCAGAGTCGGCCCGCCGATCAGACCTGGTTGAATCATGAGCCCAGCCCTATCAATTCCCCTGGCTGAAGACCCAACCATATTCAGTTTTGAGTACCGCAGTTGTGAGTCCTTGTCGGTGGAGCTCCCTGTGCCCCCACGCAGCCCCAAAAAGGCTCCCGATAAGCCCCACTAGGCCCCCCAAGAGGCCCCAAAGGGACCCCAATAACAGCCCCCACGACGCTTCACAATTTCCTCCGAGAGGCCGGCCCAACCAGGCCCCCAAACAGAACCCAAAGGTTCCCACGCGAGCCCCCAGATCGTGCCCAGGAAACCCACGACGCCTCAACCGTGGACTCTTCTGGGGGTCGGCGGCATGGATGGCGTCAGCCCCCCGAAGGAGTCCTCTGTAGCGGTTTCCGGCTTGATCCTCGGCCCTCGAGGCGAGGGGCCAAGGGGGTGGGAGCGGGCTGGCTCCAGCCATCCGGGGGGGAAACTTCGGAGGGAATCGGCTGCTAGACTGCTCGACCCGTCTTTCGCCCCCGATGCCCAGGCATGACGAACAATCTGCACGTTGGTATCGCAATAGAAGCCTCCGTCAGAGTTTCCCCTGGCTTTACCGTGCTCAGGCGCAGTTCACCGTCTTTCCGGTCCTGACAGATATGCTCATACTCAAACCTCTCTCAATTGATTGGCCGGCTGCTGGTGCAAATGCAAGGATCCCGGGCCTGAAATCGGCGATGCATCGGAGGCATAGGCCCCCGATAGCCAAGCCGCGTGGCTCCTGGGCAGGGGTGCGCTCTCGGCCTCCTGTCGGCGACGAGTGGGCGATGCCGCCCTCGCCCGAGGGTCCCGTCGGCCCCCGTCGGCCCCCCTGCCGTCCTCGCGATGCCGCTCTCGGCCCCCGGTCGGCCGCGCCCTCGCCCGAGCCAGCCCTTCAGTCGGGCGTGTCCCCCTACAGGGGGATGTTCGACGAAGATTCAAAAATACCCTAAAAATGCACCAAAAAGGTCATACAATACTCCAAAAATAGTCCCCAGACTATTTTTGAACTGTTTTTTATTATTTTTGGGGTATGTTCTATTTTTCGTCGAAAATCCCCCTGTAGGGGGACAGGCCCGACATAAGCCTACCCCCCCCCAAATCGATGGCTTTCGGCTCATGACTCGGGCCTCCGGCGGCCGTCCGAGACGACCCGGGCACAATCGGAACGCTCGCGGCGAGGCGCAGCCGCACAAAGGCATCTCTGGGCTGGAAGACCGCCGAGAACCGATGGAGAAAAGCCCGGCAGCCTCGAACCTCGAACGTCGAGCCTGACCCCCCGAATCGGTGACCAGTGGGCGATCGGGGGAGGAGGCGTCCCCGTCCCCCCGCAGTGTTGCCCCTGACGAGGGCCGAACTCGACGCGGCCCGCCGCCCCTCCAGCGAGCGCGCGCACGGAGGGCGAGCCCGAGCGCTGGTGGGCGTCGACCAGCTGCGCCGTGCTGACCACCTCGCGAGGGGTTGGTTGGGACGGAGCAAACGTGCTGGCAGTAGGACGCACCCCCAGTGAGGTGTCCCTGAGGCCGCCTCTCCAGGGTACCTCTTTTGTGGGGTACGTTTGGCCTCCCCTGAGTGGCGCGAGAGCAGCCCCTGTCTTGGACTGAGTCTCACGCGTGCAAGAAAAGGCACGCGTTTCGCCCCCTAGGGGCTCTTCGGAAGAAATTGCCCACGGTATCGTCGACGACGAAACCCAAAGCGGAGCGGAGAGATGCAATGGTACCATGTGGGTCTCAGAGCCGCCGAGGTCAACTTCTTCGCTGGCGTGGCCGCTGCCTCCGTCATGCGCAGACCTTGGCCTGCCGAGCCGTGCCCTCCACCATCGAGGCTCGAGGGCACAGCCTGGCAGGAGCTCGGCCATCCCCAGGCGGCGTCTGCCCCCCCTGCCCCCGTCGCATCGATGTCTGTTTGGCGCCTCATGGTCCCTCCTGAGCCCCCGGCGGCCACCGAGGGCGCCCCCATGTGCCTCGCAAGGGACCTCCCCGGAACTCCGGAGGCCTCTGGAGGTCGTCGCCGATGGAAGAGGAGGAAGGCTGGCTGGTTGCTCGGAGAACCTTCCTGGAGCCACTCGCGCCACTCACGCGCCGATGCTGCGCCGAACGCCCGTCGAACGTGCGTCGAACCTGAGTCGAGCTTGCGTCGCGCCAGAGCCGAACCGAACCAAGTCCCACCTGGCGTCGAACAGCTCCGTCAGGTAGGCCCCAGGAACTTCCTGCAGACGAGCGCCTGCTCAGGACCTCCTCCTCCTCCTCCTCCTCCTCCTCCTCCTCCTCGAGCGCGGAGGAGGAGTAGGGACGGTGACGGACTCGGCTCGAGAACGCTGCATCTGTCTGCATCAGTCACCTGGCAGGCTGGCTGGGCCGCGCCTCCTCCTCCTCCTCCTCATCCTCCTCCACCTCCTCCTCCTCCTCCTCCTCCTCCTCCTCCTCCTCCTCCTCCTCCTCCTCCTCCCCCGCCTCCCGTCGACTGGTCAGGCGCAAAATGAGAGGCAGGGGCCTCGTGCCCTCACCGGCGCCCGTCAACCGGCGCCGACGGGCCCCGGCACGAGGAGCGCGGGAGGCAGACATCGGACGTCGCCTGGTGAACATGTACGCGCAGCCCTAGGCAGCCAACACTGTACAGTCATCGGCCTGACCTAAGGAACGATAAATCAGGAACGAAGTCCATTTTTTATCCCACGGAATAACGCATAAGGAACGATAAATAACAAATAACGCATAAGGAACTGTAAATAACGCGTAAGGATGCCAAGGCCCTAGGCAGCCAGCACTGAACCCGCCCAGCGACGTCGCCGGCACACAAAGAGGGCACACAGCATGTCGAACGGCGCCTCCCGCTGCCTTCGCTGGCACGCAGCACAAACGAACCAATCATCAGTCGCGCCGCCGAAGGAACTTGTCAACAGGGGGTAGTGGAAGGTGGCGACGCGAAGGCCGCCGCACTCCCCAGCGCCCCGCTACACAGACAATGATCCAAGAAGGCGAAACCCATGAATCCGGAACCCTCTGCCCATTGCCGGCCTTCGGCTCATCCTGGGTTGCTCCGTTGGCGGCCCTGGACCGGGAGGCGGTCCCCAAGGAGGCCATCGTGGTGAAGGACCTCCACCCTGACTATTCTCGGGACGCAGAAGGAGATGTGTGTGTGTGTGCGCGCGCGTGCGCTCTCCGCTGCCGCACACATATCTCCGCCGTGTTGCTGCGCGCTTGACCGCGACGCCCAAAGCGCGTGCGCGCGTGCCTGGCCTCCACTGATGCGCCCCTCCAGGGCTCACCTTCCCGCCCTCCTCAATCGCCCTCCTCGCCCTCCTCCCACTTCCCCTCCTCCTCCCCCTCCTGCTCCTCCCCCTCCTCCCCCTCCTCCTCCTCCTCCTCGCCCTCCTGGAGGGCTCGCCTCCCCGCCCTCCTCAATCGCCCTCTGGTCGAGACTGAGTTGGCGACGCCCGCCCGTCTTTGTCTTGCCGCCGGCGCACAGCGCCCCGCGGTGCTTCTGGCTGCCTCTCTTGCAGGTCTCCGCTGGTCGGCCCTCCCACTGGGGACCCGACTACAGGGCAGTTTTTAATACATAGGATGTTTTAACATATCGGATTTTTGTTAATGATTCATTTGTGAATAAATTTATGCATGGACCCATCGTTGTTTTTTATACTACATCCCTGCATTTTTAATACATGCTCCGCACGCGGAGCATGTATTGAAAACGGCACTGTGCGTACACCTGCCCAAACGCATCGGCCGCTTGGGCTGCACGCTCACCACCTCGCCACGACTCACATCCCGAAAAAAAATGGTCGACGCGGTCACCGCCTCCTCGCAACTTCCACGCGGTCACCACCTCCTCGCACCTCCACGCGGTCACACCTTCGGCTGCACGTTCACCACCTCGCTCTTCCACGCGGCCTCTGCATCAACAACCCGTCTTGCACGCGGGCCACTTCGAGTTCCCCCCCCTTCCGGTGCCGCTCTCCTTGCGGCGATGTCAGCCGCACCGCTGGGTGCAAATCGTGTTGATGCGCCCCGCAGAGGTGCCACCTCGCCTGCGGACAAGAACAACAACTGGTGCATGTGATCCGTCGAGTCGGGCATCGACTCCATACTTGACTTGCCCCAGCATCGCTTGGTCCGCCGAACCCATGAGACACGCGTCGAATGCTCGTCGATCTGCGAGCAGTCTACACATAGCCCTACGAGAAAATCAAGTCTGGGGTATATGACTTCTGCAGTCGATCCCCTGCTCGCATCTGTGTCTTCCTCCATCGTGCGCCTCCCCTGCGCCCCGGCGCACCCGCCGCTTGCGCTGCACGCTCGCCGCCTCGCTGCACCTCTCGCGCCCCCCCACGGGTGGCCGTCGCGCTCCTCCGCGTCTCGGATGGGGCCTCCGTCCGACGGCACCCTGGCTGCCTACCAGGCCACCCCAACCGAACCCGTTCCCCCGAATTTCGGGCTGGGGGGGGGGTACAAGCTTCATGTTTTTGTTCGTAGTGTTCCCCGACCCCCCCCCCACTGGAAGTGGGGGGCAAATCGGGGCCTTCGGGTTGGGCTGGGGTGGTTTGGTGGGCGGGGATGAGCAGTCCGTCCTGCACACCGGTTTTCTGGGGACTCCCCCCTTCTGCAAGGGCACGGGCGCCTGACCTCTGCGCGAAGCGCGGATCAGTTCGCGCTCTCGCGCCGCCCCCCAGGGGAGAAGAGGAAGACGAGGAGGAATTGGAGCCGCACCGCGAAGCGCGAACAATTTCGCGCCCTCGAGGGCGCCCCTGTTCTGGTGCTAGCTTAGCTGCCACAACACGCACGCATCACGCAACACGTAGCGTGTTGACACGTAGCTCAACATGAAGACTGACAACGCACGTTTGGCGCGATCTGATCGCCAACAAGTGGGCCAGCACGTTGAGCCAACACGCAGCGTGCCAACACTGACGCTTGAACGCAGCACGTGCTGCGCCTTTCAGAAGGTGCGTATCAGGACAGCTAAGGATGCTATCCTTCTCTCTCGGCCGCCTCATTCGCAACGCTGGGTGCAACGAGTGTGGTGGCATCCATTACGTGCTTTATCTCGCGACCGTCTATGCCCCACCGCCGGCGGAGTAGCACTAACCAGCGCGTGCGCGAGGAGGGGCCTTTGACGCGGGGCGTTTTCCCTTCTCTCGGCGGAGCCAGGGCGCGGGGGCTACGGAGGGCAAGGCGAGGAGCAAGGAGGAGGTATTGATGGAACGAGGACAGGGCGCTTGGGTTCCAACGTGGGTCTGTTAATATAGAGAGGGTCATGAAACAAACGTTGCAACACATATTCTGCGTATCTGTGCATATGCGGTCTGGCAGATCGGGGTGGCATCATCGCGACGCCAACGGGCGTCGCGGACTCGAGCCTTTGGCCTGGAAGCACGAAGCGCACGATTACCCAGATCATGAAGTTCTGCAACCAGTCACTGTGCTCTGGGGGTGCGCGGACACGCAAAACACTGTTCAAGTAATCGTTAGCTGGCGCCCGCCTCGAACTCATGCCATCCCCTGCCTTTTCCAAATATCCCTTCGCTGCGGCCCCACCCTCCTCATGCCCCTCGGATTGCCCCGGTCCTCATCATGCCCTTCATCTACACTGCCCCCCCCATGTGTCAATTCACGTCGTTCGTCGTCGTCCTCCTGCGCCAGATTCGTTCCCCCATCGTCCACATGCCTGCCCTCCTCCCATCCTCTACGCCCTAGTGCACATCATGCCCCCAATTTCTGCCCTCCCCCACCTCCCTCGCCCTCGTGATGCTGACGCCGATGATGCAAATCCTCCTGGGCTCTCTTCCTCCGCTCTCGTCCAGTCGCGTTCATCCTTGGCCCCTCGGCCACCCCTCCTATCGAACCCCTTCCTTCCCACAACCCACCATCCCCACCCCCCCGCGCCTTTGCATGCCCAGACCACGGCCCCCTCCTGGACCAGCCAGGAGACCCGCGGAAACTCCCGCCCAGTGACCACTCCAGCGGGAGGCGCGCAACAAATGCACAGTTGGAGACACGAACTGTGTATTTCGACCGCGCACGACGCCGCCCCTGGACCAGCCGGAAGAGAAACGCGAAAGTTCCCGTCCATTCAACACCACCCGCGAGGGGCACACTCCAAATACACAGATGGGAACGAGATCTGTGTACACAGATCACACCACGATCTGTGTAAACAGCGGGCCCACACACGAAAATACACAGTTGAAGACACAAACTGTGTACACAGATCACACCTTGATCTGTGTATTTCGAAAAGGTGAACGCTCGCCACCTCGAGGGCGCCCCGACTTTGCCAACCCAGAACCGGGGTCGACATGCCCAGCTGGGGGGGGATGCAAATACACACTTCCCCGGCCCAGGGCGCCCCCGAGAGAACCGCAAATGCACGCTCCCCTGGCCCAGGGCGGCCGCGGTGCAACGCGGCGCCAAAGCGGCCCCCAACGGCCCGAAAACGTCCCAAAAAGGCCTCGAAGAACCCTAAAGAATGCCGCGCAGCAATCCGAAAACACGAGAGATGTCACATGTCAAGGACCTCTTAACAGTCAAAGTTCCACGCGCCGCCATATAGATCACTGCTCTGGCCAGGGGGGCGGACCTTGCCGCATGCACCTATAATTTACATGTTAGCGATGCGACTGTGCTCGGCGGCCGTGCCGCCCGCATTTTGGGTGCGCCCCGAAATCTCGCATTGGCAATCCCCTCTGTTTGGTTGCGCCGCTGTGCTCGGATATCGAAAAAGCATTTACCGCTGACGCGGGCACGCGGCGCCAGGGACTTCACTTTTCGAACAAGGAGGGTGGACGAGGTAGGACGACGGATGGTGGAGCAGGGAGGCAAAGAGGAACGAGGAATAATGAGGGAGGTGGGAAGGGGCTCTCCCCCGCCCGAGCCGCGGACGCTTTCGACACCATCCGGGGGAGGGAGGAAAGGAAGGGGAACGGAGCAAGGGCGAGGACGACGACGGGAAGCAAAGTGTCCTGGGTCCGCATATAGCCATATGTCTGCGATTCGGGTGCGCGCGCTTTCTTCGAGGCACTTCAAGCCGGACCCATACTGAATTCACGAATTCCTCAAAACTGTGTAAACACTCTGTCCTCTGTTCCCTCTCCTATACAACGGCCTCATAACAGAGGGGCAGTGGATTCCAACAGGGCGCGGGGGTTATGGACGGGAAGGCGGGGAGCGAGGAGGAGCGAGGAGGGGAAAGCGAGGAGCGAGGAGGAGTTGCCCATGCAACCAGCACGGGCCAGAAGTTGCACTCTTAGCAGCGACGCCGGCGTCCTGGAGCCAGAGTTCTGCTGTCGTTTTCGCTCCTGCCTCTTCTCTCGGCCCTTGTCCTTCTCGGCGGGGCCGCTTTTGGGAGCGACGAGGCCCGCGCTCTGAGCGTGCTGCCTCGAAGACCCCCCAAGGGGCCAGCTGGCGCGCGACCCGCGCGGCAGACCCCTGCAGGCTGAAGGCGGGGCCCCGCGGTGCCCGCGGCGCTCTTCGCGCGTGGCGTCGGACGGCGAACCTCGGCTCGGTTCACGTCGGCCTTACGCCGCTGGGTGGCGGTCGACAAAGGGAGACCGAAAGGGCCCACAAACACACCAATAAATACACACAAATAAAACAATGCCCCATATTTTGCAATATTTTCTTGGTTTTTGTCTTCCCCCCCACTTCCCATATTTCCCCATCTTTTCCTGGGGATCGATGATTAATTGTGTCTGTGTTTCTCTCCCTCCTAAAGAGAGTCAGGCAATGCCAAATGAGGGCGTCACCACCAAGGAGTCGCCACTCCCTCCAAAAGCCGGGCGCCCTCTGGACCACCCCCCCCGAGCCCCCGAGGGCTCCCAAAGCCGGCCCAGCTCCGCTATACGCCACTCCCGAGAGGCCCGAAGGCCGTGCCTTTCTAGAACTCGGAAAACAAATCTTGTCCCGTGCCTCCGGCACCCGGGCATCTGGGCGATTGTCATAAATGGGTTGCTGCTCGGGCAGGCAGGAGCGGGGGCATGGGGAGGGGGGGGAAGGGGGACGGTGGGGGGCAGGAGGGAACAGAAGGGAAAAACAACTCCCAGATCGCGTTCGCGGGACACTTCACGAAACACCCTGCACTGACAGGCACAGACTCAGCCGGTCCACCTCTGAAGCGGTCGTCGAACTCGGTCGCCAAGCATACGAGAAAAAACACCATTGCAACATAGATCCATGCTCGATTTGTTGGACTAGCGAATATATGTGACCGTTGCACCTGATGCTCCTGTTTGTGGATGTTTCGCTCGAGCCGTCTCCAGTCCGCGCTTCACGCGATGGCCAGTCAGCTGCCATGCTTCGTTCTCCCAACGAACCCGCCCAACAATTGGCCCCAACATTTTCCTCTGGAGCGCGTCCATCTTGTGTCTTTTTGAGTGAGAGCCGTTGTGGTCAGACTGTAGAGGACAAACGGCGTCACCACGAAATCGAACAGATGCAGCCGCAATTTGATCGAAATGTTGAAATTCTGCAAGGGTCGCCGCAAATGGGTGGTATTTGAACCAAGCGCATTTCATTCGACGCCCCAAATTCCACTTGCCTCGCATTCTCAGATCGCCGCTCAGTAGCCGACCCAAGTCTTTGTGCGTGCCCGCCTGCTTGATAGCCTCAACCATCCCACCGCCGGCGTCGAGGAAAAGCGGGGCCTCGTCTGCTGCAGCGTTAACATCAATTGACAAGATCTCCGTCTTCCGCGCATTGGCGGACAAGCCGGCTCTGCTTAGTTCCTCCACGCGGCAGGCGAGCATGAACATTGCAACCTCCAACGACCGAGCAAATAGCAGTAGGCCGCTTGCATTTTTAATGTCAGTCAAGCGCTCGCCCTGCGTACTGAGCAAGAGTCCGCAATTGCCGAGCCGAGCCGTCCACCTGCTCACAGCGTTGATGAACATAAGACTAATCGCGCCACCCTGTCTGGCCCAGCGTTCAAACATCGGACTAATCACACCACCCTGTCTGGCCCTGAGTTCAATGTTGAACTGACAGCTATCCACGACTCCACGTTGAGCTGCGCCCTGTGCACAAACGCTGCAGTAGCGCGCGGTACTCCAAGAGACCCCTTGCTCTGACATGGCAGCGAATAGGGCAGGGTGTTCATTACGGTCAACACCCTGGTTCAAACATACGCTCGGAATCTATACCGGCGAATCAAATTCAATTGATTCATGGATGACGTTTTTCAGATATCAAGACTGCATGTTTTTCTCGAGCGCGAAAGATACCCGTACCCTTACCCAGACGGGGTGGCAAGGGGCCCTCGGGGCATCACCCCCCCTGGGTCTGGGTCGGCTCCCGAAACCACCATACATACCCGTACCTAGACGGGGTGACCCAACCACCACCCCAGCTAGGTCCGGGTATGTATGGTTGTTTCGGGCACCGACCCGTACCCAGACGAGGTGGCGGCAAGGCCGAAAACGCTCTAGCGGGCGGCCCTTTTCACCCCAGCTGACCCCGGGTCCGGGTATGTTTTGGGCTAGTGAGTTTTGTCCCAGTGGCGGATCGAAGTCCCAGCTGCCCCGACGGCTGGCAGGGCTCCAGGATGGCCACGAGGCGGCGGTGCAAGATTCTAGCGAGGACCTTGCATGCAATATTCAAGATAGCAGGTGGCCTCCAGTTGCGGAGGACTGATTGGGCAAGCGGGCCAACATGGCGAAACATTTCCAGCAGAACACCACGCTTATCAGCACATCGTTTGCCGGCCATACATTTGAGAGCTGTCTGCAGTTCTCGTGGCGATATACCAGAAACTTCTTCATTCAGATCTGAAGATTGTTCAAATTGCGCGCAAATGTTCTCCGTCTGCCACTCCCGGAAAGCTCTCCTGGTGCCGCTGGCTGTCAACTTAGACGCCCGGCGTGTCTCGGCTGTGTGCAAGCACTGCTGGCGTTGGCGCCGTAGTTCTTGAAGATCATTGTAGCGCGATGGCCTGCGGCATTTCTGAGGACACTTCAACGCCTCAGACACGCGCGCCGCATCAACCACCACCTTCTATAGATCTTGAACAGTCCGGCTAGGACAAACACCCAGCATCGACCCTACTGCTTCCTGCTACTGTGAAGAGCCTCTCCAATTTGCTCGTCTCGGTCGACCTGCTCGACTCGAGCAGGTCTCTTGCAAGCGGCCCCAATATATCAATGCATGAGACACATCTCCGGAGATCTGAACCAAGGTCATGCTGGCTTGTCGCCCCGGCCGCACTGAAGCAGAAAGTGCTGCCGACGAGAATGTAATCCAATTGCCGTCGCTTCCCCAAATTTCTCTCGAATATATAATTATCTTTCCGCGGAATTTTCTCGTAGTCGGTCGCGATGGTCAGCTTGTGCTCAGAAGCGAACCCAACAAGCAGGTCACTGCGTGGGCCTAACTGGAGTTGCGTGTTAAAGTCTCCAACAGTCAGCACCTAGCTGCCAGAACGCGCGGCTTCAGCCAACAGATTCTGCAGCTCCGCGCAGAGATCGAAGAGACAAGCGTGGCCGTAACCAAGGTGAGAAGCGCAAACAGCGAAAATCCAACAACTATATACCACATGGTCATCAATGTTAACGGCAAAGATTCTTCCAGACTGTACAGTAGACGAGCCCTGCTGACTTGGCCAGCGAGATCGGCATTCAAAAGCACAGCGGCACCTGTATAGGGCGCTTCGCCCATTCTGGAAATTAGGCGGTGGCCTTCATGAGATAGATCATCCGGTTCTGCGGCCCTTGTCTCGCAAAAACAAGCAAGACTCCACTTCACAACATCAATTTCCACAAGTACATTCGCCAGCCCCGTGGGAGAACTGATACTTGCATGTTTGCAGAAGGTCCAAAGAGGCAGCCCCAAACGTTCTAGAATGGACGGGCTCGTGACCGATAGGGGTAGTTCCTACAAGGACCGCTTCCCCTAGCTTTGCCGAGGCCCTTGCTTGGAGCAGAGCTTCGCTGCAGCTTCTCCCTCGCCGCGTCGAGCAGGCTTGTGACGGTCTGAATCGCGCCGTTTGTGAGAAAGCAAATCTCCCAATCCAGGCCATACTCAAGAGTCGGCGTCTTGTTGTCCACGGCCATTTTGATTACGAGGTCGCTCCCGCACGAAGCACTCATGGTTGAGGCATCCGCCCACAGGCTTTTCTTGTCAAAACCCCACACGACCAACATCTTCTTGATTCTAGATCGGACGCTCTGCAACGCCCATGTCTCGAGAGGCTGCTCCGGCTTGACCAACACTTTATTCCCGCCGTATTCTCGCGAAGCCTTGCGGACGGCTTCTGCTGCAGCGTCCAGCTCGACTGCAGATGAATATTTGCCGAATGCCACCCCATGGAACGAAGAGAATTCGCCTTTGACGTAAGTCTGCACTGGCGGAATAGCCTTTGCATCTGCCAGAACACGCGAAATCCACTTGTCGAACTCGTCCTGCTTATTGGCACCACGGAGGCCCCCCAAAACACAGCTGTAGGATGTATCTGGTTCGGAGGGCCGCCGGAGTTCATGTTCTGGTTGGCCGCACTCCTGAGCATAGCAACCTCCGTCTCCAGAGCCTTGATCTGGCCCCAGACCCCTGCCTCTGTCCGGGAGCCTGCACACGAGCCCTCCGAGTTCTCCAGATTCGTGATGCGAGATTCCAAATCTTACAAGAATGTTTCGGAGCCTGTCATCCGCGCCTCGATCGTCCCACCGAGCTCGGTCACCTGGCGCTCCAAGCCAGTTACCGCGTTCCTCAGTGGTTGGACTTCTTGTGTCAAGAGGGCCGTTGACTCCTGGAGCGTAGGTGCCTGCTGCTGCTGTGGCTGCGCTGGCGCTCCACGTGCTGCATCCTGCGGTGTGCTCGGCGCTGCGACCGAACGATGCTCAGCCTGCCGAGGCGGAGAGAGATCGCGCGCTCCGTCCAACTCGCTCAAAAGGCTGAACAAGCGCTACCGGACATCACGCTCCAGAGCCTTACCTACTGGGGTCCCCGGCTGTCGAGTGTGCCGCCTTCGTTCCATTGCCGTCGCCGTCGCACGGCAAGATCCGATAAAGAGAGAAGCACAAATCAGAAGTGATAGTCAGCGTAGGGTTGAAGAAGAGATGGATGCAAGATATCGGATATGTCGCTGAACGTGCTTCCTCTTGTCGCGTGAGCTAAAGTTTATCGAACATTGCTCAAGAGAGTGGGATGGCGAAGAAGCGCGGAGGAAGTGTTTGAAACCTTGGGGATTCGGAGAAGGAGGAGGACAAATAGAAAGCGATACCGCTGGCAAGTGTTCCACACAAGATGCCCTTTCCCCAAACGCGTTCGTTTCCACTGGAGCAAAGGCCATCAGCAGTGAAACTTTCGACCAAAGAAGATAACGCCCACGTGGCATCAGCCGAAATTCGTCTCCCAATACCTCCGATGACATGGTTGTTTCAAATCGATCGGTCTGGGGGCTCTCGGACCCTTACCCTCGATCCATTCTACACTTCAGAAACTTGTTTTATGCTTCTGCTCCACAAACTCAAATTTAGAAGAACGAACAACCAGATACTGATTCCTCTTCAGGTCGCGAAATGTTTGGGCCTCTCTGCGCTGATGACCCCTGGACATCTCCAGGGGCTCTGACTCCCGCACCTCGAATGGGAATCCTGCCGTGGCCGCAAGCGCGCCCAGGGAGGACCGACGAAGCCCGGGAGAATTCAGACGCCTCGATCCCCAAACCCGGGAGAGGGAAAGGTGGCCGCACCCACGGCCTCGCGGACCCGATTCATCACACGCGAAGCCCATGGTCCACGGGGCCCCGTTGCACGGACGCCCCACTGGGAACACGTCCGTGGGCTCCCGACTGCAAGGCATCGCGCCGCCGAATCCGGGCCGCGAGGACACAGACGTTTGGCTGTGCTCGGCGACATCGGAGGAGGAGGAGGAGGAGGAGGAGGAGTGAGGAGGAGGAGGAGGAGGAGGGAGGGAGGAGGAGGAGGAGGAGGAGGAGGAGGAGGGGGAGGAGGAGGAGAGTGGAGGGGAGTGAGGGGAGTGAGGAGGAGGAGGAGGAGGAGGAGGAGGAGGGAGGAGGAGGGAGAGGAAGGAGGAGGAGGAGGAGGAGGAGGAGGAGGAGGGCCCGCGGCGGGCCTCGCTCTCCTTAAGTCGGGCCTGTCCCCCTACAGGGGGGATTGTCGACGAAAAATAAAAGAATCCCCCAAAAACGTCCACAAATAGCCTGGGGACTAATTATTTACTATATATTTTACCCTTTTGGGGCATTTTTGGGGTGTTGTTTTTTATCTTTTCGTCGAAAATCCCCCTGTAGGGGGAGACGCCCGACATCACGCCATCCCCCCCCCCCTCTGACGGGCGGGGGGTCCTGAGGCGTCGGGGCCGCGGGCTCGGAGCGCGTCGTGGCCGGCACCGGCAGCGAGAACGTGAGGAACTCCTGCCGGCGCTCGCCGCCGCCGATGTCGCGGCCACCGCCATCGTCGCTAGGGGGCCACATGCGAACCCTACCCCCACCCCCCACGATTTCTGAGGGGGAGGGTGGGGTTCACTTCGTTCGGGAGCTCCCGAGCGAAGTGAACCCCACCCTCCCCCTCAGAAATCGTGGGGGGTGGGGGTAGGGTTCGCATGTGGCCCCCTAGTCGCGTCCTTCTCGGGTTGGTGCCTCTGTCTGGGTTGTTAGCCGTCACGATGCGCAGCGCGCACCAAGCACGCAACGTGACGTCACGGAGCTTAACACGTGGACTGAAAACGTACGCTTGGCGCGATACGATCGCCGAGAAAGTGGGCCAAGACGTTGAGGCAACACGCAGCGTGTCAACGCGGATGTTTTGCACACGGCACGTGTTGCGCTTCAAGACGTACGTATCAGGGCAGCTCTGAAAGCCTGGGTCTGCAGAGACCTCTAGAGACCTCCGGGGGCCTCCCTGGCCTCCCGACGTCCTCCCCCTACTCCTCGCCCTCATCGCTCGAGGCAGACTGGGGGAAGGAGGAGGATGAGGAGGATGATGAGGAGGAGGAGGATGAAGGCCTAGCAGCGACTGCAGCGGGCGGGGGGTGGTGAGCATGGCGGGGGGCGGGGGGGTGGGGAACCTGAGGCAAACTGCAGGCCCTCATGGCGATGGCCAGGGAGGCCGCATCGCAAGGAGGACCCTCTCGGCACCTTCTCACTCTCACACACATTGCCGCCGCTGCCATCACTTACTCCCTGATGTGATCCTCTCCTCTTTCTCCCTCTTCGCGGCACTGATGCTCTACCCCCTCTGTCTCTCCCTGCTACAGTCGCCGTCTGTCACCCTTGCCTGCTACATATTCTCCACGTCAGACGGCGACCCTCGGAGCGGTGCTCCAGGGGTCGCCTGGCTGCAGGTTGTTCACCCCCCGCCCCGACGGGCCCCAGGGTGGTGGGAGGCTTCGCGAGATGAAACTGCAGCCATCAGTTGTCAGGTGTCAGGAGGAAAAGGAAGAGAAGGGATGGGCGGAGGCAAGCTAGGTGCGCTCGCGCTATATATATATATATATATATATACATAAATGTACACATATAAGTAACTAGATCCATATACACCACCCTAGCTACCCATCCGACCCGACCCATTGCACGGACATTGTTGATGTCTCAACTGACGTGTGTCGTGGCGGACCTGGAGACCCCCACATGACCCCGTCGCAAAGCGCAGGCAGAAGGGGGAGTTGTGTGGATTCAAGGAGGTGCAAGAGTTCTCGGATGAACAACAGGACGAGCACGCCAAAGAAGGAGGGGTCCAAGGATGACGAGCACGCCAAGGGGAAACAAGACAAGAAAGGGTCCAAGAAGGGAGGAGGTAGGATGG